>CM052721.1:7616817-7690841 GCA_028551405.1 Uromys caudimaculatus | reverse complement strand
GAGCGCTGACCCAGCACACTCCACAGCACAGGGGCTAACCCAGCACACTCCACAGCACAAGGGCTAACCCAGCACACTCCACAGCCTATGAGCGCTGACCCAGCACACTCTACAGCACAAGGGCTAACCCACCACACTCCACAGCACAAGGGCTAACCCAGCACACTCCACAGCACAAGGGCTAACCCAGCACACTCCACAGCACAAGGGCTAACCCAGCACACTCCACAGCCTACGAGCGCTGACCCAGCACACTCTACAGCACAAGGGCTAACCCAGCACACTCCACAGCACAAGGGCTAACCCAGCACACTCCACAGCACAAGGGCTAACCCAGCACACTCCACAGCCTATGAGCGCTGACCCAGCACACTCCACAGCACAAGGGCTAACCCAGCACACTCCACAGCACAAGTGCTAACCCAGCTCTCTGCCCACTGTGTTTCAGGCACGTCAAGCGTGGCCTCCAAGTATGAGGAGCTGGAGTGCCTCTATGCAGCCGTAGGGAAGGTCATCTACGAGGGCCTCACTAACTACGAGAAGGCCACCAGTGCAAACCCCTCCCAGCTCTTCGGTGAGCACCGCACCTGTGTGGTTTCCCGGAAGTGGCTCACTTAGGCTGTGGTCCCTGCTCACTGGACAGATGTCGTGGGAAAGCCTGCCAGGGCCTTCAGGCTGATGGGCTGTTTTCTTGGAGTTTGGTGTTCTGTCTGTCACTTGTCCAGAACGAATGCTCTGAGTCTTTTGCTCAGCCCCTGTGTGCACTTGGTTTGAAGGGAATTGCTGTCCCTTGGTCGTGTTCACTCATGAGTCAGCTAGGTGATTGGCAGCTACCTCAGGTACCCTGAAGTCCACGTTAAGAGACACTCCTTGCCCCTTGTCACACTAGTTCACATTCAGGCTCAGATTTGGGTTGGTATCATACATTTTCTTCCCATATTACATTCTTGTGTAAAACTTGGGAAATCATTTTAAATTAAATGAAAGTTACTTATAAGCCTCTCGTAATAAACACCAATAGGTTGGTGTATATCATTTTCTTTTTTTATTTAAGTGGGGTTTTGTTTTTTCCAAGATAGGGTTTATTTGTCTAGCCTTGGCTGTCCTGGAACTTGCTCAGTAGACCAGGCTGACCTGTCCTCCTGAGTGTTGGGATGTAAAGTGTGCAGCAGCGCCTGGCTGACTGTTTCATTATTATGTGTGTGCATGTGTTCTGTCAGGGTCAAGATGATGTTGAAGACATTCTAGTGAAAGATCAATTCTTGGCAGATACTTAAGACAGTGTGTGTCATCCCATCTGATTTTTGGGGATCAAGCTTGGGTCCTTGGGATAGTGGCTAGGCAAGCAGCACTCAGACTGAACTGTCTGCGCACAGTTGGTATTTCTTTGTAAGATAACTGCTATTCCTATACTGCAGGGACACTTATGATCCTCAAGTCGGCCTGTTGCAACAACCCAAGCTACATTGACAGGCTCATCTCTGTCTTCATGCGCTCCCTACAGAAGATGGTCCGAGAGCATCTAAATCCACAGGCAGCATCCGGGAGCACCGAAGCAACCGCAGGTAACAGCCCAGGGCTGGTGTTCTTTCTCTATTCACACGATGGCTTTGTGGGTCATCTTGTCCTTGTGGGCTCTGTGTTTGGACACTGCCGTGAACATGGGTTAATATGAAGTTCTGTTGATTTGCTTTTGTGACAAAGGTTTAAAGTCAAAACATGGCTCAGGCCCAAAATTCAGTTTAAAAAATGTGAATATAAGAACGAGGAGCAGTTGAAAATGGAGAGATGATGTGGACCCTCACACTGAGTTATCAGACTTGTGGTTTCTGAAGATCGATGTCAGGTTCCAGAGCAGAGCCAAGGCTCTTAATGACGGGGACTAGGGGTGGCAGGGTGCTGTGTTTCCCATGGCTGCTGAGGGTTCCCCAGCCCCCAAGTGCCATGCAGCTTCAGGTAGGCTGTGGAGAGGCTGGACGCCCGTGTGTAGGTTCTTGTCGTCCCCCTTTCTTGTGGCTGAGGCGCAGCCATAAAGAGGTGGGGTGGCCTCAAATCCCAGCATGCCGGTTGCTGGAGAAAGGCTGAGTGAAAGCATGTGTGAGTGCTCTGCAGGCAGGGGTCAGACACATGTGCGTGTTCTCCTCTGCACAGCTGGCACAAGCGAGCTGGTGATGCTGAGCTTGGATCTTGTGAAGACTCGTCTGGCAGTGATGAGCATGGAGATGCGCAAGAACTTCATCCAGACCATCCTGACCTCCCTCATCGAGAAGTCCCCGGATGCCAAGATCCTCCGCGCCGTGGTGAAGATCGTGGAGGAATGGGTGAAGAATAATTCCCCGATGGCAGCCAATCAGGTGAGCTGGCAGGAGGGTTGCTCTGTCTGGCACCCAGGAACATACCGAAGCATACCCACCCCCTTACTCTTCCTTCTGAAACACGTGGAACAAGACATTGTTGTGTCACGCCCACGTACTTGCTTGTTGAGGAGATGTTTACTGGCCGCTGGGGTGAGCCAAGCAGATGAACTAACCCGCCAGACAGTGGCTTTTCTTTTGTTATGTTACACGAACCTTGTACGTTTATTCTTTAATGGTGATAGCTGTAAGCTGTAAGATACTGTTGCAGGTAAGGGTCTGTGATATAGAAGGGTGCTTGGGAGCTTCTGACTTGTTTCCGGTCAGTCAGCCTGGTGAAGGTTGTTGGGATGTCCTGACTTTAAACACCCAACAATAGTCACAATCATCTTTGATTTTTTTTTTTTTTTTTTTTTTTTTTTTTTATCTTTAAAAATAAGCTGACTCAATTGCAGTAAATAATAATGCTATTGGTGAAATAGCAGGAGCACGGTGAGTTGGGCAGGCAGCTGTGAAATTCTTTTGGATTTGTTTTTTTTCAAGTAGAAGTAATCGGTACTTTCTCTGGGGAAACCAAATTTTGTAGACACCTACACTCCGGGAGAAGTCAATCTTGCTCGTGAAAATGATGACTTACATAGAGAAACGCTTTCCAGAAGACCTTGAACTAAATGCCCAGTTTTTGGACCTTGTTAACTACGTGTACAGGTAATTGAGCACTGGTCACATTGCCTGTGGTCAGTGGTGTCCCTGCTCAGCAGTGCAGTGTGGCGTGCCTCTTCTGTCTACACTGAGTACTCACTTTGTATTAAGGTAACATACCTTGATGGCATTTCTTTGTCTTTAAGATTTGTTGTATGTGTGTGGGTGTCTTTTTCTATGTGTGTGTGTGTGTGCGCGCGTGCGTGCGTGCGTGTGTGTGTGTGTGTGTGTGTGTGTGTGTGTGTGTGTGTTTGTAGCATCCCTGGAGGCCAGAAGAGAGCATCAGATCTACTGGAACTGGAGTTATAGAGGGTTGTGAGTTGCCATGTGGGTTCTGGGAATTGAACCCAAGTCCTCTGGAAGTGTAGCTACTGACCTTAGCCATTGATCCATGTCTCTAGCACCCTTGATAGCATTTCCGAGCCCTTGCAGAAATGCTGATTAAGCCTTCATGGTGGAAGCACACACCCTTGGTGTTACAATAGACTTGGTGGGGGAGAGGGGCTGGTACACATCATCTTGAGCACTGGTTCGGGTGGTCACCTGGCTCTCTTCTCTCATTACAGGGATGAGGCACTTTCGGGCAGTGAGCTGACCGCAAAGCTTGAGCCTGCCTTTCTCTCTGGGCTGCGTTGTGCCCAGCCATTGATCAGGGCCAAGTTTTTCGAGGTTTTTGACAACTCTATGAAACGGCGCGTCTATGAGCGCCTGCTGTATGTCACCTGTTCCCAGAATTGGGAAGCCATGGGGAGCCATTTCTGGATCAAGCAGTGCATTGAGGTAGGACAGGTGAACTCACTCTGTGTCTGGGAGAGTCTGGGGGCTTTCTAAGGGGCACAGAAGGCAGAAGATAATCTGTGAATTGATCACTTTTCTGTTGCTGTGATAAGACCATGACCATGGAAACTTATGAAAGAAAAGAGTTTGATTGGGTTTATGGTTCCAGAGGGTTTCAGTCCAGAATGCCACAGCTAAGGCACGGCAAGAGGCAAGCTCAGAGCTCGCATACCGCAATCCACAGAGCCTAGAGCACACTGGGAATGACAGCAGTTTGCCTCCTCCAACAAGGCCACGCCTTTTACCTTCCCAGACAATTCCACTGAAAGGATGCACGCATGTGAGTGAGCCCATGGGGGCTGCTCTCATCAAATCTCTGCATCCTGCCACTCAAGGAGGTGTAGAGATACCCATCATGCACTTGTTCCTATCCCACTACAGGGAAGCAAACAAGCCCTTACTTTGAGAGCCCTTTTCAGGAAGCTGCAAAAAACTCTTTAGTGGGCAAAGTTTCCTCTTTCTTCACATAGAAGCATTCTTAAATTCTGTCTACCTAGAAAGTTGAATGGACAGTGATTGTCATCTCATTGGTTGTGACAAAGCTGGGCTGGCACCTCGCCAGCACTGTCATCGCTTTGGGTTCCTTAGTGTGAGGATTTGGGTGCCGGGGTGGGTAGCAGGCAGTTGCATGTGATCCGTCCAGTCCAGCCTGCAGAGAGTTTAGTGCTTCCATGAGAGGACTGGAGGAAGGGTGAGGGTGGGGGATAATAGGACAGACACAACTCATGGACCACTGTTACCTGTGGGCTTCAGACAACGGACAGTGCTGGTTTGTCAGGGTTCTTACCTAGAATGAATGAAACTAGACTTCACCTTGGACACAACTGTCACATTCTCTCTGATGCAAGGAGAAGAACCTATGTCCTGGACCTCAGTGGCAGCTGAGGTTGTCATGGCTCTCGTTGGGAAGGATTGATTCTTTTTTTCCCTCAGTGTGGGAGCAGTAGAAGCAGGGCCCTGTAGTGACTGCGCAGGGGCTGCTGCAGATGAAAGTGTCTTGGGACTGCTGAGAACACAAGGGGATTTCATAGGCAGTCAAGGGCTGACGTCACATCAGAAGGTTTTATGTGTCCTCTCCTCCTAAGTATGGACTGTTTCTCTCAGACTTTGAGAAGTCTTTGAGGTGTTCAGTGGGGGGAGTCCTGGGCTAGTTATGTAGAAAAAGATGATTTGAAAGCGTGGGTCTAAAGATGACACAGGAGGCTCCTGGGCTGGGTTTGGGGCTGTGCTGCAGGTGGTGAGAGAAAAGGAGAGTAGAGTGAGGGGAAGCATAGGTCTCTCTCGGACAGTGCCTCTGGGGCAGAGAGGAGGAGGCTGCTAAACCACAGGAAGTTAGGCCAAGGGCAATTGGAAAGCAAGTTCAGGCCTGCAGCTGACCTGCAGTGGGGGTGGGGGGCACTGTGACCTGAGATGTGGACCTGGGTTGTCAGTCTGTGAACTGCTATTCTCATGGTCACGTGCTCCTGGGTGTTCACACCCTCCCAGTACCAGGTGTTGGTGTTAACTGGTCTTTTCTCTGTGATCTTCTCTAGCTCCTGCTGGCTGTGTGTGAGAAGAGCACAGCCATTGGTACCAGCTGCCAGGGAGCCATGCTCCCGTCCATTACCAATGTCATCAACCTGGCTGACAGCCATGACCGGGCTGCCTTTGCCATGGTCACTCACGTCAAGCAGGAGCCTCGGGAACGAGAGAACAGTGAGTCTAAAGAAGAGGTGAGGCTCTGGCTGCCCGGACAACGTTGCCATTAGTTTTGAGTTGGCAAAAGTAGTGCACCAGGACTCGTTTTTACCCCAAAGCTAAGTGTGGCCCCTTAGTTGGCATGCCCATTTAGTGGCATCTTTCTGAGGCAGTTCTACTTAAAACAGAGGAATTTATTTTGAGGTTTTCCCCTCTGCTGTGATGCTGTACTTGGACTGGAAGTGATGACCATCATCCAGGAACCCAGTGCCGAGCCCTCCACAGCCTTCTTCTCATGGGAGCCCCGTGCTGGCTCCTTAGGCCTCTGGGAAGCACGACCTGTTGTTGGTGTGGGTTTTAGAAGAAAGTCACTTAGCAACAGGGAGAACACTTCTTTCCTTTGCCGTAAGAGGAGGAGTTGGGGCTGGGGCTGTAGCTTAGTTGGTGGAGCACCTGCCTAGCACATGTGAAGTCCCTGGGCTTGATCCCTAGCTAGCACAATTCAATTAAGGTTGTTAATCAGGTCATCTGTCATGTCTTTCTGTAATAATCTGAGTGACAGCTGTAGTCATCCTTGGTGAGTCCTCCAGGGCAGTAGTTTGTAGTACAGTTGACCTGTTGGCTTTCGGGGATAGTTTCCTGATTTCATTGTTGACTGTGACTTTCTAGAAACTTGAGACTAGGAGACACTGACCCAGGCATATTCTATACAGTGACTCGGCAGCACTGATGTGATGGAGTAAGACCGCTGGCAGCCATGCTGCTGCTCAGAACAAATGATACACTTCTGACTCCACTGAAGTTTGTTTATTTTGCTTCCTATAATTCAAACACAGAAACAAATGGTCATCCTTCCCCAGTTGTTAAGGGGAGAGATGCAGTGGGGTGCAGGGAGGGTCATGAGGGCAGATGTGAGCCAGAGTACCATGGCGTACATGGAAGTGCCAAGATGAAACACATTCCGTATGCTAGCTAAAATTAAGCTCTGTGAAAAGTAATGCTTATTTGCCTGAAGCCATTGTCTGCTCACCGAGGCCTGGTCCTGGAAGCTTCTATCCTTAGAATTGGATCTAGGCCTAGAATGTTTTCAGCCTCTGAGACTTAACTGCTGAATAAGCTCACTTTCTTGTTCTTTCTGAGCTCTGGCTGGCTGATTCAACTCAGTTGTTCTGGCTCAACTCCTCTCCAGGATGACTGATTCAATCTGGCTTCTCTCAGCTTCTCCTGAATTGCTCTGTTTGGCAATCAGACTAACTCTGGCAATCTGTTCTAATCTTCTGGCTCCTTCTCATTCTCTGGCTAGCTCTGTCTTCACCTGTGTCTAGCTTGTTCTCTCTGCAACCTGTCTATAACTGCCTCTTCCCTCTCTCACCTGCACCCTCTGTAGCTTCCCTCTCCTCTGTCCCTGTGAGAGTTGGGCATATCCTATTCTGTCAGATCTAATTTGTCACTATGTCTGCCACTCAAGTAGATAACACTTTCAAACATGGGGCTTCCTTCTACAGACTAACTGTACCTTCGTTGTTTGGGATTAAAGGTCTCTCCTGAGGGTATGTCTGTTCTAGCCAGGGGGATTAAAGGTCTCTACTGAGGGTATGTCTGTTCTAGCCAGGGGGATTAAAGGTATGTGCCAATAAATAAGACTGAGCTACACCACAACTAAAACAGGGTTTTCCAGTAAACAACACAGTGTCGGGATTCACAGTGTAATCAAATACCCTGCAACAGTTCTGGATGGGGTGAGCTGGCTCTCGTTTATATATTTTAATTGAAGAATATTTAAATACAGCAATATCCTTCATCTAAAATGCTTAGAAACACATATATTGCACATTTTGGGAGTTTCTGGATTTTGAAAATTCAGTTTGTTTGTTTTCCTGTAGTTTTGAATGAGACCCCAAATTTTAAAGCCTGAATGCTCTAAACCCCCCAAATTTGATCTTCATGTGGGTGCTTAAGTCTAGCATTTGAAGCCTTTTGCATTTGGTGGCTTTAGGTGGGGTGCAAGCCCATGCTCTAGGAAAAGCTTCAGAAAACAACTTGTGCTCTTGTCAGAAGTGGAGAGGTAGAGACCCGGTCCTGAAGAGGACCCTCCGTGTTCAGGCCCCAGCAGCAACAGTGGGCGACTCACAGCCACTCAAGATGCTCACACGTACACATAATTAAAACCTTTTAAAAGTAGCTAGTGCGCCGTAGGGGCTGTGCTTGTTGGGTTCTTATGAACTCTGTGACTTCCTGCATTTCTCTGTGTTGTGTTCAGGATGTGGAGATTGATATTGAGCTGGCTCCTGGCGATCAGACCAGCACGCCCAGAACCAAAGAGCTTTCTGAGAAGGACATCGGGAACCAGCTGCACATGCTCACCAACAGACATGACAAGTTCCTTGACACTCTCCGGGAAGTGAAGGTCTGTGGACGGCTTGGGAAGTGAATATCTTCTGCCCACATTTTTTTTTTTTTTTTCCTTCCTTAAATTTCAAAACAGGATCTTTCCACACCAGTATTAGTTCTCGTCTTGCCAGTTTCCCTTCCTACCCCAGTTGAGACCATATAGTTTCTGGCTATAGTTCTGGGAGAGTCTGGAGTCAGCATTTAATATAATCAAGAAAGCAGAGACAGGGCTCTACAGGGAAAATGGAGAAGTTGGTGTCTCCAGAACTTAATGTCCTGTGGAAATGGTAAAAAATACTTAGTAATAGCAGTAATGAACAGTAACTCTGGGCTATTGGTCAAGGCCCTCAAATCAGGAGGCGTAGTAAAGTGTAAGGGCAGACTGGCTCTGTAAGGGGAGAGCCTCCCTGCATGCCTGCCTTGGCCGTCTCCTCAGATAGGAGCTGTGACTTCCATAGACACTGACAATCGTGGGTGGTGGCATTATTGCATTTTGACACTCTGATTAGTTAAGGCTTTGTGCACTGTCTTAGTTAGGGTTCACTGCTGTGAACAGACACCATGACCAAGGCAACTCTTATAAAGGAGATCATTTAATTAAGCCTGGCTTACAGTCAGCGGTTTAGTCCATTCTCATCATTAGCAGGAACCATGGCAGGCAGGCATGGTGCTGGAGAAGGAGCTGAGAGTTCTACATCTTGATCTGAAGGCAGTCAGGAGGAGATAGTTTTTCACATTGAGGAGAGATAGAGCATATCAATAAAACCTCAAAGCCTGCCTGCACAGTGAAACACTTCCTCCAACTAGGCCACGCCTGTTCCAATGAGGCCACACCCACTCCAACAAGGCCACGCCCTCTAATAATGTCACTCCCTGTGTTCCAGGCATTCAAATAAGTAAATGAGTCTGTGGAGGCCAAACTTACCCAAACCTCCACATGCACTCAGTCCCTTCTGAGGACTGTGCCTTTTCTGTCAGGGCCTAGGAGGGAGACAAGTCAATCACTCATCACATGTACCCAGTCCCTTCTGAGGAGTATCACACAGTGCTGTTTCTGTCAGGGCCTAGGAGGGAGACAAGTCAATTACTCATCAGTCATTTCTGTATTACACTTTCTTGAGAACCAAGCTGGATTTCTGTCTTAAGTCAGTCTTTGAACTTACATGCTGTCTGGGTGAGTGTGGAGTGCCGAGGAGCCGGACTCCACATCCTTCTGTACCTTCTGGCATGCTGCCATTGCTGCTAGAAAGGGGGGCTGTGGGGCTCTTCCCAAACTCAAAGGCCTTCTGTAGGTGGGACTGACTCAGCAGGGCCTTGGTGACCTTTGGAGTGGGGATGCAGGCGTATCGTGCTGTCTGAGTTCACCCTCTTCTGCCCACAGACTGGGGCCCTGCTCAGTGCCTTCGTTCAGCTCTGCCACATTTCCACAACACTGGCCGAGAAGACCTGGGTCCAGCTCTTCCCAAGGCTGTGGAAAATCCTCTCTGACAGACAGCAGCATGTGAGTCAAATCGTAAACACCTATTCTAGGAGAGTGCAGGGTTAGCTTTTGCTAACTAATCCAGAATGAACACAGTTCTAAGTTGCAGAGCATGAGGAAACTGCCAGGTCTCACCCAAGGACCAATTATCATGGTGCTACCAGATGATGAGGGCGAGAGAGGCCAGTCTTATTTGTGTTTGAGACAGGGTCTCGGTCTATACCCCAGGTTGGCCACAAGCTCATCTCATAACTCAGGCTGGCTTTAAACTTGCCATCCTCCTGCCTCGACCTCTGAAGTGCTGGGTGGGATTGCAGGTGTGAAGTGGCACTCCTGGGTTCAGGCTTGTCAGGATTTGAATGAAGACCCAACACAGCTCAGTTTTTGGTTCTAGGCTCTGGCGGGGGAGATCAGCCCTTTCCTGTGCAGTGGCAGCCATCAGGTGCAGCGAGACTGTCAGCCCAGCGCATTGAACTGCTTTGTGGAAGCCATGTCCCAGTGCGTCCCCCCGATCCCCATGCGACCCTGTGTGCTGAAGTACCTGGGAAAGACTCACAACCTCTGGTTCCGGTCCACGTTGATGCTGGAACACCAGGCTTTTGAGAAGGGGCTGAGTCTGCCAATCAAACCGAAGCAGACAAGCGAGTTTTATGAGCAGGAGAGCATAACACCACCTCAGCAGGTGACTGGCCGCCCTCAATGACTTTGAATAATCTCCCCAGAGGTTAATCATGACTGGAGTTGCTCTGGTGGTTAGGCATGTACTTGACCCAAGCACTTAGAAACAGTGATTTCTTTCAGGAGATACTGGATTCTCTCGCTGAACTTTACTCTCTGTTACAAGAAGAGGACATGTGGGCCGGCCTGTGGCAGAAGCGATGCAAATTCTCGGAGACTGCCACTGCCATTGCTTATGAGCAGCACGGCTTCTTTGAGCAGGTGATGGCCTGTAGCGATGCCTCCGGGTGATGGCTGGTGGCTCACACTCTGGGTCTTCCTCACTGTACCATGCTTAAGTTACAAGGAGTTTACACTTGGGGAGATTGCTGTTTTACTGAGTGGTGTTATCATTTGTTAAAGTCCTTGGGATAAAGCCCAGACCTTGAGTCGGCTCAGTAAGCCTCCTGTACCCCAGCCACGCTGTGTTCGCTGCTCATGAAGACCCTTTAAGTCTACCCTTCCAGGGTTTAAAACTCTCGAATCTTGTGTGTAGGGGTGAGTTCAAGCATGAGCACATATGACGTGGCATGACACACTTATGGAGATGAGGGCAGCTTTGTGTAGTCATTTCTCTCCTTCCACCTTTACCTGGGCCTAGGGCTCAAACTGAGGTTCTGAAGCCTTTCCCTGCTGAGACACCTTTACCTCAGTCTTCTGCTATCAGAAACTGACATGGACACCCTTACCTGCCGGCCCTGGCTCTTTTTGGAAACAGTGTGTAGATACGTTCAGTGCTTGGACGTCAGTCCTCAGTCTCGTGCTTCCTGTGGGGCACAGACACTGATGACAGGGTGAATCTGGGTCCAGAGCTGGACACATTTGCATGTCCTGTGGCTTTCTCACCTTTGTGAGGGCTATGCTCTCCTCTGTTCTCTCTCTAAAAGGTGAGTTGTGGGCGTCAGGTAGCCTTGGATGAGAAGGGTACAGTGGTTCCTAGGTTCGTGCCCAGCTACCCCAGACAGGTGAGAGAGTACAAGGAAGACGCTGTTTCTCAGTAGTCTGATGGCATCGTTAACCTTTTCAGGCCCAAGAATCTTATGAGAAGGCAATGGACAAAGCTAAGAAAGAACACGAGCGCAGTAATGCCTCCCCTGCTGTCTTCCCTGAGTACCAGCTGTGGGAGGACCACTGGATTCGGTGAGTGACGTCCCACCTGGGCTTCGTGGGACTTTTTGGTACATTTTTAAAAATACTCAAACAACATCATTTGTTTGCATGTGTCTCAGGCTTGGTGGCAAGCACTTCACCCTATAAACATTTTACCAGCCATCAAACACCAGGGGTTTTGTTTGGTTGGGTTTTGGTTTTGTTTGGTTGGAGGGTTGGGTTGGGTTGGGTTGGGTTGGTTTTTCAAGACAGGGTTTCTTTGTGTAGCCTTGGTTATCCTAGAAATGGCTCTGTAGACCAGGTTGGCCTCGAACTCACAGAGGTCCATCTGCCTCTGCCTCCTCAGTGTGCCAACATCATCTGGCCAAATACCAGTTTTTAAAGTCAAGCATTCTAACACAGTACAGTTCAGAGAGATACATTGATTCGATGTGAGTGCTGAGAAGTAATAGCAAGAGAGCACTGAGGGTTTTGTTTTTCATTATTAGGCTATTTTCTCTTAGGCCAGAAAACTGTATGTGTAATAAAGCACTGCAGTCTTAGCACACAGTTGTCTGTCTGGATTCTGAACTGAGGTGTCTCCAGCATCCTTCACAGGTAGCTCGTGGCATAGGGGCATGAGCATCCTGAAAGTGGACACAAGGCTAGCGTAAACTATGTAGTTGGGCATGGCGGGTGCTGGCAGAAGCATTTTGGGTTCGTGTGTGTTTGATTCTAAGCTAGTGTGTGCTTGTGTATCGAGAACCTTTCAGTTGCTGGCCACCATCAGATTCAGTTGTCTGACTCATAGTCCCTGGTGTAGAAGTTCACGGTTGCGCTGAGCATGGTGGCATACACCTTTAATCCCAGCACAGGAGAGACAGAAGCAGGCAGACCTTGAGTTTGAGACCAGTGTGGTCTGCATAGTAGGACCCAGTCAGGTATTTAATTTATTACGAATGAATTAAAGAACCAAGAGAACATGTCTGTGGATTCCTCCTGAGTGTTTTTTTATTTATTTATTTTTTTTAGTTTTTCAGGACAGGGTTTCTCTGTGTAGCCCTGGCTGTCCTGGAACTCACTCTGTAGGCCAGGCTGGCCTCAACTCAGAAATCCGCCTGTCTCTGCCTCCCAAGTGCTGGGATTAAAGGCGTGCGCCACCACTGCCCGGCACCTTCTGGGTGTTTTTCAAAGGATTGGTTGCTACAAAATCCGAGAAATGCATTAAATGTCTTGTGTAATTAAATGTGCTGTCGAGGAAATGAAACACTCCTGCCTCCTCCCTCAGGACCTAGAGCTCTGCTGTGCTGCAGTCTGTCTGCCAGCGCGCTCTCTGTAGTGATGCTGTCCTGAGCCCTTCTTTGCCTCGCTCAGTCTGTCAGTGTGTTGTCCTGATTGAGCTTTTGCTCCTAACCCCGATCTCCCAGGTGCTCCAAGGAGCTGAACCAGTGGGAAGCCTTGACTGAGTTTGGCCAGTCTAAAGGCCACATAAATCCTTACCTCGTCCTGGAGTGTGCATGGAGGGTATCCAACTGGACCGCCATGAAGGAGGCACTGGTACAGGTAAGACCGCTGTCATGTCACTGAGATCTTATCTTTCCTCTGTGTGTGAGTGTGTGTGTGTGTGTGTGTGTGTGTGTGTGTGTGTGTGTGTGTGTGTGTACACATGTGCTATGTGTACAGTATTGCAGTACCTGCAGAGGCCAGAAGAGGGCGTTAGATCTAGAGCTGGTTACAGGTGTGCACAGGTGAGCTGTCTGTGGTGGATGTTAAGACAAAACTCTGTTTCTCTGCAAGAGCAACAGGTGGTCCGGACTTGCTAAGCCGGTGGTTCTCAACCTATGAGTTGTGAACCCTTTAACCAAAGGGTCCCCTAAGATGTTGGAAAGAACAGACATTTGCATTATGATTCATTACAGTAACAAAATTACAGTTATGAAGTGGCAGGAAAATAGTTTATGTGTGGGTCAGTACAACACGTCTCAGCATCAGCAAGGTTGATTACCACTGCCCTGAGCCATCTCTCCACCCTCTGTCATTCAGCCTTACTTGGAAACGAGTATTAGGTTTAGAGACCTTCACCTCTGATGACAAAAGTAATCCTTGAAGAGATTCGGAAGAATTAAATTGATGTAGATTTTATTGGAAAAATCATCAGGACTAACACCAGACACTGGACCCAGAGCAGCCCAGGCCACCGTGTTTGCTGTTACCCTGAAAAGCCACTGGTGGGGCCGACTCCTGACGTGTGTTAGGCACAAGTGTGATACGCTGTGTGAGCGAGTGGTTTAAAATGACATGGTCCTGAGGGGTGTGCGTATGGTGCCATGACGGGTCCAGTCCCTCTTCTCGCTGAGAGCTTTTGTGGTGTGCTCTGCAACCCAGGGGAGAAACTCACAAGAGCAGTGTAAACTCCTGCCTTCTCTACTGAAAGTCAGTTCTTCTGTCCGGGCTGGATTTCTGTGTCCTGCTTTGTTTAATTGGCCACAGTGGGGATTGAGCCGTCAGCACTTTGCCTGGCATCTCTCACTCCAGGTGGAGGTCAGCTGTCCAAAGGAGATGGCTTGGAAGGTTAACATGTACCGAGGATACCTGGCCATTTGCCATCCCGAGGAGCAGCAGCTCAGCTTCATTGAGCGCCTGGTGGAGATGGCAAGCAGTCTGGCTATCCGTGAGTGGCGGCGGCTGCCCCACGTGGTGTCTCACGTGCACACACCTCTTCTGCAGGTAGGTACCCCTCCCCTCCCAGAGCTCAGTCCCGAGTCCTTAGAGCAGCTGAGGTCCATGGATGAGCCAAGTGGTAAGGGAAACTCTCTGCCCTGGTCTCACCCTTTCCCGTGGGAATTCATCCTTAGAAAGAAGACCGGAGTCAGAACATAGGAGAAAAACTGGGTGACTTTGCATTTTGTATTTCAGGGTCTGAAACATCATTACAAGTGATTTTGATTTTACCATAGGGCCTTCTTTGGCACATACAAGTGTGAGATAGGTCCTGTCCAGCCTTGAAAGACTCAGGTGCCTTGTGCCCTGATGTCCACTTTGGGCATCAGCAGCAGTGCTTCTGGCAATTTGAATGAGTACTGTTGCCACTAACCCTGTGTTGGGTTTGCCGTGGTGTGTATGTATCTGTTTTATACAGCACAGTGTGGGCTACAGTGTGAACATCAGCAGTGGTTCATTTAGGCTCACTTTCTACAGGTATAAAGGTCAGGAGACAACGTCTGTGACACGCTTCTGACAGAAAGAATTATGTGGGACATCAGACAGAATGTGTGTGTCGAGGAGGTCCTTTTTGTTTCTTACAGAGCCACTAGTATTTAATCTGGGTTCTCCTGCCACTGATCCAGACTTGAGTATCTTTTAAAACCCTGTAGTTGGTTTAAGGAGACTAAATCCCAGTGAGTTCTGGGAGCAGGGATTCAGGGCATAAGAGTGCAGCTTCTCAAAAATACATGGACTTGGGAAGCCATGGCTTTACTGACAGGTGCTCGGGAGCTGTGGCTTTACCGACCAGAATCTTCTGGTCATTTCAGTGCTTTTCTATGTGCCTGTTACCTCTACTTTTTTTGAAAGTGCCCTAAAATGACCCATATTGTCATTTTATGTGAGTGTCTGAATTTAGGTGACTGAACATTCTCAATTTTTTAGTTACAAGCAGACTTTACTTTGCAGTATAGGAGAGGGTCGCTGCTGCTGTGACTGGTGGATTTCCAGGGTTTTCTCATTTTTGATTCCTTACACGTAGACAGACAGACAGACACACAATTGAACCCATTCATAGCATTCATCTCTTGTGACTACTGAGAAATTATCTTTGCCTGGAAATGGTTAATGGTTGCATTTATGAGTTATTTATTATAAGTACCAGCCACGAGTGACAGTTAATTGTAAAAACACAGGAATTATTGTGCAGTTAGACATTCAAAGCATGGAGTTTAAAATACAGCATGTCACAGTATCCTGATGTCCGAATGTCTTGGAATATGAATGAAGAGCAGTCTGTCTCATTACTGTGCTCATGGTTTGTAATAGAACTGTGTTGGTAGTCTAGGTATGGACAAGTCTTACAGCATTTAAGGAGATGATTTCTAGGGCTGGAGAGATGACTCATCGGTTAAGAGCACTGACTACTATTCCAAAGGGCCCAGGTTCAATTCCCAGCACTCACAGGATGGCTCACAACCATCTGCATTGGCAGTTATAGGGGACCCAACACAAAACACTGCCTCCGCCTCCACAGCTAAGAAGTAATGTTGTTGTTGTTGTTTTCAAGACAGGCTTTCTCTGCATAGTCTGACATTCCTGGAACTCACTCTGTAGACCAGGCAGGCTTTCCTCAAACTCAGGGATCTGAGTGCTGGGATAAACGGCGTGTGCCCCAGGCCAGGCTGTTTTGTTTTTTGAGCAGGGTCTCTCTGTGGAGCCTTGGCTGGCCTAGAACTCAGATTGGCCTCATACATAGGCATCCATTCGCCTCTCCTTTGTACACCACCACATCCAGTGTCTTTATTTTCATATGTATGTGAAATCAGAGGACATCTCCTTTTCCTGTCTCAGAAGTCAGTTCAAGCCCTCAGTCTTGAAGTCATCTCCTTTACCATAGATCTATCTCACCAGCTCCCAACTAAGAAATCTTAGTGAAAATCCAGCAACACCCATGCGGACACTTTCTGGAAGCCTTTCATTGGTTTGGGCTGTTGTGTTTGTATTTGTGTATGCTCTTGGCCCAGATTTACGAGATCAGAGGACAGCTTTGCAGAACCAGTTCTCTCCTTCCACCTTTCGGGTTCTGGGGGTCAGACTCCAACCTGGGTTGTTAGGTGTGGCAGCAAGTAATGCTTGCAGAGTGCTCAGCCCAGCCCCAGCTGTGAACTCTTCTCGGTCTGCCCCTAGGCTGCCCAGCAGATCATTGAGCTTCAGGAAGCTGCACAGATAAATGCTGGCCTGCAGCCGACCAACCTGGGCAGGAACAACAGCCTGCACGACATGAAGACAGTGGTGAAGACCTGGAGGAACCGGCTGCCCATTGTGTCTGACGACTTGTCCCACTGGAGCAGTGTCTTCATGTGGCGGCAGCACCATTACCAGGGTAAACCGACCTGGTCCGGCATGCACTCATCATGTAATTTTCCAGACGCCCTGCTCTGCTGGTTTCATGTCGTTGTTTTGGTTTTTTTTGTTTTTTGTTTTTTGTTTTTTTTTCCCTAGATTTTGAGGTAATGGTGGTAATGGTGAGGGCAGAGTTGAACCTGGGAAGGTTCTGTGCTCTGAATCCCACCCACTTGGTACATTTTCTAGTTAGCCAGGAATTCCTGCTAGACCTCGGGTGCAGGCCGGTGCCACTGAGTGATGGCGCTGTCTCAGAGCCTCTGCCTAGGTGGCACCTGTTGCCGGGTGGCTTTGTGTCCGTTCCTGGTGTTCCTGCCCTAAACCCACCAAGCATCCTTACCCTGAGGGTCACCTTTGTGATTCAGCGACAGACACACTTACTCTACTTTCCCCTTCTTTTGTTTTCCCTTTTCTTTTTGGAGACAGGATCTCATATATCCCAAGCTGACCTCATTCACTGTGACTGAGGGCGTAGGATAACCCTGAACTTCTGATCCTTCCTCCTCGGTCTCCTGAGTACTGGGGCTGGAGGCATGCTTTGCTGGGCCCCATCTCTGCTGTGTTAGGGAACAAACCCAGGGTTTTGTGCATGTTAGACAAGTCTACCAAGTAAGCCACGTTCCTGGCTCTAGTCTAAGATGCAGGATACAGGGAAGAGCAGAAGGGTATCCTGTTCTCATGAGCCGTGTTACGTGTGGTCCTCATTCTTTCGTTAAGCCGGACTGTGGTGCACTTGGGAAAGCATGTGACGTGCCTGACAGCTAATTCCTTTGCTCTTTAGCTATCGTAACTGCATATGAAAATAGCTCTCACCATGACCCAAGTTCCAATAATGCCATGCTTGGAGTTCATGCCTCAGCCTCTGCCATCATCCAGTATGGGAAAATTGCCCGGAAACAAGGTCTAGTTAATGTGGCGCTGGATATACTGAGCCGTATTCACACCATCCCCACTGTTCCCATCGTGGATTGCTTCCAGAAGATTCGCCAGCAAGTGAAATGCTACCTGCAGCTGGCGGGGGTGATGGGCAAGAACGAGTGCATGCAGGTAGCGTCCTGAAGGGCAGTGGCGCTGGGGCTCCTGGGCCAGGCAGAGGTAGCGTCCTGGAGGGGCGGTGGTGCTGGGCCCCTGGGCCAGGCAGAGGGCAAGGAAGGAAGACGAGAGTGTTCCAACACAGCCCACAGGAAAGGGAGGCAAACTGTTCAGTATTAGGACTGCACGTGTGCTCACTGTTCTATCATGTGCTTAGCTAAGGAAGAAAAAACATAAAAGAGGAGGTAAGGTCGATCCTGGCCATTGTGCCCAGGGCACCATGTGAAAGAGAGAATCTGGTTAGACATGGGGCTGTGGACGGAAATGCTTTGTAGGAAGAAATGGATTGTGGAGAAATTTCAAGAGCCTTTGTCCTCTCTCACTGTTTCTGAACAGGGCCTTGAGGTTATTGAGTCTACGAACTTAAAATACTTCACAAAGGAGATGACAGCCGAGTTTTACGCCCTGAAGGGGATGTTCCTGGCTCAGATCAACAAGTATGTATATCATGGTGAATGGTGCAGGTTCTACAGCTGTTCCTTAAGGATTTGAAGCCAGTGTCCTGCTCAAACCAGAAACCACATGGTTTCATGGTGATTGGTGAAGCATTTGGTATGGTGCCCTCTCCAGAGAGGAGCTAGCAGCAGAACCATGTGTCCCTGCACAGCTTCTGAGGGGAGAGTGAGCTGCGTGACCACAGACCTGTCCCTCAGCCCGTGTCTGAGAAGTACAGTTGTTAACTTTTGTAGCTGACCTTGTGGTGTTACCCTGTTAAGGCTGAAGCTCCTTGCCTCAGTCATCTTATTGGGCCCCCTAGATAGATAGATAGATAGATAGATAGATAGATAGATAGATAGATAAAAGTATCATACCCTGCCTGACTTAGGAGAGTGGTTTTTGTTTTAGAGCCATAAGTCTGTCATCCCCAACTGTGGGCCAAATCCATCCAGGATCCAGTTTCAAACATGAAGTTGTATTGAGCCCCACCCATGTCTTGCCGGACAACTCCTAGTTGTTCATGGCTTCCCTGTGCTTCTGGAAATGGCTTGCTAGTTTTATTTGGGGATGGAGGCTTTATATTCATAAAGGACAGAGGCCTAAGATTTCTTGATTCCTCTCGCACATGGTATCTGGTATCACTGTCATGGAACAGTATGACCAAGTGGCAGTCACACAGAAAACATTAGCGCTGAGTTGCTCCAGGTCCCAGAGATTTGCTCCTTGGTCTAAAGCAGTTATTCTCAGTCCCTTGGTGGGGAGGTCAAACAACACTTTCGCAGGGTTGGCATAGCAGATATTTATGTTACAGTTCACAACAGAAGCAAAATGACAGTGATGAAGTAGCGACGAAACGGTTTTACCCCTGGGGGATCATCACAGCATGAGGAACTGAGTTAGTAGCATTAGGAAGGTTGAGAACCGCTGGGCTGAAGAGACCTAAGCAAACAGGGACTTGTCCCAGCGTGTGTGTAGCCACACTGGTCACTCGGCAGAGTGTGGAAACAGCATTAGTGTTACGTGAACAGCCCTCTGCACATACGGTGGGTCATGGGAGTGCAGCACACCTGCTTCAGTGTGGAAACCTCAGACATACTGTCCTGGGTGCCATCTGAAGGAGAAGACTGCGGGATGGGTAGCTTGATTTACAAGAAGTAGGTCAGATGCCTCAGTCCGCAGAGATAGATGGAAAGCAGATTGGTGGCCAGGGGCGTGGCATTGCGGGGGATCAGAGTGGCTGCCTAGGAAAAGCCACACAGCAAGCAGTTCCATGAATGTGTTAAACATAACTCAGTGTTCAGTTTGGTTGGTTGGCTGGGTATAAGTTTTGAACCTAGGGCCTGACAGTGTGGCTCAGGCTGACCTGTAGCTTGCTGTGTTCTAGGCTAGCTTTGACCTTGAAATCTTCCTGCCTGCCTCAACCTCCCTAGTCCAAGAACCAGTTAAACCCTCTCTGAAGCAGAGTGGTGGCATATGCTGTGTATTTTGGTTCCACGCAGATCTGAGGAGGCCAACAAAGCGTTCTCGGCAGCCGTGCAGATGCATGATGTGCTGGTGAAGGCCTGGGCCATGTGGGGGGACTACCTGGAGAGCATCTTCGTGAAAGAGCGGCAGCTGCACCTGGGTGTGTCTGCCATCACCTGCTACCTGCACGCTTGCCGGCATCAGAACGAGAGCAAGTCAAGGAAGTACTTGGCCAAGGTGAGACTGGGCGATTCCTCTTTGTCGTGGAGCAGCTGGTGGCCTTTGGACTTGGGTTGAGATCCACCTCCAGATCTGAGGTCTGCTTTCTTGCCTTTGCTTGCTTCCCATCCCTACAGAGTGACCTTTTTTCACAGTTGAAGCTAGGGAAACAGAGGCCTGGGGTCTCAGCCTTTCCTTTGTGTCTAGTACTCTTTGGGGTCACACCCTGGATAAAGCCTTCTAGGCCAGAGGGAACTGAAATTCAGCCCACTTCCACGATCTCCGTGCAGAGCCTCAGCACAGCCAGAATCAGTGCTTGCAGCAGACAGTAGGAATAGACTCTGCTGGGGGGGTCTTTCAAATCCCTGATGACTACGAGCTCTGAAGTGTATGTACATCAGCATACATGATCAGTAAGCCATTGCCAAGCCTACCTACGGTGGCAGTACCACACTCCTTCACTTGACAGGGAAGCTTCTGGAAGCCCAACTTTAAACAGTGAAGGATGCCGGCACCATCATGTAGTCTGCCTGGTGTGGGCTCTGATAACCAGATTCTCTCAGAAGTCTGTTTTGTTTGGGTGAACAAGCAGGTTTTCTACCTGTTGTCTCCGTACAGTTAGTGCTGGTCTCCAAGTGGGATCAGTGAGTAATTTGCCCTTTATGTTAAAAGGAAAACAGATTCACATTGTAGATTCTGTTCAGCTGTAATGGCTACTCTTTAAGCTTTGTTTTGATTTTCCCGCATGGTCAATAACACCACAAACTTAAGGTTGGGGCCTCCTCTGAGGCTCTCAGAATTTCATGTAACTAAAATTTGTCCTCTGCCTTAGGTGCTGTGGCTTCTGAGTTTTGATGATGACAAAAACACACTGGCGGATGCTGTAGACAAGTACTGCATTGGTGTGCCCCCCATCCAGTGGCTGGCATGGATCCCACAGCTGCTCACCTGCCTGGTGGGCTCTGAGGGCAAGCTGCTGCTGAACCTCATCAGCCAGGTGGGGTTGTGCAGGGCGGGGCAGGGTGTGTGGCTACGGGGCAGTATCTGGGGCACATTGCAGCTCCTTCTGAGTGAGCAGCCACCAGCTGTGCCCAGCAGGCCAGGCAGTGCCTCTCTAGTTGATTCTGTCCTCATGGGATTGCCCTGTGATTCCTGGAGAAGACTTTTCTTTTTGCTTGAGAGCACATGGCAGCTCTCGAGCCCTGAGTGTGGCCTAGAGCTTAGCTGCCAGCTTACTGTCTCAGTCTGTCCTATGTTGTCGTCCATGCAGAGGTTGTACACACAAGCAGGTGCTCTGTGGCACATCTGGAAAGGTCTGAGTGACGGGGCGTCCTCTTGGTCACAAGCTAATATGGTAGAGCTGGTGCCGGACACCTTGCCTACGTCTTTGACTCCTGCAGTTACGTGGTCCAGAAGCTGCCTTTAGTGGGCTTGTCCTTCAGTTGGAGTCACTTCATAACCTGAAATGGCTTGTGTACAACCCCATGACTAATGGATCCCATTGGTTAAGAGTCTCTTGCTTTCCTAAGATTTGCGGAAGGGAATGGAGTGTGGTACTCTGACGTGCATGGTCAGTTGCCAGGTAGAATTTATGAGATGCATGTGATCTGTTGGAGTTTTAAACAAGCTATGTCATTTGTTAGTCAGCAACTTTATATATTACCTCCATTGCTTGGTGTTGACCTCTTTGACCCAAATGCACAACAAAACCCCGTTCACTGCTTGCATACAGTTGCTCTCCCTACAAATTGTCCACCACCCAGAAGTGTTCTGCAGAACAGTGCAGTTGACCCCTTGCTGTCTTCCAGCAGGTTGGACGAGTGTATCCCCAAGCCGTCTACTTTCCCATCCGGACTCTGTACCTGACCCTGAAGATCGAGCAGCGGGAGCGCTACAAGAGTGGTATGTTGTGACTGGGGTGGCGGGCGGGGCTCCGAGGGCTCATAGGGGTACCCCAGAGCATCACCGTGACAGGCACACCCCTGCCCACAGCTCCCCTCCTACATGTAGTCAGTCTTCTTTTTGGTCAGGGCCAGAGGACCAAGCCCAATGGCTGAATAGAGTTTGTGGCAGGGGAGTAGGTGTTCACAGGGGTGACTTATTGGAGATGAGTCGGTGAGGTCCCCACTACGGGAAATGAGAGCTTTCTCTTCCTCAACCACCAAGATGTCAGTGTGTCGAAGTGCTGCGTACCTGAGGAGGGCAGTCTTGAGCAGTCTGCTCTCTAGCTGGTCCTAAGAACAAAGAGCAGGATTCTGAACCTGCCTTGACTAGCCTTAATGAGCAAAGAACTGACTTCATGGTGTGGGTACTTGGTAAGCTGGGTGTTTCATAGCTAGTCGCTTTCCTCAAGTGACACCAGAGCCCCTGCCAGGAAGAAGGATCAAGTGGGGGCCAGGGGGTACCATGCGTGTCAGCTCTCTGGCTTGGTCTTTTGAAAATTAAGGTTATTAAGTTCCTGACTAAATATTGTGAGCTCAAGGCAGAAAGCTGGCCATGCAGTGTTCTGTCGTGTATTTCTCAGAGGGTGACTATTTTTCAAAAATGTCATTTTTGTAAGTGGGGTTTGGCCTTCCTAGATGAAGTATTTAGACCACTTTTTTAGATTCTTCAAACTTTTGTAGCAGGAATATGTTGGGAAATGATTTTCCAAATATTTTATATCAGACAGCAGACGACACAGGGGCTCAGGGAGCTATGACACCGGCTTACCTGGACTCTCGGGTGGTAGGCAGTCTGTTGGCACACACAGTAGCTTTTCCCTGGACCACCTGTATTCAGGGCAGAACTAACTCCTCAGTCAAGCGGGACAGCTGTTCTTAGAACCAGGGCATCTTTACCCCTGTCCCTGGGGAGGAAAGGTCTTGCCCCACCATGGCAGGAACCGGCATTCTTGTGGCCAGTGGGCCTTGCGCTGACACTGGCGTTGTGTGTGTTGCTCTCAGATTCTGGACAACAGCAGCCCAGTTCAGTGGGTAACCAGTCCCATTCTGCATCAGACCCAGGGCCCATAAGGGCAACAGCACCCATGTGGCGCTGCAGCCGCATCATGCACATGCAGAGGGAGCTTCACCCCACCCTCCTGTCTTCCCTGGAAGGCATCGTCGACCAGATGGTCTGGTTCCGAGAGAACTGGCACGAAGAGGTAGGTGGCCCCGATTCTGCAGCTGCTGCCTCCCGTAGGGGAGTGGATGGTACCAGAAGTGTCTGCAGACATGCTGTGTTCAGACTGGGGTGTCTGGTCAGCACAGCTCTTCACAGTTGAATGTAACCGTGGACCAGGTAAACAGTTGTTCTCCAGACACCAGTACAGCATCAAGTCATTGAAAGAGGAGAGCTGAGGTTGGTGTGGCTCAGTGGGTAGAGTAGCTCAGTGTGCTTGCCAGGAATAAACAAAGCCCCGGGTTTCCTCTCGGCACCTCATGAGCCATAGTGGTCCATTCCTGCAATCCTGGAACTCCGGAGAGAAGGGCAGGAAGGGCAGGAGTTCCAGGCCAGCCTCTGCTCCACGTGATAATGAGAAGGAAATGCAGTTACGGCCCCTTGCTGCTGTACACATCTCCATGGCCTCTGTTCCTTTTTGGCTGACTGCTGGTGGCTACTGCGTGAGGGACGGGCTGTGGCATAGGTAGTATGTGGGTGACGACTTTCAGCCTTGTCGCCACTGTGCTATCTCTTTAAGGGCGGTCACTTGAGCTGGGGATAAAATACAACTCACTTTCCTGCCCAGTAGTGTATCTTACAGGGCTCCGGGCCAGTTCCTTGTGGCTGTGAGAGTTTGTAGGTAACATCGGGTGCCTGCCGGGTGTTGGTAAAAAGGCAGGAATGACCTGCGGTGAATGGGCCTAACCTGGCATGGCCCCCTCACTGCTCTTTGACTGATGGTCTTTGTCTCTTCTGCTAGGTGCTCAGGCAACTCCAGCAGGGCCTGGCAAAATGTTACTCTGTTGCCTTTGAGAAGAGCGGTGCTGTATCAGACGCCAAGATCACCCCTCACACTCTTAACTTTGTCAAGAAGCTGGTGAGCACTTTCGGGGTAGGCCTGGAGAATGTGTCCAACGTCTCAACCATGTTCTCCAGTGCAGCCTCTGAGTCTCTGGCCCGCCGGGCACAAGCCACAGCCCAGGACCCTGTCTTCCAGAAGTTGAAGGGCCAGTTCACCACCGGTGAGTCTTGCTCTGGGCACATGCTGGTTAAAATGTAACCTCAGGCCAGATGTGTGCACATTGGATCCCTGCACTCAGGAGGCAGAGGCAGGCAGATCTCTGTAAGCTCTAGGACAGTCTGAAATACATATCAAGTTCCAGGATAGCCTGAGCTACATAGTGAGACCCTGACTCAGTACTCAAACGTGAGGAAGCCATGACTGTCAGTAGTGTGACTTCATATCTTATTCACTGAAGGGCTAGAGTTTGGCCTCAGAGATGAGGATTAGAAAAGAAAAGGTTTTCAGCCCAAACCCTTGCCTTCCCTCACTTGGTTTGGGAGAAAGTTTAAGTTGAAGTGGAGAATCTTAAAGGTTAAGGTGCAGGCCTCAAAGCGACAAGTGGGGTACAAACTTGCAGGAGGCAGGATGACGGGGGACTGCTTCCATCACTCGCCTGTGGATCAGGTGAGGGCGTTTTCTTTACTAGAAGTCCTCCAAGCCTCTCCTGCCTCATCTGAGGGAACCTCGTCACTCCCTAGCTCGCATGACTGTTTGCGTGACATGGTGCCTCCTACGCTGTTGAGAGCAGCTTACCCCAAACTGATCTCTTTAACTGAGTGTCCTGTAGGCATAGGGACATGATTTGCCTCGGTTTCTCAAAATTAAGTGAAACATTTTTGCTTAGTTTTTGTAATTGTCTGAATACATCCTTTATTCATGGACATATACTGAAACCTTAGGGGGCATGTGGTGTATTTCTCTCTGTCTCTCTCAAGCTGGCTAAGTACTCAACCAGCAAACCACACCTCCAGACCCAAAAACTGCAGTAATTTTTAAAGCCTTGTTGTTTTTTTTTTAAATTTATTTATTTATTATATGTAAGTACACTGTAGCTGTCTTCAGACACCCCAGAAGAGGGCATCAGATCTCATTACAGATGGTTGTGAGCCACCATGTGGTTGCTGGGATTTGAACTGACGACCTTCGGAAAGCGGTTGGCACTTTTAACCGCTGAGCCATCTCTCCAGCCCGCCTTATTGTTCTTAAAGGGTGCAATTAAAAGTGTGTATTATGTGTACCTATAGTAGATGCCTGCTAATTATGCAAGATGCTTTACAGTTTCAACCTCAGCCTACCGTGACTCCACCTGGCATGCAGCTGTGACCCTGTCACCTCACGGGTGGTCTGGGAACACTTGGGCTCCTGTTAGTGAACTATAAGGTGCTTGAGGATAACATAGCCTGCCTTAGCTATTAAGTAGCATCCAAGGATGTGCATGCAAGCCTGCAACCCTACACTCAGTGCGGTCTGTTCACACCACACACACAGACACACACAGACACACACACACACACACACACACACACACACACACACACACACACACACACACACACATCATCACACCTCTACAGTAGAGCCTACAACCCTGCACACAGTGCGGTCTGTTCACAGACACACACACACACATCACACCTCTACAGAGATAGAAATAAGAATTGGGGCTCTGCCCTCTTTTTCACCAGGGAGCTGTTAGCTCCTGTTAGCTAAGATTTTTGCCTCTGAAGTCTGCAGTGCCATCACCCTGTTGAAGAGGGAAACTCATGAGATCATCGGTTTTTACCATCCCAGTTTACTTAGACACTGAGGGTCGGTCTTTTATCTGAAGCCTCAGTGTCTTTATCCAACGTCAGACTCTTCCATCACATGCAGTCTGAAAGAGATTCATGGACTGAGCAGCTGTGTGGTTCTGTGTTCCACCTCACGGCTGGGGTATGTGAATGCCACTCGGGCAGACAAAATGCAGAGGCGCCAGGCTACTTTCCATCCTCACCACCATTGGGCACGGGCTTTCGGAATGCTGATACCCACTCGGGAGGCAGAAGGCAGCCTAAGATGGGGGCCCCAGTCTGGGTGAGAAACAGCACAGGCAGGGGCTGAGGCTGTGGTTCCCAAACTACCAGGCACCCAGACACCGATGTTGAGGAGTTGGTAACAGCAAAGGCCTTCCATGAGCCTGGGGCTGGGGGAATCCAGCTTAGCGCAGGGGTGAGTGTCCAGAGCTCGGAGGCGCCTTCTGCAGGAGACTTAGGTGGTGTGGCTTGGTAATGAAGGCTTCCCCCCCACAGAGGTTCTGGATGAGAGAGACAGTCCTTGCTTGTCCAAAGTGTTTGTTCATAGTGGAAAATGGATGCATGCAACTTACTCAGGGTGGACCAGAGGTTAAATACCTTTTCTGGAAGGGAATGTCCGGGAAGAGAAGCAAATTGGCTAAACCCTTGGATGGCTCATCTAGGTACATCATTAGCATGGAGAACTCTGGGCTCTGTGCCATGTGACCAGTTACTGTGGTCTTAGTGGGGTGTGATGATCACTTGCTCCAGGACAGGAACCATTCTCAATTACGAGATTTTCCAGGGTTTCTTAACCTGCTCAACCTTATCAGTGTTCTGTTTGGTGACACGGTTCCACTTGACCCACAGTGGATCTCAGTGTAAAAGCTACAAAACCAACAATTCAAAAGAAGCTAAGATCACAAGGTTTCTTCAGCTCACAGCCAGAGGTGAATGAGCACAGCATGAGCTGTCCCCACAAGGCTGCGTCTCAGGAACCTGTGTGATGAGCTTGTCTCCACTGGCAGGCCTAAAGAGAAGGGAGAGCATGTAGGGCTTTCATGCAACAAGTGTGGGTGGCTATTCATTGCTAATCCACAAACGAGAAAGCACATAGGTCCTCAGGTGGCAGAGCATGGCAGAGCTGAGTGACATTGATCCCGACTGAACAGTGGAAGGGAGTTCCTGGTGCACACTTCAGCTGGGATGAGCCTCGGAGAGCATGTGTGGTGCTGAGGAATGGACCCAGGACTTGTGTGAGCTAAGCAGACACTCCACCACTTAGCTGCATGCCCAGCCCTAGTGAGGAATTCAGTGGAACTCAGTGACAGGACATAAAGTGCAGTTCACTGATGAGTGTGCACTTATCTCAGTCATCACATAAAGTCTAATAGCAAACCAGAGAGAGGGCATTCAAAGAAAGAGTGCATGGACTAACCAGAAGCAGAATGCATACATTGCCGTGAAGTGCATTCAGGGCCGTTAGATGGGACAGCCAAAGGCAGTGTGTACTGTCTCCCTTAACCCTCTCCTCAGCCCTGCCCCCACATGGAGCCCAGGACTTTCTGTGTGCTTGGCAGGCACTGTAACCAACCTGGTTGTGTTACTAGCCCCTGCAACTTGTTTTAACCATGTTTGTTTTATTTGCAGATTTCGACTTCAGTGTCCCAGGGTCTATGAAGCTTCATAATCTGATCTCTAAATTGAAAAAGTGGATCAAAATCCTGGAGGCGAAAACCAAGCAGCTGCCCAAATTCTTCCTCATAGAAGAAAAATGTCGGTTCTTGAGCAATTTCTCGGCTCAGACAGCTGAAGTGGAGATACCAGGGGAGTTTCTGATGCCTAAGCCAACACATTACTATATCAAGATCGCTCGGTGAGTGCATAGGGCCTAGCAATGCAGCCTGGGTGTGTGTGTGTGTGTGTGTGTGTGTGTGTCTGTGTGCGCGCGCGCGCGCGCGTGGTTGGCTTCTGCTGGTTCCTCAGTGTGAGGTGTACAGCTCTGTTGTTGGTTTCACCCAGGACCTGACCTGACTGAAGGATTAATGTCCTGAGAGAAAGAAGGCCAAGTTTCTTTGCAGACCGTTTGTGAGTCACTGTAGAACTTGGCAGACTATGCCAGCTGTGTATTAAATTCTTAACATGCAGTGTTAAAAGCACAACTAGACTCAGGTGTGGTGCTGTACATCTGTAAGGCCTGGACTCCGGATGCTAAGGCAGGAAGATGGTTCTCAGAGCCACTCTGGGTTCCACAGCAAGTACTAGGCCAGGCAGGTCTGATAAGACCCTACCCAGAACAACAGAAAATGACTTAGTGAGTGAAGAGGCCTACCACCAAGCCTGATGATCCAAGTTTAACACCTGGAACCCACGTGGTGGGAAGAGAGAACCGCTCTGACTGATTAGTACACTGTGTATGCAAATGAAAATAGAAAGGTAACTGGGAAAAAGCCAAAATGAGTAAATGAAAGACAGTGGACTCCGCCTTGGCAGCTGTAGAGTTTACTATGTTGATTCCCACTTAAGATGTGAGCAGCACATGGGAGAGGCTGCTCCAGCGACGCCCTCATTTCTTCTGAATTGGCCCTGCCTTTCTACGTGGCCAGACATGTTCCCTTTCCTCCGAGTCCCCCTTCCTCCCTGTCTTCTGTCCATCCTCAGTACATCCCAGATTACCATGGCTGCTGAACCGCCCTGCCTGCTTGTCCGCCACAGTTCAAAGGTTGTTTTCCCCAAGGAAGTGTCTGCTTCATGCCTTCCTCTCTGTTGGTCCTGTAGCTTTATGCCCCGAGTGGAGATTGTGCAGAAGCACAACACAGCAGCCCGCAGACTGTACATCCGGGGACACAATGGCAAGATCTACCCGTACCTGGTCATGAATGATGCCTGCCTCACGGAGTCACGCAGGGAGGAGCGAGTGCTGCAGCTGCTTCGCCTGCTGAACCCTTGCCTGGAGAAGAGGAAGGAGACCACCAAGAGGCACTTGTTCTTCACAGGTAGGAGAGCCGCCCTCTGATACCTGGCAGCCAGCATGCCCTGTCCCCGCTGGTCTCTCACTGTGGGGCAAGAGCTCACACCAACCAGGCTGTCCCTCCTGTGATCAGCTCTGCATAGTCTTGTTTGGAGGTTGTAGCATTGTGTGGGGTTGCTTTGTCTCAGGGCTAACCTGAGGGCAGCAAGCAATGTTATCAGGTAGTACTGAGTACAGTCTCTCTCCCCGGGTTGCTGGCATTTCAGTGTGTGATCTCTGAAGTTGGGGGCTTCCCGTACTGCTTGTGCTCCAATCCTATATGAACATTATTCTGACAGCAAAGATGTAACCAATCACCCCCCCACACACACACACGCACACACTTTGAGACAATTTCTCTGGCCTGGAACTCACCATGTAGACAGACAAGGCTGGCCTCTATCTCCCGAGTGCTGTGACTGGAAGGCAGCCGCCCTGCGTAGCTTAGCCTAGCTCATTTTGATGAGAGGCATCTGACCTTTGAGTTTTAATATCTCAAGATCAGTAGATTCTGTGGCTGGAGAAAGTGGCTCAGTAAATAAGACCATGTGCTGCTCCTGCAAGAGTTGAGTTTCCAGCACCCACATTACAGCCTGTCACTCCAGTTCCAGAGGACATGACTCCCTCTTGTGGCCTCTGTGGGCAACTGCACTCACCTGCACACATGGATACATTGTATGCAATAGAATTAAAAATACAAATAGGGACCAGAGAGCTAGCTCAGCATTTAAAAGTGCTGGCTGCTCTTCCAGAGGACTGGGTTTGTTTCCCAACGTCCACATGGCAGCTCACAACCATCTGTAACACTCTTCTGGTCTTTGTGAGCACCAAGCATTCTCATGGTGCACATACATACATTTAGGCAAAACACACACATATATAAAAATAAATCTTTTTAAACATTAAACAGATAAAAAAATGAAGCTTTATGTTTTGGAAAGTGTTCTTTTGTTTGTTACATATTTTTTGGCTTTTTGAGATAGGGCTCACTGTGTAGCCCTGGCTGTCCTGAACCCACTATGTAGGCCAGGCTGGTCTCAAACTCAAGAGATCCACCTGCTTCCATGTCCCTAGTGCTGGGATTAAAGACATATACCATCATGCCCAGCTAAAATAAAATCTTTTGAAAGAACTCAGAAATCTGAAGAAACTTATCATGTGTTAGAAAGCGGTGTGCACTGTAACATGTATGCACCACGGTCCGTGCTACTTCCCCTTACTGGGCTGGGGTCTGCAACGAGTCCAGGGTGTTATCTTGGAATCATGGGAATCCCTCATGGATGGCAGCCAGGGCAGCAAGCTGGCAGCTGCAGTTTAGCTGTGGTCCCCTCAGGTTACTCTTGTTTGTTAAAAACATAAGCAGCTGTGATGTACCCACTGGCACTACCCCAGGCTTAGGGCTCAGCAGCCAGAGCAGGGCGCATCAAGTTTTGCAGCCCAAGGAAATCAGTCTCGGCTGGCTCCCTCTAACTGACTTTAGCAGAATCTCTTTAATCCTTAAAATGGCATCTTAATTATTAAGCTTGTTTAATCAATGAGCTGCCCCCATGGGGAGAAAGAGCATGAAGTGCTCACAAGTCAGTGACTGACAGCTGCCATCGCAAGCAGCTGTGGCGGAGAGGTGGCAGGTGGCTACCTATCTACTGAGTGGCTCAGGAGTTTGGCCATGACCAATGCCATCCCAAAATATACACTGCCCGAGAAGCTACACCCCCCAACGCTGTCGTGCTGTAGTGGTCATGGGAACAGAGCATTGGACTTGTGTTGTGAGTGGGTCTCAAGTTACAGAGAAATGTCAGTTACCTGACCATGCAGAGATGATGCCAGCCCTTCTAGTTGCAGGTAGACAGATTAACAGGTGCCGCGGAGCCAGAGCAGGGTCCAGCCAGGGAAGGTCTCTAAGGAGTGAGTGTGGGTGGACTCCCTGCTAAAGCGTGTTTGGAGTACCCAGTGGGGAGCTAGCCCTGCAGGTGGTGAGTGGGCATGTGACTTGGGCCCCTCTGGCTCTCTCTGGTGCCGTCAGCTGTGCTCTGGGCCGCTGGTGGGGAGGGAGGAGTGCTAACCTGCTCACTCTCCTTCACTCCTCTTCTTCCTCAGTTCCTCGGGTTGTGGCTGTGTCCCCGCAAATGCGCCTCGTGGAAGACAACCCCTCTTCACTTTCCCTCGTGGAGATCTACAAGCAGCGCTGTGCCAAGAAAGGCATTGAGCATGACAACCCCATTTCCCGTTACTATGACAGGCTGGCCACAGTGCAGGCACGGGGAACCCAGGCCAGCCACCAGGTACCAGGCAGGAGGCTAGCTACCACCCGGGGCCTCCATCCGTGCTGCTTAGTCGCGGTGGGATTGTTCCGCGAGGGACTCCGCTTCTCATGATGGGCAAGGTCAGATGGCTGGTGACCATCTGCTGCAGGGGGTTGTGGTGAGGTTCCTGACCTCAGACGTCCATCGTCCCAGCCCTGCACTTAAAGAGAAGCTCAGAAACTAGACTCTAACCACCAGTGGATGGCACGCTCACTTGGCAGCCAGTGATTGGGGAACACACATTTAGACCCTGTGGGGTTTCTAAAATGTAAAATATGACAGACTAAAACCTTTGGGACCCAGCTGTTTGGGTTGCCTGGGGCAGGAGCACTGAGTGGGCCACAGGAGTCCCAGACAGCCTGTGCTCCCAGGGTGACAGAGGGCCCTCTCCTTATTTGCAGATTCCTGCCCTTGGCTGGGAAGATTTTGTCCAGGGTTGTGTGGAGCGACAAGAGGCAGCTGTTTTGGCCCCTCCCCAGGTGCCACGGGGTCCTTCTGTGCATTACCAGGAGAGGCCACGGGGTGGAAGCCATGACCTGCCCTGTATTGCTCGGGCTCACTGTAGTTTCTCTGGGCCCTGCAACCTTAGGCTTTATTTAGGAAGCTAGCTAGAGCCCACAGGGCTTCCTTTCCACCTCCTCAGCAGGGAGAGCGTAAGGTGGTCCTGGGTGCAGGGTCTGAGGCAGCTCCCTGATTCTTCAGGCAGAGGGAGTGAATTTCTGTTTACTCATAGGCTTCTGGACAGCCTCCTGTGAGAACTGGTGTTTGATAGCATAGGTCACAGTTTGGTCACTCTGTGCCCCTTGGGCAGGTGCGAGGTGTTCATGGGAGAGGCCATCATTCTGTCTGACAGAGGAGCCCTTAGCTAAAGCTACGTGCTTCACCAATAGCCGAGGCTTGGTGTTGGCCCAGCTTACAAGCACTGCCTGAAGAGAAGCACTGGCCACACTGAGCGACCCCAGCTCCTTAGCCTCCTCTCTGCACCTGATTGGTTTGGTTTGTGTTAACTCTGCTCCATTCCATGGTTTTAATAACATTGTTCTTGAGATAAAATTCACATGCTATGGAAGCCATCCTTGAGGGCGTTGAGTGTCTGTGGCTGATTTTCATTTGTCTGGCCGTCACTCACCACTGCCCATCTATCTCTCCAGTCCCAGCCACAGGCAGGCCACAGGTCTTACTGTCTCTGCATTTGCCTGTCTTGGCATGGCATGAATGGAATTGGACTTGTGTCTGAATTCTCACTTATATGACTTTAATCCAGTCTGTTAGCTTGTGTCAGCTCCTGTTTCATTGTCATGGTATACTCTAGATTAGCTTGTCCATTTGTCAGCTGATGGGCTTCTGCGTGATTGATTTACACTTTGGTTACATAACGAGAGCTGCTGTGGACATTGTCGTGTGTGTGTGTGTGTGTGTGAGAGAGAGAGAGAGAGAGAGAGAGAGAGAGAGAGAGAGGGAGAGAGAATACGTGCTCATTTCTTTACACCTGGATGTAGAATTCCTGGGTTGATTGGTGATGCCATGTTTAAAAGTTTAGAGAACAATATTCCCAGGTGCCTGCAGTGCGTGCCCTAATTCCTCTGTGTCCTTCCCAGTGCGTATTGCCTGCCTTTGTGTTTTAACTCCAGCCACCCTGGAGGCATGGCTTGCTGGCTGCATCCCTGTGGTTGTGATGACTAGAGTTTTCTCAGTGTAACTGACTATTGATCTTTGCGAGATACCTGCTTGAGGACTGCCTGTTTTTAAATTGGACAGTTTGTCTTTTTAAAATATCCATTTTTATGTATATGGGTATTTTGCCTAAATGCATGTGTGCACCTAAGAAGGTCAGAAGGGGGTGGATCCCCTGGAACCAGAGTTACATAAGGTTGCAAGCAGCCATGTGGGTGCTGGAAAGCCAACCCAGGTCCTCTTCGAGAGTACCGTGCTGACTGAGCCCTTTCTCCAGCCCCGATCTCTCTTTTTATAGTAAACTCTAAACATTTTTATATGACATAGTGACTTACCTGGGTTCACTTTGTGAAGTCTGTTCTGTCACATGTAGCCATTGAAATGAGCTCGGTTTGGTCATCAGTAGATGGTCTGAGAGATGTGCCCGCTTGCGTAGCACACTCGTGCGTGCATGCCTGTGTGCGTGCGTAGCACACTCGTGCATGCATGCTGTGTGCGTGTGTGTATTTTGGCAGTAATAGGGATTGAGCAGAGGGCCTCATGTATATGGTAAACAGGCACCCTACCACTAACAACACCCTAGCTCTTGATTTGACAGATTTCTTAGATGTTTGAACCAGCACGCCTTATATCTGTTTTGGTGGTGTATTATCTGTCTGGGGGCATGCCAGCAGCATGATCCAGTGGTTTGTAACTTTGCCTTGCCGTCACTTCTGTGGCAGAGCCTCGGGGTCACATACAGTCAAACACACTTGACCTTCTAGGTTCCAGAAATGTGCTAGAGGGGAAAGCTGCTGCCCTTCCCACCCCATCTCCAGCATGGCTTTTGTCTTTGGCCAGACTCTTGACACCTTAACTTGACTCTTAACACCTGCAGTGTTAAGTACTTACCATCAGTTGTTGTAGTAATCACTGTCATCGCTGAGTGAACGTCACTGAAACAGGGACAGACCTTATCAGTGGGGTTTCCGTAGGATGCTGACAGATGGGTCAGGTCAGGGCGACTCTGGGGATGAGGGACAGCAGTCCTGTAGGAAGAAGAGTGACAGAAAGACACATGAAGTTGCCACCAGGCTCGCTGCTCCTGGCAGGGCTCAGCCTGCTGTCCCTAGATAAGAACTTGTCCAACCATAGTTAGACGTCTTCAATTTCCAGAGACCTGGAAAAACTGGTTTTGGCCTTTCCCAGTTGGGCTCAAGCTGTTCCTGAGATTTGGTGTCTTGCAAGACAAAACTGAGTTCATGCAACTGTCTTTTCTCTTTTGATTAGCCTTTGGGTTTATAACACTTCCCTCTATACATGATTTAAAGAGGATGTTGGTATCTAGCTGTCCTTTGTCCCTTTTGTTAGCTGGCTGTTGTGTTCAGAACAGCAAGGGTGAAAGTGGTTTTGTGTGTTGGAGAGGTATGCTCCACACAGCTGTGGCTTCCATTGAGTTGCGTAGGCAGTGGGGACATCAAGCTCTGAGGGAACGCGGTCTGCAGTGTTCAGTGAGATGCTAAGTAAACCACAAGCTGCAGTACAAGAGTTTTCAATCTGCTGGGAAACATGGGCAAAGAGTCACACAGTAATGTGTTCCAGGTCCTCAGAGACATTCTCAAAGAGGTCCAGAGCAACATGGTCCCCCGTAGCATGCTGAAGGAGTGGGCCCTGCATACCTTTCCCAATGCTACAGACTACTGGACCTTCCGGAAGATGTTCACCATCCAGTTGGCGCTCATTGGCTTCGCAGAGTTTGTCCTGCACCTAAATAGACTCAACCCTGAGATGTTACAGATTGCTCAGGTAACTTGCTGTTAACAGCCAGATCTTGCTTTGACTACTTGTCCTGCTGATGCGGGCCTTAAAAATGTCTCCCTCTGAAATGTAGGACACAGGCAAGCTGAACGTTGCTTACTTCCGATTTGACATAAATGATGCAACTGGGGACTTAGATGCCAACCGTCCGGTCCCTTTCCGCCTCACGCCCAACATATCTGAGTTCCTGACCACCATTGGTGTCTCTGGCCCGCTGACTGCCTCCATGATCGCTGTTGCACGGTGCTTTGCCCAGCCTAACTTCAAGGTGGGTCTCGGCATCTTCCTGTGAGAAGCGTGGACCGATTCCTTAACTCCTCCTCCTGTGGTCCCCGTGGCGCTGGAGGCCTGTGAACAAGCAGGGAGATGCTGTGTGGAGTGTTTGAGAAGGTTTGCAGTGTTCACTGGCTAAAGACACGCAGAGTGAAGGAGGCCACTTCGCCAAAAGGAATTAGGGTCCTTGGTTGGTCCTCTGCTCACTGGTGCCCTATAGCAAATTCCGGCTCCCATCTTACACGTCTTCTTGGTGTGAAAGGCTTGCTGCCTGCCTTCCATAGGCTGGAGTGAGGCCCAAGCAGACACAAACACCTAGAGATATGCAAAGCCTTGATAGTGCCAATGGTTGCTGCTATAGATAAGGTGTTTCAAGGCTCTTGTTTAAAAAAAAAAAAAAAAAAAAAAAGATGGTGTTCAGCGGTTAATATCAGTAGTTGCTTTTGTAGGATCCTGGCTCAGTTCCATCTGTAACTCTAGTTCTAGGGAGTCTGATGCCCTCTTACAACTTAGGTGGGCAGTGGGCACACAAGTGGTACAGAGATGTTGGCCAAAAACATTCATATGCATAAAATAAAATTAATCTAAAATACTTAAAAATCAATAACTAATTGATGAGCAGACAAATAGCAAGGGGTATTCAGGATAAAGTGTAGGTGTGGAACACATACTGGGAGCACCAAGAGGAGGAAGAGTTGGTTTCTAAGGGTGTGAAGTGAGTGGGGTTTTGTTTTGATTGGCAGCCTCCAATTTTATAAACTTCAGTTGACTGTTCACAAATGCCCTGTGTTCATAGGTATAAGATAGTAAATAGGGCATTTTCCCCCTGGCTGTTAATTCAGAGGATAGTTTGTCTTATTGTGCATACATCTAAAATCAGTCCAGTCCAGACCAGATCAGCCTAGTGTCCCTAATTTCCCAGATATGTTCTAGGATGCGTTTGCCACAAAGTGGGAGTTCCTAGGGTTGTTAGGGAGCTGTGGGTGGAAGGTGATGGAGTGGCCTCAGTCGGAGAGGGCTGTGTGTGGAGTCCAAGCTGGGGCTGGATTTATCTGTCCTCCACTCTCTGCCTCTGTCTGAGCACAGTGAGAGGCTACAACACTGAAGCCTGCCATTTCTGGTGTTCTCACTGTACCTAGGACACTGGCTGTGTTTCAGTGGATTCTCATCAGATTATCCTGACATTATGCCAGAGAGCAGTGCTTTGTTCAGTCCCTAGGTGGCAGCCTGGCCCTGGCTGCTCATGTTAGATGGGTCTACACCATCACCCCTAGTGGGACACACCTATTTCCCCCTCTCCTTTGCACAGGTGGATGGCATTCTGAAAACTGTGCTCCGGGATGAGATCATTGCTTGGCACAAAAAGACCCAGGAGGACACTTCCTCTCCACTGTCGGCCGCCGGGCAGCCTGAGAACATGGACAGCCAGCAGCTGGTTTCCTTAGTTCAGAAAGCTGTCACTGCCATCATGACCCGCCTGCACAACTTGGCCCAATTTGATGGTGGGGAGAGCAAGGTGAACACCCTGGTGGCTGCTGCCAACAGCCTGGACAACCTATGTCGCATGGACCCTGCCTGGCATCCGTGGCTGTGACCTCAGCTGTCACCCCACCCAGAATGTGAAATGTGTCTCTCAGCCTCTGAGCCCCTGGCTGTTGAGACCTCTCTCTGCCTTGTTACCCACTTTATTCAGTTACCTCCCCAGTAGTTTGTGTGTGGAAGAGCATGAGGTTTAGTCCTGGAGGGAGGCCCTGCACACAGGATGGCCAGGCCATTAGAGATGGCAGAGCCGAACTCAGCAGATGCTTTTTAACTTGAGGAGTCCCAGACTGGGGCTCCTTGTGGTACTCGTGTCTCAGTGTGAAGGGCAGATCGAGAATGTCCTCTACATCTCTTAATTTCCAGAAACTACACCTCAGAGCAGCTGCACGCTGTGCACAGACCTTCAACAGGATCTAGGAAATCCACAGTGTTAGAGAGACAGGAATCGGGAACAGCCGGACAGACAGACAGGCTTGCTTCTCTGAGCACAGATTTTCACACTGTCTATCACTGGTTTGGAAATCTCGATAACGTCTGTGAGCCTAGTGGCCTGCAGGGGAGAGCTGCCCGTGGCCTCACCAGATTCCGATTCAGCTGTGCAGAAACGGAGCTGTGGAGGTCAGCAGGCCAGCCTTTCACTTTTTACTGCTGGCTTGTTGGATATCTTTTAGAAATTTACTATCATTGTATCAGAAAAAAAGAGATAAGATCATTTTGTTTTTCCTTCCTAATTTAAGAAGAAAGCAGTAAAAGTTGTCCCCTTTAGTCTGTTATGTTGACATTTTTATAAATCTGAGCACTGAGAACGTTCTAGCTAAATTTGTACAGTGTGATTTTTTTTTTTTTTTAGAATAAATATTTTATAAAAGTATTTGCTGCCCCCTGTTTTTGTGTTAGCGTCTGTTTCCATGTGGCACCTCTTCCAATTCAGCATCTGCTGGCCCCTCCTGGACAGAGTGGGGTGTGGCTTCCAGATGATGATGCATGCTGCCTGTGAAGATGTGGTGGCCCATGGTCACAGGTGGGTGAGGTCTTGGCCCCCAGGGTCAGAAGCAAACCGGCCTGTGTAAGCCTTGGTGATAGGAATGGCAGTCCTGACTCGGCAATGAGGCTGTCCATCTTCGTCCTAACCATGGACGTGGATCCTGTCGGAGGCTCGGCTGGCTCTGTCTGTGTCTCAACCCTGAGAAAGCAATGTGACTCAAAGTACAGGTGGGTCCGAGACAGTTGTAAGCGTGCGGCTGTGACATCAGCCTGACACAGGATGCGTAGCTCCGTCTGAGCCTAAAGGAGTGTGTCTTTGGCAGGTGCCAACTTTCTACAGGGCTTTCCACAGCTGCCTGCCACACATGGCATGGATCGCCACAACCCCCTCTTGGCCCTGATTCCCCTTTGTCCCCAGCTTGCATAGACCATCTCCTGAGGCTAAGCTTACTCTGAGATGCCAAGTCTCAGGAAAGTAGCCTCCTGGCTCCTTCCTAAGAGGAAGCTAACTACACTCCAGCGTATGGCTGGAACGTGACCTGACTACAAGCTCCTTTATGACTGGTTGGCCCCAGTAGCATTTCCTGGAGTCTTTGTATATGTCCAGTCCTTGAGCTCTGTAGACCCTCAATCAAGGAGAGGGATGGCTCTACACTTCACAGAAAAGGAATTGTCTGCTCAGAGAGGGTGAGGAGCCTTCCAAGGTCCTAGAGCCAATCCCGGAACAAGCCGGAACAGCTGAGCACTATCCCACTCAACTGAACCCTGGATTACAGACTTGAGGCTGAGGAGCCGGATGGTATGCACCTCACTTGACAACCCTGCTGGTTCTTCACGGTTACCCATGCTCCATGGTTTCCCGAGAATGGCTCTCTTTGTGAGAACGTGTCTTAGATGCTGGGATGGTGGGAGTCGATGGCCGATGGTGACATGGGTAATTGTATTGCACAAGGTTGACTGTCACCTTGGCAAGCCAATCTAGAGAGGCAGTGCTGCTGGTGGGAAAGGCCTAAGGCACCCTTCCGGGCTCAGTCAACCTCACAGCCGTGAGCAGGACAAGAAGGGGTCTCTCCCAGTGAGAACCCAGCAACTGTGTTCCAGACCGGAAAAGATGAGGGCCCCGTGACAGGAGATCCAGGTGCTGTGGTGACATGAGCCCAATGTGGTAGGGATGTCTGGAGCTGAGCTCAAGGCTGCCCGTTCAAAAGGTAGGCACTTACCTTGAGGACTACCTTTTTGAGATAAATGTGTGTGTGCTTTTTTTTTTTGGTTTTTCGAGACAGGGTTTCTCTGTGTAGCCCTGGCTGTCCTGGAACTCACTCTGTAGACCAGGCTGGCCTCGAACTCAGAAATCCACCTGCCTCTGCCTCCCAAGTGCTGGGTTTAAAGGCGTGCGCCACCACTGCCCGGTGTGTGTTCTTTTTAAAGACAGAGTCCTGTATAGCCCAGGCTGGTCTCAATTTTGCTATGCTGCTGAGGATAATCTTAAATTCTGATCATCTGCCTCCACCTCCCGAGTGGTGAGAGCAAACGCATCACCACACCTGTTTATTACGCTCTAGAAATCAGCCGCAGAGCACTGTGCACACCAGGAAAGCTCTCTACTTCAGTTCTGCACAAGCCCTCTGTGGATTAGTTTAAGACAGGGTTTTTCTCTAGCTTGAGCTAGCTTGGAACTTCCTGACCTTAAAATTGAAGCAATGGATTGCTCCTCCTGCCTCAGCCTCTGCATTCTGAGAATAAGTATTCAATTTTGACATGTTTTATACTTGAGTTAACTCATGTGTCTGGTGTGAGGTAAGCGTGTGTATTGTTTTCCCAACACACTTGCTGGTGACTATTCTGTTTAAAAGGGTCCTGGCAACTGACAGCTGATAGTGTGCTTGTGTGTGTAAACCGGTTCTTTCGTACTTCCTACTCACTTAAACATTCTATTTTCTCACATTTGAACTATTAGTCATATAGTGTAATTTTAATACTGTTGTGACTCAGTTTCTCTGCTGTAGTTTCTAGAGGTTTTCCCATTTATGACTGGAAGACATGCGAGGACTTCAGCGTGCAGGGGTGTGCAGCACATCTGGAGGTCAGAGGACAACTTTCAGGAAGTGGTTTTCTCCTTCCGCCACGTGGAAGTGGAACTCAAGCTGTCCGATTTAGCGGGAAGTACGGACTCACCTCACCAGCCCATGCCTTCAGCCTTGTAAGAATTTAGACTTGCTTTGAGGCCTAACATCTAGTTGACCCCAAGTGGTATTTCAGGTGCCCGTGGGAAAAAAGTGTATCGTGGGCTAGGGTTGTGCCTCTGTGGTAGAGCTCTCACTTGGCGTGCATGAAGCCCTGAGTTCAGTTTCCAGTGCTTCAAAGAAGACATACACATTGTATATGTATACAGACATACATATGTATATGTATACATACATGTATGTATGTAGATCACAGGCTGACTGGCCTGTGTGCCTGTCTTCTTTGATCTCACCTTTCTCCCTGCTGTGTCTGCTGAAGACAGGTATTAACGTTTCCAGCTGTGGGGCAGATAGCTTTGCTTCTGCTGATTAAGAGCTGATGACATTTGTAATAGTATCTCTTGGTTAACTGACCTGCGGTTACATAGTGTCTTTTGGTTCTTGTTAGGCTTGGCATAGCCCCGCCCCGCCCACTTGTTTACCAAAGACTTTAAATAGAAGACTTTTGTTTCGCTCTACCTAATGTGATTCTCTTGTAGACAGAAGAACAAACTTGGGTCCTGGTTTCTGCTCTGTCTTTCCTTGATTGCCTTGAGACAAGGTCTCCTACAACTTGGAACTAGGCCCAGAGCCAGCAAGACCCAATAATCTTCTATCTCCACCTCCCAGCACACTGGGTTACAGGTGCCTGACTTCCATGTGGGTGCTGGGGATTTGAACTCAGGTCTGTGCTTGCGCACTAAGTGCTCTTACTTAACTGAGCCAGCTCCCTAGCCATGCAACTGCTTTTAAATGTTGAATTTTCCCCATCACCCCAGCCTCTCCACAGGGTCTTCTCTCTTCAATCAGAAATCCTCATCCCCCCTCACCCCCACCCAGTATCCACAGTCCTCTTCTGTAGTTGTTACTGAGCCATGGTAACTTGTTCATAGCTGAGCTGTGTGCTGCAGGCCGGCCCGAATCATGCTAGGGGTAAATCTAGTTTCCTTTGCTTTTCTTTCACAGTAGGAAACTGAGACCGGGCCAGGGAGGACTGGAGACAAAGCCATGTAAAACGAGACAATTCCTTACTATTTTTTTTTTTTCATTGTACATTTATTTGGGGGGGGGAATGCCTTTGCCATGGCATGTGTGATTTGATGGTAACCTGTGGGAATCAAGGTTATCTCTGCCAAGTGGGTCCCAAGATCTAACTCCAGCTGTGAGCCTTAGCAGTGGGTGTGTTTACCTGCTTAGCCATCCCATCAGCCTGGTCCTGCCACTGTGTGCGTAGGCTCTTCCTGGTTGTCGTACATGGAGGAGGCGTTGGAGTCTGCTCCAGTTGGTCATCTGTGTTCCTGTTGCCGTCCACCATATTGCCGATGTCATTTCCAGATGGTTATTGTATATCTGTGTGTTTGAGAAGCAGGACTGTAGATGTGGGTGCATGTGCTCATGTAGGCCAGGAGACAGAGTTGGGCATCACCCTGAGGTGTAGTCCTCAGGAACCTACCCCCTTCAACACAGGCATTCACATTAGCTTGGGACTCACCAAGTAGGCTGGGCTGCCTGGCCAGTGAGTCCCAGAGATCTGCCTGTCCCAGTCTCCTCCTCGGTGTTGAGGTTAGGAACGTGCTGCGTTTTTATGTAGGGATTGAACTCAGGTCCTCACGCTCAGGAGGAAGGCACTTTACTGACTAAGCCATCTCCTCAGGCTAGACATAGTATTTTTAATGGATTGTTCTTTTCGTGAAGATACAGTTCACAAAAGCATACATTTAAAACAGATTGATTGTGCGTGTGTGAGTGTTTTGCCTGTATGTATGTATGTATGCTCACCATATGTGTGCCTGGTGCCTGCAGAGGGCAGAAGAGGTAGTTGGATCCCCTGGAACTGGAGCTAAATGTGATCGCAAACCACCATGAAGGGGCTGCGAACTGAACCCTACACTTTCGCAAGAGCAACAAGGGTTCTTAAACCCCGAGCCATCTCTCCAGCCCCAAAATGTACATTTTTAAATGACAAACTACATTTTCTTTAAGTATATGTACTGTAAAAGTAAACTGAATGCTGCCTTGGGCTCACAGAGATAGGCTGCAGGGAACTTGTCAGTCCAGCTGAAGGCTGAGGTGCCAGGGACCAGCAGGCGTGGCCTTCCATCCTTCTAGGCAAGAAAAAGGGAAAAATCGCCTCATAAAATTCCCCTTTCAGTCAAGTGTATTTGTAAAGTGAGCCCCCAAGAACTGTAACTTGTTCGGTTTTCTTTTGAGAACCTAGCTGCCAACATTAAACTAAATGAGGAAAAGAATCAAACCCACTAAGAAGAGAGACAGGAAATTGCTGTTTCCGGGCTAAAAGAAAGAACTCAATAAGTAGCAAGCCAAAAGCGCTGTTCTCGCCACTACCAGGAGCCGGAGAGGACGGGAAGCCATTCCCGCTTTTTAAAACTTACCATATGGTCTGTCTGTCTGTCTGTCTGTCTGTATGTATATGCCATGCACATTCAGTACCTGCTTAGACCAAGCAGGGGGCATTGGACCCGTGGAACGGGAATTCTAGGTCAGTGTGAGTGACAGAAAGTGAACATAGAGCAAGAAAAGCAGGCGCTTGTAGGCACCGCGCGCTCTCTCCAGCCCCTACACAGACTGTTTGAGAGAGTACCCCAATTTGTGCATGAACACTGCCTATCAAGAGAATGGAGTGGTACTAAGTAGCCTCTTAACCATGGGAGGCTCGCACTCTTCCGATGTTCGTCGTTCGCTTAGCAAGGTCTGAACTTGAACGGTGCACTATCTGAGCTGTGGGGTAGAAATGGTAGCCACGGCTCCTCTAGTGCAGGGGGAACAGTGCCCATCTGGGAATCTGGATCTTACAAAGCAGATGTGTGGACAGGCAGTTAGCTCCACCGGGGCTGTGTGGACAGCAGGCAGAATTCAGGTCCTGGGTATAGGTATTTCTGTGGTCAGTACAGAATGTTCTCAACGAGCAAAGACCCTTGGAGGAGAGCCTCCAGGAACAGTAGCCTCAGTTTAGAGACTATGAGGCAGGGCTGGGGCTGTCAGGCTGGCCCTGTGTCCTCTAGGACGTGGTGTGTCAGGGGACTCCCTGCAGGCCTCTGTAATGTCAAGTGTGTGTGTGGAACCTCCTTGGAGTTTTAGCTGTGGTCCCTGCATTTTGTCCTCAACTGTGTATACACGCGTCTGGGGAAATGAGCTGGCCTAGAGAACAGCTGTGGAACTGCTCATCTGGCTGGCAGTGTGCATGGATGACCTTGGACCTCTCTCCAGATGGCCTCCTTTTCTCCCAGTTGAAGCAGAAATCCCTTTCTTGTGTGTGGACGCATGCATGCTTGTGCACGCGGAGGCCAGAGCCCAAAGTCAGAGGTCCTCTTCAGTTGCACACCACGGCCTTGGGGCAGGGTCTTTTGCCAGACCTACCACCCCCATCACTGCAGGTACACACCCCTGCGCCTGGCTTGTCACATGGGTTCTAGGGATCAGACTCAGGTCTTCATACTGTGCAGTAAGCACGTTACCAATGTGTGTGTGTGTCTGTGTGTCTGTGTGTCTGTGTGTCTGTGTGTCTGCATGTGCGAATGCAGACGTTTGTGTCTCATGGTGGACCTATGTAGTCAGATAATCTCAAGTATTGAGACAGTCTTCTGCTTGCTGCTGCAGACCCCAGCTAAGCTAGCCCACACCATAAAAATCCCAGCATTCTCCTGTCTCCACCTCTTAGGTCTCCACATTGTGCTACCATGTCCAACTTCTACAAGAGTCCCAGAGATTCGGACTCAGGTCCTCACACTCGCGTGGCTTGTCCTTTACCCACTGAGTCATCTCCTCAGCCTGCAACGTCCGCTTCTTTGTAGCAGTGGCATTTCTGCTGGAACTTTGTATTTTCTACCATTGTTGGGTTTTTTGTTTTGTTTTTTGACTGTGGCCAAATGATTTGTTTGCCTGTGGGGGGGGGGGTGTCTGTCTGACTGTCCGCCCGTCTGTCCTGCCTACCTGCTTGCCTGCCTGCCTGCCATGTGTGTGCGAGTGCCCACACAGGCCAGATGCCCTCTCTGGACATGGAGTTAGAGGTGAACTCGGATCCCCTGAGCCATCTCTCCAGACTGGGAATTTTTAAAAACACACCTGAAGATACTGACGACTCCACCCCTCTTTGCCCTTTGATACATATTTGCTTTCTTTACTTTGTTGACTAGCTGTGAAGCCCAGGATGGCCTGGCCTTCACTGTGTAGCCCAGGCTGTCCTTAGACTTCAGTCCCTTGTGCAAGCCTCAAGGGCTGCAATCATAGGCAAGAGGCCCCGTGCTCAGACTGGTTTTAGCCTAAGTGTGGCTCAGCCATACCGATCTCTTCAGCGTTCCCTTTCCCTGACCTGAGGCTTCTCTCTTTACTCACATAGTTGCTGCCACCAGGGCAAGTTCCCATGGCCAGCCATGTCTTCTCCAAAGACCCCCTTGTCTTCCCTGGGCCTTGCATTAGGCTGTTTGGGCTTCAGCTGATCCCAGTGTGGCTCAGCTCTCATGACAGGGCGGTTGACACAGGACTCAACATGGTTGACATCATGGCTGACTGCTGGGGTCTGCTGCTTCCTTCTGCATGGTATGCGCGTCCACGTCTCTACCCCTCTGCTTTTGAAAGTAGCTGCTTCCCTGAGACCGGAATCCAGGTCCAGAGCCCCTGAAGTTGCTATGCCTTCCGGCGGTTTATAAGTCAGGAACTGAGCTCCTGGGTGGCACTGGATGTTTCTGAGGGTGGCACCTCCTGTCTGCCGTTAGCTCGGCTCTCACCCACCATTCCTTCTTATTGGACTTTTCAGACAGAGTTTTGCTGTATAGCCCAAGGTAGTGTTGTTTTTTGCTTTTTTGTTGTTGTTGTTGTTGTTGGTTTTTGGTTTTGTTTTGGTTTTTTTGAGACAGGGTTTCTCTATGTAGCCCTGGCTGTCCTGGAACTCACTCTGTAGACCAGGCTGGCCTCGAACTCAGAAATCCACCTGCCTCTGCCTCCCACGTGCTGGGATTAAAGGCGTGCACCACCACTGCCTGGTTTGTTTTTTGTTTTGAGACTGTCTCACAATGTAGCTCAGGCTAGCCTAGTACTCATGTATATAGTCCAGGCTGGCCCCAGACTCAGATATGCCTGTATCTGCCTTCTGAGATTAAAGGTATGCAGCACCTGGCGTCTTGGTGTTCATGGGCATGTGTGCAGAGGTCAGAGAACTGTGAGAGTCCGTTCCCTCCTTCCACTGTGGGCTCCTGGGACTTGGGCCCTCAGATGTGCTCTCATGCTTTCCCCACTGAGCTCCCCACCCCCCATCTCCCTGTTCAGAGCCAGGGTTCTATTAACAGCCTCCTGGTCTCTGATTTCTTAAAGGGTCAACACTTACTGAATATTTACTAGACACTGTAGTAAATGCCTCAGGGCCATTTTTAACTACTGTGGTGTGTGCGTGTGCATGTATACACATAGGGGTCAGAGGACAGTTTCCAGGAGTCTGGTTTCCTTCTCCTGAGGGATCTGAGGGTTGAACTCAGGTCATCAGGCTGTGCTGCAAAGCACTTTTTGTCCACAGTCATCTCATTGGCCCAACACTTGGTTTTCTTTTCTTTTTGAGGTAATGTCATGTAACCCAGGCTAGCCCAAAATCTCACATTTACCTAAGGATGATCTTGAATTCCTGCCCCCAACCCCTGCCTCCACTTCCCTCAGGCTGGGCTGTGTGCCACTGTTTCTCTAAGAGCTAATTGGTGAAATATTATTCTTTCCACAACAGACCCTGCCACAGCTATCTGAGGAAACTGGGCCTGGACCTGCTGGAGTCACCTGATACTTGGTCCTGTGATCGGTGATGTGCAGCAGCAAGCTGGCCAGGCAGGTAAGGACATTGTCACTACTGAGCAAGGACAGGCCATTGTGGGTAGAGGTGGCAGACTGGGGTTAGGTCACCCTACCTGCTGACACAAAGTGGGACTGCAGGAGGCTAGAGCCACTCTAGAAGTACCAGGAGAGGACTGAAGGTAGCAGCTGTGGGGCCCACAGTGGCTGGGAACTGGCCCAGCCTAGTGTTGAGAACTATTCTGAGTGGAGGATGTCCTTCTTCAAGACACCCACCCTGTCCCTGCATTAGGCCCTGGGGCAGGCAGCAAGAAAGCCTGGGCATGTGGCCTGCAGCCAGGTTTGCCCTAAGCTTGGGGACACTGCCCTCAGCACTCCCTGGCAGGTGGGAGGGAATAGGGGTAGAGGTGGCGACACCAGTCTGCCCCAGTCTCTGGGGTGTTCTGATGAAGCCAGAGGTGGAGGCTGAGGCTTTTGTGCCCCTCCGCCCCACCCCCCAGTTCCTGTATGGAAGCTCCCAACAGTGGTCCCAGGAGGTGACTGGGGCTGAGGTAGAACCTTAAAGGAAGACCTCAGGACTTCTCCCCCTGCTCCTGTGTGAGAACTGCAAGGAGGCCCTGCTGGTGTGACCAGATGAAAATCTGTTGGGACCTGATCTTGAACTCCTCAGTAGGACAACTGTGAGGGAACTCTGCTGAGCTCAAGCTAGTCTGTTCTGTTTCCTCTCAGAGACAGAAGAGACCAAGACCCTTCAGAAAAGGTGTTCTGAACCAGCTATGACCCACAGAGCACTTCCTGTATGAGGACCCTGGGAGGAGGCGTGGCATTGTGTCATAGGTGAGCAAGTGGGACTTTTGACTTGGGACAAGTTTCCCACAATGTTAAGTGTTGAGAAGCCTCTGGGGTAGGAAGGGGCCACACACAGTTAACACAGGGCATGCTGACCCAACTGTACTGTGACACGGATTCCAACAGAGTGTGTACACTTGTAGGCAGCCTTACTAAAGACGCAGAGGAGTGCACGAAAGGCCTTGGCTCAGCAGCTGGTATGGCGGGCAGAGCCCCAGCAAAGGCTCAACCCCCCACAGACAGTCCCCTGTAGTAGGGACAGGTTGAATATACTTCCTGGTGTCTGCTTAGCACTGGTATTTTCATTTGTTTTTTTCCAAAGTTCTAGCTTTTCTAAGTTTCCTTGGAGACTGGACTTTATTGCTTGTAGAAGTAAACACACTAGAAAGTAACAGACACGCGCAAAAAAAAGGAAAGAAAGAAAGAAAAGAAAGGAAAAGTAAAGTTGTGAGTTTATTGCATATGTAACAAAATGAACCTGACCTCCCGGGTCCAGCCTGCTCTACAGTCAACGTTTTGTGTTTCCAGCAGGTTCCACAACTGCATTAAATAGAACTAGCGTTTCTTTAAATACTTTCGAGTCAGACATAAAACATTAGTGCACACCTGTCACAGGAAAATGGGCAATAAAAACTGGGAGAGCAACTAGGGGTAGCAGCAGCACGTCAAACAGGACCTTACAAAATAAATTAGAATACATTATAAACACAGTTTAAAAATCCACACCGTGTCAGAAGGCTGCCATGTGGCCCCCAGGCTGCACTAGGGTGGGGCGTGGTCTCTGCAGGTCAGTCCAGCGTCCATCTGACCTGAACCTGACCGTGCGGCCAGGCCAGTGCAGGGGTCAGCATCCCACCTTGTGGCAGATTCTCCTAACAGACAGTACGATACTGCAACCTGCTGCCACACCATTGCTGCAGCCTGGGGCATCCTCTCTGAAGCACTGCGGAGCAGACTGGTGTTTGCTGCGTCCCTGAGTGTGGCTGCCGGCCGCTGGTGAGGGGAGCCTGGAGAGCCGGGCCCCTGAAGCATCTGGGTGATGTGGGGCCACCAGGAGGGCTGACAATCGAGATCTTACACAAAAGGGCTTCACCCAGACCCAAGCAGGGCAACCAGGAGCTGTGCCGTGGGCCGGCCACGCAGTGTCCTTTGAGGAAATCAGAGGGCCTAACCACGGTAGACAGACGAGGAAGGGCAGCGCTACCAACGGAGGACAGTGCTGCACACTGACAGACCTGGGGAGGCTGTGACACTCAGAACTGGCAATGAGGGGACCCACAGGCAATGCAGGCATGACTGTTAGAAGCCTTAGTGGGTGGTATGTGTGCCAACCAGTCAGCCCGAGGCCATCTGACACAGGACTCCTAAGGCTTGTCCCCCATCACTCCCGCGGCACAAACTGTGTGACTTGACACTCCTGCAGCACATCCCCAAAGCAAAGGACCCTGGTTTCCTTCATCACTGCAGACTGGGCCAGTGTGCAAGGGCAACAGGCAGGGTTTCCAGTCTCCAGGAAGAGTGTCACTCTGCGGGGTCTGGCTGCTTCCTATGGACTGGCTGAGACTTAGGGCACGGGCTTCCTTGCACCTTTTAAATCCGCGAGTCTCGGGAGCTGGGTTTTAGAAGACCCTCAGAAGCATGAAGGCAGATGAAGTGCAGAAGCCCTCCTGGGGCAAGGCAGAATTAATTCTGAGACTAGTAAGGCCCCAGTCTGGCCTGGGAGGTGGGGCGGGTTCGGTCCTTGTGCAGTGAGGTCTACCTAGCATCCTTTCTGTCCCCAAACCTGGCAACCCAGAGTGCCGCTGACTCGTGCTCTGTAGTGCCAATGGCCAACCTGGACAAACCTCCTGGGTTATGGGGTGCATGTGACCTGTGAATCTTCTCTCCTATCACTGCTTCCAGACCACACTGGACAGAAGCAGCAGGAACACTTCCCTATCCCCAGCCTGAGGGGAAGCAACAGAAAGAACACAAAGCTGGTGGCCCGAGAGGACCTTCCCAATCATTCCTCATACAGGTTGAACTTGTGGCTGAACCTGAACCCCGGTACCAATGAAATGTCTTGCTAATGAATTACCCTGTTCTCGCCCCCACCACAAACAAAAACAAAACCACAAATGGAAACCTGGCTGCTGCTCTGCCTTCCACCAGACCAGCTGCTCTGTGGTGAGGGTCAGCACTGATGAACCCTTGTGCAAACCAGAAGTGGTGTTAGAGATGCGTTAGGCTGGCTTTGGTCTTGCTCATCAGAAGACAGACTGAGCAAGCGAGTTGAGTAGAACTGTTAGCGTCACTGTTGCCACTGGGGAAGAGGGCCATGTAGGGAGGTAAAGCCCCCACCCGGATGCCACAGCTCCATCACACCCTGCTTTATGCACGGCACCAGCCCTGGGGTCCCCAGGTCAGCGGCCTCTCCTGCTGTTCCATCCAGCGGCTGTGGTGACAAAATTGTTCCGTTAGTTTAGCTCTTAGCAATCCCCATATGAAAGTCCATTTCAAGACAGCCAGGAGCCTCCGGATCCCCAAGAACAGAGCTGGACCCCTCCCCTTGGGGGGGTCTGAGGCTGATTTTGGTTATTTGCTTAGCTCCATGACGTGATCATTTCAAACTGGGTAGAGAACACAGCAAATTGTACTTTTAAAGATTTTTTTTCCCCCTGTGCAAAACCTTATTTTCAGCCAAGACAGGACACTGTGAAAAGAAGCACCCGGGCTTCCATGACGGCTGCTGCAGCTCCTTTCCTCTCAAAGGGGAAAACATGTTTTCCCTTGTGTGTCCTGCCGTGGTGGATTCCTGCAGCCATGCACTGTGCATTTACTTGTCACCTGCTACCTGGAACAGGCTGCTAGCCTGTGCTGCCTCTGGAATTTGAGCTCAGTAAGCTATAGGCAGCTGCTGAACTTGAAGGGGGCTTTGAGGCTACAATCAGAGGGGAGAGCTAGTACAGAGACCACCCAAACCCTCAGGGGGCCAGCCTGGTCCTGACCATGGGTTGATGCTCCCGGAGACACCACAGCCTTCCCACCATGCCAAGGAGGCTGAGGGCGAAACCTGGCTGCGTTTTATTGGATGGGTGATGGAGGGGTGGGCGAACTATAATAAAGGAGGGTAAATGGGTGGGAGCCACCTATGAAAGTTCCCTGGCCTGCCCTCTCCAAAGGAGGAGGGAGACGAGCCTTTTCCCTCGGTTTCTGGAATCTCAGGCCTCAGCCCGCCATGCGGGAGGCGTGCAGACGCCATATGCTTTGGGTCTGGTGGTGTGAGCAAGACTCTGGCCACTGGCTGCTCTTCACTCCACGGCAAAGCCACAGGTCTCCTCCACCGCTGTCAGCAGCTTCTCATAGAGCTTCTCATACGACTCATAGGGCGGGATGTCGATCCGGTTAAAGCTGGAAAAGGGCAAAGGGGCCAGAGTCACTGCTGGGAGGCCCTCAGGCTCAGACACTGCCGGTCAGCACAGGGCTGGGGTGTACAGGGGTGGGGGGTGGAGCCTCCGCTCCCTTTGGAAAGATGCATGTGCTTCAGCTTTCAACACAGGCTCTCGTTTGCTGTGCTTGTTTCTTCTAGTCAACCCACAGCAAGTGTCAAGATCTGCACACTTCCTGCTCGCTGGTCTGCCTCTGCGTGTGATTTCTCCACACTGGGAAGAGCCTGCCTGGAATCTGCACTGGTGACCATCAGGTCTCCTCCTGAGGTCAGTCAGTCTCCTACTACAGCATGCTGGGTCTCAAAAGCAAAAGAATGCCAAGTCCTAGAAAAATGGATGTGTGCCAAGCTTCCCGGGAACTCAGGATTGCCAGGGGGAATCTACAAGTATTTGTGGAAAGAGACACATCTATTATCTCACAGCAATTTAAAAGCCAATAAACAGAAAGGCAGTGGCCTATGAGTCTCGGGCACAGAGCAGTCGGGAATGGTATTAGAGACTGGGTGAAGGCCGCGTTGTCTGTATGTCTGTCTCTAAGTTGCTGAAGGGCAGAAGCCTTATGAAGGGACACAGTGCCATGCTCCAATGCCACACGCCTATTCTGTAGGAATATGAGCCATCCTGTGCTGAGGCAGCCTTGGGGGCTTACACACATGGCTCTGGGAGTGGGTGTACTGGGCCATCTCGCAGATGGAAACCACAGCTGGTATATATTTAAACCATTCATCTCAAGCCTCTTCACTAGATCACAGCCAGCATTTAAACCTTCTGTCCTACCATGCAGCATCCCAACAACCTTGGGAACTAGAATCCTGATGGAGAGGTAATGATCCTGAGACAGAGTCTTTCAATAAAGCTCTGAGAAGGAAAATGTAGAGCCAGACAGTAGTTGCCCCTTTCTGCCAGGCACATGCACAACACACAATCAAGGGACATCCATGAGCCTTCAGGTTACAGTCCCAAGTGGTGGCACCATAGCCCTAACTGCTATACATCACAACAAAATCAGATTCCCAAAGCAGTGACCCAGTGGGACCTGCTGACTCAAGTTTGACCCTAGGGTGTGACCTGAGGTTATATTAAAGAAGACCCAAAACCCGTATGACCCCACAGTGGCAGAGCTTACCAGGTATGGGCCTTGGGTAGGTTGTCTGTATTGGCGTCTATCAGGTGGATGGTGAACAGTCGGGGCCCTGCCGCGCCTGTAGAGCCTTACAAAACAACATTCTAGTTACTGCACTTTATAGACAAAGCCTGTGGCAGTATGGCATTCTTGAAGCCCAGGAGCTTAAAGCCCCTACATGGCCTACCCAGGAACCTCTTTTGGGGTAGCTGAGGCAGACTAGTTTGTCCCCACACTTTACTTGACAGAAAGCAACCAGCCACTGGACTTTTCTCTACTCTGGTATTCTTGGATGCTTGTGGCTTTTTCTAGCCCCCTGCTGCTTAACTTACGGAGGCCAGCATTTAAACCTCTGTACTGATAGGTGTGTTACACACTCCTGTTCACAGGGCGAAGGCTGGCAGTGCTGGGGCAGGAAGAGGGCTCCTGGAGGGGCAGTGTGGCCGCCTCCTTGCCCATGATGTATGAGGGGCTGCAAGCCCTGCTCCGCCCACCCTCTCAGTGGTTTAGCAGAGCTTCCCAGTAGCCTGTGCTGAGAGAAGGTGGAGACTCAACATTTAAGCTCCGGCATCTTCCACCTGACTCTACCTCCCCAGAGGATGGGGTTAGGCTGTTTAAGAAGGGTAAGGGACACCCACCTCAGGCTGTGCACACCAGGGGCCCCTGCTGCTCCTGGAGCACATGGGATCCATAGGCCCCTGGGGGCTCCAGTGTGACCCCACACCTGCCAGGCACGCACCCCACTGCTAAGTTATCTCTTGTGAGAACACTGGCCACCCTCATTCTCTAATGGGATGGCCCACATTCCAAGTCTTGCTGTTCAACATCTCAGGAATGGCCCTGACTCCACGTCAGTCACCTTGTAGAGCCTTGAAGCCCTGGAGGGGAACTCTTGTGGATCCTGTCACAAACTGCAGCAGTCTGGCTCTCCTCTCCTCATCGAAGGTCTCCACCGCCTGCCAGAACCACCTGACGATGTTGCTGTCTGCCACACAGTGCTTCAGCCGAGTGTTGGCCTTCCAGTCGTTCAGGTCTATCTTATCCAGCCCGCCTATTATCAGCTGGGAAGGGTACCGGGCTGGGTGTTACCCTAAAACCCTCAAGGCACTGCCCCACCCCTTCTCCAAGATTCCTGATACTCAAGAAGCATTGACAGGACAACTCCCAAAACCAAGCAGCCACCTCTGGGCTGTAGTCCGCCACACAGCCACCAGTAAGTAGGCTGACACCCCAAACCTGGAGTGTGAGTTTGCTGTGCACCAGGGAAGAGTGACTGGGAATAGCTATCAGAACTCAGCAGGCCATGTGAAACAAGGGGACATGGAGCACGCTGTCTACTCACTGCCTCACATGGAGACTCCACTCCAAAGCCCTTGGTCTCACAGGGGGCAGGCGGCTATGAGAACAATCTGGAAGACTTAAGTCCCTTGGCACCAGGCAGAGCTGGCAAGGGATGAATGGGTCACTGTCTAAGGCCATGACTGGATGTTCTTAGTCTATGAATAGCCAGAGTGGAGAGTAGAGAACAGGCTGAGGGAGGCCCGGTTTCAGGCAAGGGCTAGAGAGCCCACAAACCCAAGGCACGGACACCTGGGACTATGCCTGCAGTCAGTCAGTGGTTGCTGGAGAAGAGACAGACACTGCTCAGCACGTGCCCTCCGTCCCCGTCCCCGTCCGAGGGCCCTCGATGCCGGGCACTTACCTCTAGTTCCTTCTGGTCAAAGGGCTTCAGTAAGTGTTGCGGGATGAGTTCGTTGAACCCTTTCTGAAGCGCTAAGAACTGGGCTTCGATTCCTCTCAGAAACCTCCAGTTCACATACAGCCTGAAAGGGAAAGCCACGCGTTGCAGGGAGTTGGGAAGGGACCTTGAAAGCACTGCATCCCCACAGCTGCTGTCACAGTGTCACGCTGCTGTGACAGCACATATGAAGTTAATGTAGAACCTGCTGAGGGGACACAAGCCTGCGCCCACCCTCGCTAGGAGCTTTTAGTTTGCAGGTCTGGTCTTATTCTTAATTATTATTACTGTAATTACTATTATTTTCAGCATATGCATGCTTTCCCTGCATATCTGCATCATGTGTGTGCCTGGTGCCTGTGGAGGGCAGAAGTGGCTGCTGGGTTTGTTCAAACTAACGTTAACGGTTACAGCCCCACGTGGGTGCTGGTCCTCTGCAGCAGCAGCAGCACGAGCCTCAGCCACCCAGCCGTCACTTCAGCGTTCTCTTCTCTTTCTGAGACAAGGCTGGTCTCAAACTTGTTCTCACAGAGGTCTGTGCCATTCCACCTGGCTCTATCCGTCTCTTTTGTTCGCCTCTCCCCATCCAGAGAAAGGGTCTAGGAAGTGCAGGCTGGAATTAGCTCACTACGTAGCCCAGAACTGCCCAGAACTCCCGTGTCAGCCTCCCAAGTGCTGGACTTAGTGTGCATCTCGTACCATGCTCCACCCAGCCTTTATAGCAAGTGAAAAGCAAACTAGTTCTGCCACTCTGGACTGCCAAGATTTCAAATGGGTCCGCAGGGCGCGTGTGGCAGTATGCCCACATCAGGTGCCCCCGAGAGCACCTTCTGCTCACTCCAAGTCACCACTGAAGCCAGCCCTGTATATTACCGGACATATTCCTTCTTGTTCTCCTCAGTGACAGGCACATTTCTGCCATTGGGTTTCAGTTCATGCTGAAGAATCCGCCCGAAAGCATTGTGCTCCACACAGAAGGTATGATCCAGCACTGGCGTGATGTCATTCTCTCTGTAGACACAGGTGAAGGCTGGTTAGGCCCATGCCAGGGAGACCTAGGGGGCTAGAGGCCGTGCTGGACAGCTGGCAGGCACAGTGTCAGTTCTGTCTGTCCCTGACTTTATGATTACCACTCATGGGGGGGGGGATTACTCGGCCCTCCTGCGACACCAGGGGACATGAAGCCTAACTGCTCTGGGAGGTGGTCTGTGAAGAGGCAGCTGAGTCAGAAGGACACGAGCCAGGACAATACTCCCCATGGCCCTATACAGTGGAACCAGCGAGGCCCGGGAGGACCCGTGCCCAAGCCAAACTCCACATGACAGCATCCCTGACTCGTCAGGGCCTGGGTCTTCCACAGGTTCACCCTGTTCCGGCCACTGCGCGAAGCATTTTGGTTAACTCTAAAACAAAGGTAACTAGACATGAATTTTGTTCTGAAACTTTCTCTTGCCCTCTGCAGCTCACCTGAGAACGGTAGGGGAGCATGCGCCCCTCCCCCACACAAACCAAGGAAAGTTCCTGATCATTGTAATCAAACGTAATAACAAGCCAACCAGCTTGTGGAAAGAACACAAGTCAATTACATGATTACATCTGCTTTGTTAATTTGTAATTGCAACCCAATGTTTGATGGTGCTAGAGTTAATTCTGTTACTCTCTAGTTTCATACCTATTCCCCTAAAAGACTGTGCATCTCTGGGACAGGATGGTGACACTTACAGAATCCACACCAAGCTCTTGTGCAGTTCTGGGTCCACAGACTCCAGGTCCGACAGCTGGATGGGTTTTCCCAGGAGCTGCTTGTAGAACGGAACTGTGAAGCCCCCATTTATGTAGTGTCCATGGAACACAGCCAGACCCATGATTCGACCCACAAAGTGGAAGTAAGACAGATGGTCCTATAGGGGGCGCCAGAGAACGGCAAGCCATTATGAAGATGAACAGCAGGCATGGTTACCCACTTCCCATGGCTTCTGTGAGTCTGGACCTACAGGGCATGAACCCGGCTGCCCGTCACCTACCCGTGCAGACAGGGTAAGGCTGCCACTGAGCCCCATGATCACTCACTTCTAACTCCAGTGGGGTTAGTACTTCCTCACTCCTCCTGCCCCAGCCTTCAAACTGGGATGAGAGCTGTGCACCAACCCACTCTGGCCTAACACTCTGTGTGTGGGGGTCCACTATCTCCTCCTGAGAACTCTTAGTTAACTTGCAAGGGCCTGGTACAAAATAAAAATGTGGAGACTCCCACTGTTAAGAAGGGATAGATACTTCTTCCTCCACTGGAGGGGTCTGGTGTTTAAGTACTGACGGCTCATGTGTTTCTGAAAATGTGTCAGGATTTAGTTTCCAGGCTGGGTAAAAGTGTATTCCCACTGTGTGTGTGGCCACGCGCACGTGTGGTATATGTGAAGGTCACCTTCCTCCCTCAGGTGCTGTCCAGTTTTCTGAGCCAGGGTCTCTCAGTGAACCTGGATCTTACAGGTTAGGCTGGCCAGCCAGTGAGCCCCAGGCATCCCCGGTTCTACCTCCCGTGCGCGTACTCCCACACCTGGCGTCTGGGTTTTTGTTGTTGTTTGGTTGGTGTTTTAAGACAGGGTCTTTCTACATAGCCCTGTCTGCTCTTGATCTCACTACGCCTGGCCTCTAACTTTCAGAGATTCTTCTGCTTCTGCCTCCCAAGAGCTGGAACTAAAGCCTGCACCTCCGTGCCCAGCCACGTCTGGCTTTCTATGTGGGCTCTGCAGTCTGAGGCAAGTCTTCATGCTCGTGTGGCTGAGCCGTTTTTCCAAGCATGAGTTTATTTGTATTTGAATTCTCTAGTAGAGATGTCTCTCATTCAACGCTGTGGCCTGTGACACTGGAAGTGGCCCCACAGAAGTCCTCCGCGGCTTCAGACTTCCCGTAGATGAGTCCCTTCATCCTGCCCCATGTGGAACGCTCACACCTGTGGCTCAAGAAGCTAACTGTGGAACATTTCCAATTCTGGTAAGAGTATGGACTTGGTGACCTAGCTCTTAAGATGACATTCAAAAAACCATGATCTGCCACCATACCACAGTCGCCTCAAAGGGTAAAGTACTCTGGCACAGAGCAGCCCAGATCCACAGCCCTCCCCTGCGAACAGCAGGTTCCTGATCTAAACCTGACTGGAATCTGGTCCGGCCCATCACTACGCCCCACAGCATCTTCTCTAAGTCACCAATAATGGGGGGAAAGCAGGTTTGCCTTAGAAACTGCAGCTGGATGTCTCAGCCCCTCCCTGTAATACTCACGGGGTTGATAGAAGAATCTGGGTTGATTTGCAGGGTGTAAATATTGTCGGTGGAATACTGGAAGAGTCCATAATACGGATTCAACATTTCATGGCATAACAAATACAGCCACTCCCTGGGAACAGTAACAAGACAGTTCACTGTGCTAACAGTATCATTTCAGACTGTTTAAGGTGTACGTGAATGTATGCACCTGCATGCAGTGCCCAGGCAGGCCAGAAGAGGGCACCAGATGCCCTGGAGCTGAAGTCACAGGCGGTTGTGAACTGCCTCATGGATGATGGGAACCAAAGCCAGGTCCTTTGAGTGCTTGTAACTGCTGACCACCTCTCCAGGTCCAGCTTGTTTGTTTATTTTTGACTTTTCAAGATAGGTTTTCTCTGTGTAGTCTTGAGTATATACTGGAATTCCCTCTGTAAACCAGACTGGTCTTGAACTCGAGATCTACCTCCCTTTGTCTCCCAAGTGCTGGGATTAAAGGCATGAGCCACCACTGCCAGTTGGAGTTTCTAAGCATTCTATAATAAAAGTTTGGTAGGTGAACATTTCAAGCTCTAGGGAAACAGAATTTATGAACTATGCCCTTCTAATTGCCTGTGGCTTTCTTACTTTAGACCACTTTTGTATGTGTGTACGTGAACGTGTGCGTGTGGGGGGCAGGGGTTGCCTCACTGTCTTCCTCAATTGCTCTCAGCTTATTTTTGAAGGCGGGCTGGGTTTTTTGGGGGGCTCTGAGGCTTGAACTTGGGTCCTCATGCTCTCAGGGCAAGCACTTTCCAGACCGAGCCAGCTCCTCAGCCCATTCATCACTGTGCAATGTAAAGACAACTTAGATGAATCTAAAAACACTGTAGAGGTTTTAGGAATCTGGCAGGAATGCATTGCTTAGCTTAGTTTCTAAATTCCTTTAATGCTTAAATCACTTTACTCTTTTCAAAAAAACTAAGGAAAACCATCCAAACACAATAACCACTTCTGCTGGAAACCAGATGGGGGCGGGGATGTGTGTGTGTGTGTGTGTGAGGACGGCACCCTGCTGTGATGGGTCCAATCCTGAAGATACTGGGGTACAACACCTTCAAATGAACAGACCTCAAGACAGCAGGCTCAGCTCTTAGTGTGGCATCTCTGACTCTTCAAACGGAAAGGAGGCAGGTTTGGGGAGGGCAGCACAGACCAAAACTGTCTATACATGAAAGGAATGGAAATATACAGAAGACACACAGATCCGTCAGACCTAAACCGGCAGAAGCTCGAGGCTCCCCCACCTGGACTTCCGTCAGGCATCCTTAAGGACCAGGCACCTCCTTGGTTGTGTGTAGCTGCTGCCTGTGCGATTCTCTAAGCACTCGTCACTCGTTGGGTTGAGAGTACAAGAGTGGGGGTTGGGAACATGCCATGTGCAACTGCACCCACACCAAGGTCACTGCAGGCCCCAGACCTGGTGACCACTGAGTAAATGCAGTCTACACAACACACAGCTGGCTGAGGGGAGGCTCTCCAGTAAGAAGACCTAATAATGCCTCGGATGTATTTAATTCTTCGTTTTATACTTGATTACAATGGAAGTCAACAAATGAGTGTGCTATAGTGTAACTGAGAACACTGCCCTGCCGTAAGCACTGGAAGATGAGGTGAGGAAACCCTGCAGAAAGCAGAGAAGGGAGATCAGAAGTAAGGTAGAAGGCTCAGACGGGAGGAGGGCTGGAAGCCCAGAGACTCTGCGTCCAAAGGTGAGGGCTTGGTATCAGAGCCATTCTCCAACTGGGAATCTGGCCACAAACCAAACCAAGTTCCTCATCACAGAGAGCGGCTGTTAGGGGCACAGGCAGGAGAAAAGTTACACCAAACAGCTGTGCTGCAAGGGAGAAACCAAGAAAGGGGAGGCTGGGGTGAGTGTGTCTAGGGTCTGCTCCAGAAGCAGAGGAGGCTAATGCCCAGGCTGCACGGCCATGACACACCAGGTCTCTAAGGAGACTGCTGCAAAGTGCTGTCCTGGAGCAAACCTCAAGTTTATGGGGGCAAGGAAGACAAAGCCTGGTTTTAAAAAGAAGCCCGGTGTGGTGGTTCCTATCTTTAATTCCAGTACCCGAGAGGCTGAAGCAGGAGGTTACTCTTGTTTTAGACCAGTCTGTGCTATGTAGTGAATTCTGGGACAGGGAAATGAGAAGGAAGGACTAGGCAGGGAGAGAAAACATAGAATGCAGAGACAAATCCCATTCTAAAGGGCTAGATATTGTTCTGTAATTCTAAAGCAGAGGGGCGGAGAGATGGCTCTTGCAGAAGATCTGGGTTTGATCCCCGTACCCACATGGCAGCTCACAACCCTCCAGTCTCAGGGGAATCCAATGCCCTCTTCTGGCCTCTGTGGGCACTGCACGTCCATGAATAGACACACATGCAGTCACATAAAGTGAAGCAAGTTCAGAGGCGCTTGAGTGGCAGACATGGAGAACTGAAGAGAGCCCAGGATAAGAGCGAGGGTTCCTCTCCCCGACTACTGCGCAGAGCCCGTGTCTGTGACCAGGTCCCTAAGTCAGGAGGTAGCAGCCTGAACTTGGCCACATGGATGATCCCAGGTGCCTCTTAGAACAAACGCCAACAGTTAAGAAGCCTCACCTCTAAAGTGAAAAGAAGTGGGCAGGAAAGAGGCTTCTCACTGTTCTTAGATTTACTATTCCAACCAGAATGGCAGGCAGTATCCTGGATACAACAAGTGCCTTCGTACCCCACACCCACACTGTCAAGTTCAGGAGCGGCCCTGGGAGTTTTGTGTTCAGACACATGAGGTGAAGGAGTGTGAAAGTTTAATCTTGACAAGTTAAAAGTGATGTCATCCATTTTCTAACTGGTGACGTTAGCAGGAGAAGCCCCGGTGCCCCATGGAGATGCTGGCACAGCAGAGCAGGGCACGCTCCACTGTGACACTCGGAAGTGGCAGCAGATAGCGCCCCTGATAAGCAGCTCCAGCAGCCTGCCATTCGTGTGGGCAGAGGATGAATTAGCAACTCACCGAGCCACTCCACCGTAGTCCAAACCTTCCTCCCCTCGGAACTTCACCATCAGGCGCTTCTTCAGGTCTTTTGGCCGCATCTTCATGATCTGGCGATACGACTCCTACACATTGAAACCACAGAGAAAATGTCTGAGTGCAGGATGGAGCCCAGGTACTGCAACGTACTAGGCAAGTGCTGCAAGTGAGCCACGCCCCAGCCCCTCCCTGGGGGATTCTAGGCAGGGGCTTTACCACTGAGCCACGCCCCAGCCCCTCACTGGGGGATTCTAGGCAGGGCTCTACCACTGAGCCACGCTCCAGCCCCTCACTGGGGGATTCTAGGCAGGGGCTCTACCACTGAGCCACACCCCAGCCCCTTACTGGGGGATTCTAGGCAGGGCTCTACCACTGAGCCACGCCCCAGCCCCTTACTGGGGGATTCTAGGCAGGGGCTCTACCACTGAGCCACACCCCCAGCCCCTCACTGGGGGATTCTAGGCAGGGGCTTTACCACTGAGCCACGCCCCCAGCCCCTCACTGGGATTCTAGGCAGGGGCTCTACCACTGAGCCACACCCCCAGCCCCTCACTGGGGGATTCTAGGCAGGGGCTTTACCACTGAGCCACGCCCCCAGCCCCTCACAGGGGGATTCTAGGCAGGGCTCTACCACTGAGTCACGCCCCCACTGGGGGACTCACTTTCCTTCCTCTTCCCAGAGACAAGACCAGGGCCAATAGCATAGAAAAGCACTGAGCACTGAAAACTGTTGTCAGAGACAGAAACACAATTCTACTCAGCTTGAGCCTAGGTCCTGACAAACCCTGCATCTCACTAAACAGTAAAATTGATCCCCCTGGGGAGAAGAATCTTTGCTAGCTATACTAATCTCAGAAGACTCATATATGCACTACCCAGAGACTACATGGGAAACCCATGTCACCCCTGTTAAGAAAATAGTGTGGACAAAGAGAAGCCTTACATAGCCAGTGGGAGCACAAAGTGGTCCAGCCATTACGAAGTCAGCCTGGAGGTTTCTCAACAGACTACAGCTACATCAACAGCATAGACCAAGCGGACTCTGATAAGTCATCAAGGCTCACTCAGTAGCTAAGTTATGGAGCCAACCTAAGTGTCTAACAACAGGGGAGTGGATAGAGAGTGTGTGCTGTGGGCAGACACTGGAATTTCCCTAGCCACAGAAGTAGTCTGTCTTTTGAAGGAAAATGGGAGAAACAACCGGAGAGAACCGTAGTGAGTGAAGACTGTCTTAGAAGACAAACACTGTGTTTCCAATAATCAAAATCCCTAAGGTTTATAGATACATAAAGTCATATATGTATCTGTGGAAGTTTAGGAAAATACAAGGACTGTAAGGGGGGAGAAAGCACAGGGTGGGGGCTGGGAGAGGCACAGCCAACATGATGAAATGTCTTTGGGTAACATTATTTGTATAATAAATATCCATAATGGGAAAAAAAAAAAAAGATTTCTGGGACAGGGTCTCATCGTGTAGCCCTGGCTGTCCTAGAACTCACCATATGGACCAAGCTGGCTTTGAACTCATAGAGATCCACCTGCCCCTGCCTCCCTAGTACTGGGATACAATGCTACTACATCCAGCTATAACGAAAACTAAACAACAGAAACATGAGTAAAACTGATCCTTTGAATAGCACGTAGAAAGCAGAGTCCACCGAGACAGCAAACACGGCTCATTTAGCACAAACCACCCTGCGTGCTTCCCCACGGGGCTATATCGTTTAGCAAGACACAATTCTTTACCTCAAATATTTCTTCTCTGGAAACTTCTATGCGACAATGACCAGCTTGGGGCTGCTGAAGAGAGAGCTCGTGTCTGAGAACTTTAAGCTTCTGGACTAAGTCTCTCTCATATCTCTGGGCAGGAAGCTCCTCGTCCTCCACGGAGCCCTCACTGGGCAACTGCAGTGGCTGGCTGGGCTCCTTGAGTTGGCACTGGTGACTGCAAAGAGAAATGGCCGTCACTGCGCAGGCCAGAGAGCTGCAGGGCAGCAGGTTCCTCTAGTGACATGGCTGCTCAGATGAATGACAACAGCCTGGCCCAGGTCTAGGGTACAATAAAGATGTCATTTATCTGCATGATGGCTCCTCTTGGTTGTCAGCCTGACTCCTGGAATGAACTAAAACCCAAGGGCTGGGCACACCGTGGGGTTTATTTCACGTTTTAATGAAGCCATGTGAAGCGGGAGGGATAAAAACTTTAATCCAGGTCCATCTTTAATCTGGGCCACACCTTTGTTGGCAGCCTAGGTGAAGGGCAGGGAAGAAGGAAGTTTGTTCTCTCTCTGCCTGCTTTCTCTCATTCTGGCAAGTATATTTCCTTCACTGATAGTAGAGTCGACATCTTCAGGGTGCAGGAGTATACTGAATATATACTGAGACAGCCTCATGGACAGAAAAGCCAGCCATTGTTGGACTAGCTGGACTACAGCCTGTAAATCATTCTAATATGTATGCATGTGTATATGTAAATGTATGTACATATGTAACTTTTGTTCCTCTACAGAACCCTAGTACAATCTGCTATAGTATTACTGAAAATTACAACAGTAATCGTCAGTGTGCCGTAGTCTACACGTGTCATTGATACCGACTGATACACTATTGGAAGGGCCTATGAAGAGCAGGCTCCCTGTGACATCCAGTGGCACCCACTCTTCCTTTTCATCAAGCCCTGTTCACTAAGAACGAAGACCAGTAACAGGACGTGGGCCACTAGGAGCAACGTGGCATTTGCTTTATTCAAGTCTTGCCACTTATGCAAGCCACAGAGTTACATGTGAGGCTGTCTGTGGACTACTGACTGTGGGCGGCACAAAGATCACACCCACTTCCTGGCACAGAGAAAAACCCAGCACGCTGCAGCTGCAGCAGCAACAGCAGCAGCAGCAGCAGGCGGCCCTTCCAGAAGGCGCTGTGCAGGTTTTGTTGGAGAACCTCTTCCTGCCATCATCTCAGAGCCCCTCACATAGGCTGTCTGAAGGAAAAGGGCACCAGCCATGTGTAGCCTTAGTAATGGTCATGCTAATCTCCGGGTTCAGACCATGCCACTGTCCATCCCGTTTCTACCTATGTGCCAGCGCCCACTACTGAGCACAAACTATGGTGGGTACATAAGAAAACTATTAGTGTGGGGCAGAGGGATGGCTCAGGGAGCCAGGTGCCTGCTGTGTGAGCACTGAGGACTGGCGTTCAGATCCCTAGCTCCTAAGTAAAAACCCTAGTGCTGGGGGCAGAGCCAGGCAGACCCAGGGACTTGCTAGCCAGCCAGAGAAGTCAAGTGAGTTCTAGGCCATGCGGCTCAAAACTTAGGGTAGAGAGTGATGGAGGAAGGACTCACACTGATGTACACAGCCTCTGCACACATCCATGTCACTGCCGAGGGCTTGCACCACCCCCACATACACACACACACACACACACACACACACACACACACACACACACGCACACACACACACGCACACATGCATGCACCAATACTGGTGCAAGAAAGCATCTAATTATAAAGAGACCAGCAAGGGTGGTAAGGTCTTACTTCATGATGTGGTGAAGCCGTGGATCTGTAAACTGGGTTGTCCTATTATTGTGATCTACAAAATAGATTCTTCCCGACACTGTGCTTCTGACTTCCCAGCCTGGAGGCAGTGGCCCAAGTTCATCGCAGTTCACACTGTTAAGGTCTCTAGCAAAACGGAACGTACAGAGAGCTTTATCCCACTGAGAAGAACCAAGGAGCAAGACCAACCTCAGTGCCGGCAGCCACAGGGGTGTCCTAACAAGGTGCCCGTGTCCCCTCACACTGCCACTCGTGCTGACTCCAGAAGTCCAAGCCTCTGGCCTACAAACAGCCACCACACATGGTGAGTAAGGCACACCTCTCGAGAGTCTATGTCCGCCATAAGGAATGGGGGCTACCCCAGGGACACTCTTCCTTACACAACGCAGGGACAGACTAGCAGGAAGCACCTGACTTCTGTCAGCAATCTCTTGGGAATCACAAATCAAACAAACCAGATACTGACTGTAGCAAAGATTTCTCTACTGAAAAGCTCCTGAGGCCCACACTTTCAAGACTTGCAGGGACAGAGCACACAATGGCATGATGGCCACAAGGCACCCCATGATCAGCAAGTGTTTTCACTCTGGCCCCTTGATAACTTAACTGCGATCCAGTCAGCAGGGACCAGCATGCCTGCTCAAGACGACTGAGGGATTAGCACAGATGCCTGTCATTTCTACGATGCATATACCAAGAGGCGCCTCACTCATTTGCAGGTGATATTCCCATGCAAATGACAAACCCTGAACTGTAAATTCAACACCAAAGACAGGAAGCTGCTGGGGGGGGGGGAGCGATGATGAATAAAAAGGAACCGAGCATTACCCGAGGTCTCTTAGGTAGTAATGCTACTGTAAAAGGAGAACAGAGAAAAGAAAAACAGCAAAGAAAGAAAGAAGGAAACTTAACTCTGGCACAGGGTGGGGCGGGGGTCTCTCTGACCTGGGCTCGGACGTATGGCCTTGTAGAAGGAACTCGTATAGAAAAGCGTCATCTCCCCCCGGAATGGTCCCCAAGGGACTGAGGCAAGAGGGGCAGTAAAGCAGAGAGAGAAAGGGTAACAGAGTCTTTATCTTTCCTGTGTAACTTTTATCATGGAAACTTTTATGCATTTACAAAAAAGTCCAGAGAGATCACAGTAGATGGCCAAGTGACCGATTTCAACAGCTACTGAGGCCCACCGTGTTTCCAGTCTCCCCCCTCCCCAACACACAGACACACACACACAGACACACACACACACACACACACACACACAGACACACACACACACACACACACGCCCCTGCCCAGCCAGTCCCAGCCTCCATCTCCCCTCACAGGGCACTGTTAGCTTCCATGTGAGGGGCTGGCTCTTCAGACTGGTGAGACCTACCTGGGGATCCTGGGGTCGTGCCATGTGCTGACTCCAGTCTGCGTGTGCAAAAAGTAAACTTGTCCCTGCACCGTTGTCCTTTGCTCTGCAGGAGAAAGGGGCTGTGAGTAACTTCAGTTCCACTCTAATCCGACTTTCAGATTCTTAAGCTTTGAGTTTAAGTTTGCTTGCTTGCTTATTTATGTTGGTGTTTTGACATAGGTCTTGTGATGTGCCCCAAACTGGCCTTGAGCTCATGATTCTCCTGGCTCAGCATCCTCAGCGGTGTGACCGCTGGTGTGCACCCTGTCCCTGCCTGACATCCTCAGCAGTGTGACCGCCGGTGTGCACCCTGTCTCTGCTTCTTTCAACACTCTTTATGGTCACAGAGAAAGAATTACAAGGCTGTGGCTGGCTCCCTCGAGTCTCCACTGTCCCCACGTTTGGACAGAGCCCATCTCTCCCAGGCCTTCCCTCACTGGGCCACCCTGGAGTACGCGGCTCCTCCTCTTCTGCCACAGATACAACCTTCGACCATCTCCTAGCGTGCCTGCATCTGGGTGACCTGCTGATGTGAAAGACATCCCTTCTTGGTCCTTCGCGCCACGGAAGCCACATGGCTCTGCTCACTCCATCCTGTAATGTCCCTTCTGTTCTCAAACCTCAGAGCACTGAGAGTCCCTGGCTTTCCTCACGCTGCCTTGTTTCCCTGGCATGCGTGTAGCTAGCCTCCACACAGAGAAAAGGGACACCTGCTCCAGAGTTCATTACAACTTTCCCATCTGCATGTGGCCCGGGTCATAATGCCGAGCTGTTGGCAGCTGTCACGGGACACAGGGACAACAGGGCACATCCCTCGCTGTCCTGACTGGTTTTCTGGCACTTGATAGAATCGAGAGTTATTTGGGAACGCAGAAGTCTTAATTGGGAAAATGACTGGCCTGTAGGTAAGTCTGTGAGGCATTTATTGGCTAGTTATTAATTTGGGATGGCCCAGCCCACTGGGCAGGTGGTCCTAGATGGTCTAAGAAAGCAGGGTGAGGCCGGGCATAGTAGCACATGTCTGTCCTTAGTCCCAGACCTCAGGAGACAGAGGTAGATGGATCTTTGAGTTCAAGGCCAGGCTGATCTATAGAGTGAATTCCAAACCAGTCAGGGCTTCAGACTGAGACCTGTCTCAAAAAAGCAAGCAAGCAAGCAGGCTAATCTATAGAGTGAGCTGCATTCCCCCATGGCCCCTGCTTCAGTTCCTGCCTCCTGTTCCTACCCTGACCTCCCTCAGGGACACACTAGAACTTACAAGCCTAATAAACTCCTTTTAGCCATGGGGTTTACCATGGCCACCGGGGAGCAGACTTCACACTCACCATAGCCTTCAGGCAGCTCTGGGGACTGGTGGCCATGTGGTCGGTTCTGGGGCGTCTGTAGGGACCCTCGAACCTCAGGATTTCGGAGCCGCTGTACCAGGAGTCTCTGATCTTGGCTTGGAGACTCCACAAACCTGCAGTTCCCACCTCCTGCTGCTGCACCAGTACCATCTGTATACGGGGCTGGTTCCTCCATGAGGCAGCTGAGCGGCCTTCCAGGGCCTGAGTCTTCATACACCGTTCTGGAAGGGAAGAGCAGAGCAGGCGTGGTGCCAACTTCACGGAAGTGTCACAAGGCTCACACGCTAAGGCCGCATGCAATTGTTCTACATCCCTTTAACAAGTGAGTGTTCCTGAGGCAAAGTTTCATGGCATTCAGAGGGTCCAACAAGAGAAAAAGACTCGAAAGTAGCAGGTCAGAGCCAACCGCGGGGTAGAGCTCTAGCAGAGCCGCCGGAGGCTGGAGCGACCTGATGGGGGAGGTGGAGCAGAAGGTGTTCCTGACACGCCCGCCATTTTCTTCGTTATTTCACTCCAAGTTCTCGGGTCCATAAAATACTGACTCTGAAGTGATTTTTAAACCTTCTCTCCCTCTCACAGCCGTTTCAAAAACAATTTTTAATTTTTAAAGCCTTAATGAGTCCCTTCCCCTTAGATCAGATACTTTTAAACCTCATATTGAAATGTTTCAATGCCTGCACAGACATGAAGGACCAGAACAATGGGCCTCTTCCCAAAAGCAGCAGGCAGTCACAGGGGTCCAGACTGCCCCCTCCCCCCGCTCCTCCCCACCTAGGGGTTAGCGTCAGTCCAATCCCTGCATCCTCGATCCTACATACGTACATACGTATATACACGGACACGTGTTAGCACGGGCCACTTTGTTGTTGTTTTTAAAGCCAATGACTTCTCCAGGATTGTTGCTGAACCAAAATAATAATAATAATAAAATCATCATCATCGAACACCAGTCAGTGTTCAAATTTCTCTAATTGTCTTATAAACCATGATTAAGACAAAGCCCAGGGCCTGGGGAGACAGCTCAGCTGGGAAAGGCTTCCCGTGCAAGCAAGGAGGGCCTGACTCAAAGCCCAGCTAGTGAGGTGGTGTGTGCTTACAATCAGCACAGAGGCGGAGACAGGGGTATCCCGGGGCTCACTGGTTGGCCAGCCTGGGCTAACTGGTGAGTTCCAAGCCAATGAAAGAGCCTGTCTAGAGAGCCAAGGTTGATGGCTCCTAGCAAAGGACATCAAGCTGGGCCTACACAAACTCTAGCTGTTCCTTGGGCTTCTTCGTTTTTTATAGCTCAGGCTGGCCCAGAACTCAAACAACAGGCATAGGCCAAATTGTGCCCAGCTAAACTGTCACCTCTAATTGGTAGGAGCTTCCCTGTCTTGGTTCCTGAGTCTCTGGGGTACAATCCCTGGGTTAATTACACCTCCCTTCATAAACTAGTATGGTAGCTTGGAGCGGTTTTATCCCACATAGTAGTATATGGTTTGATGCTTCTTTCCTACAGGGAAAGAGAACATGGCTGGTACCACGGCAGGCACCATGGTAGACATCTCAGCAGGCACCACGGCAGGCACCATGGTAGACATCACGGCAGGCATTACAGTAGGCACCACGGTAGGACCACGGCCAGCATCATGGCCAGCATCATGGCCGACATCACATAGCACCACGGTACATACCCTTCATTTTCCAGCAGTCCTCTGCAGTCCACCACCGAGCCTCCACCGCCTATTCTGTCTCGGGTCTGTAAACTGACTACAACATAAAAACAGATCCTGCATTAACACCCAGGGCTGCTCTAGACCCCTGCAGCACAGTGAGCTGTTGACACTCCATAACGTATGTCCAGCATCATACAAAGGGAGTTTACACCTCCCTCTCCCCATGTTTTCAGTGTGAGGCAGCTCAGGCCAACAGTCCTCGAAAGCAGAGAACAGAGAAGGTAACTGAGTTTCTCATGCCCCAGCCCCGTAAAACTGACAAACACCGTATTTCGTTCCATTAAGTTATTCTATCTTAAGAAGACTTGGTTTATGTTTAGTGAAGGTACAAATGAACACCTTCGATCTAAAAGAACACTTATGTTCTAGTCTCACTGGTGCAGACAAGACAGACGTTTTACTCCTAGGTTTTCAGGTATTTGGTTTCTGCCCCGGCACAACCCTCCACAAAGGAAAGAAGAAATTCCAAGTGGGACGCAGTGCATGAACTTTAGCCTTAAGTTGCTGCTTCTGGGCGGATGCAGCGCTCACTCACTGTCCTGGGACCTGAGGCATCTGGAGTTTCGAGTGACTCAGCCTGGCTGCTGCTCCACTGACTTCGTGCAGCACATAGTCAGCATGTGCTTTCCCCTAACACTGCCAAGAACAGGGTGGGCAAGGGGACAGTGACTCAGAGAGGTCACTCCATCGGAATGCCTGCAGGCAATGCAGCAAACAAGTCTTAACCTTTCTCTCCACACAAAGGAGTCCTCTGACTGTAAGTCACATTAAGTCACAAGTCACGTTACACGGAACTTGTCACACACTGTCTTTGCTTTTGCCATTGGATGGGGCTTCCCAGAAAAGCCATACACTCCAGCTCCTGCCCATGTGGCCTCAGCTCTCGTCACCCCTGACAAGACAAGGGTCAATTGTCCGTTCCTGGGCTGAGTAGCCTGACACTTATAAACCACACCTGCCATCTCAAGTGGAGTCACAGTAACTCAGTTTCAATGACAAGATGAAGGGAACCAGAGAAAAGAATGGAAACCAGACAAGAGGAAAGGCTTGGTACTGGAGAGGTGGCCCGATGTGTGCTGCCCCGGAAGCCTGTCCCCCGTCGGCGCTGGGAGCAGGCCAGTGGGTTCCACCCGAGTCCCTTTATGCAGATGAGAAAATCCTTACCCACTATTTGGCCACGAACTGCATCAGTATCTGAGGGGTTCAGCTTGCATAGATCCAAACGCTGGTCTGCAAACAAACAATTCAGAACTTAGCCCAGAGAACATCAACTAGGGAGACAGGCAGGGGTTCTGTATTCGTCATTCAAATAAAAGCAAGAAAAGGGGCCTTCCTAAGCTTTCTGCGGATGCACCGAGGCAGGCAGGAGAGCATTTGGTTCTTACAGCCAGTGTCTTTCAATCTGCTGATGGCATTGGAGAGCAGTCGCACGCAGCCTAGGAAGCCAGCCCCCTGCTTCTTGTGGATCTTCTTGTGGTTCCACACACTGATGGTTATAGAGTCAGTTTTCCCAACGTACCTGTGAGAGCGCACAAACCTGTTCAGGTACACGTCTATGACGCCCTCAACTACATGCATCTGGTTGACTCCGAACCCGGGCAGTGGGGGCAGAGCTGGCTGTATCTCCCTAGGCCTGGGAAAAGGGCTCCAACCAGATACACAACAGTGAATTCAGGTAACCACGCTGTAATAAGCATTTTTAAATTTGTTTTTCCCTTTATTCATTTATTTACTGTACTAGAGATCGAACCAGGTCTGACAGGGTCCAGAGCAAGCCCTCTCCCACTGAGCCACACCCTTGACCCCTCACTGGCAAGTGTTCTACCTGAAGTGAAGAACAACAGGCAGGCGTTATATACCTAAGCCGCATGCCCAATCCCATCCCACCGCCCTTAGAAAGAAAAACACAAACAAACAAAAAAAAACAAACAAAAAAACCCTTTTTTTATTCTGAGATGGAGTTTAGGTTGCCCAGGCTGGTGCTGTGAAGCAATTCCCTTGGAACTGAAATATTCTACACCAGAAGGAGACTTACTGAAACTCAGGAAATTCTAAAAGAATCTCATTAAAACACAGGAGGTAAGCAACTCACAAGTCTCAGGAAGTCCTGAAACTTACCAGATTCACAAGGTCCCTCCCTTCCACCCCTTCCAGAGTTATATGGTAGGGACTACTGAGGAGAGAAGACTCTCTAAGCTGCTGAGCTGCCTGCAAGTCCTACAGAGAACAATAGGGCCCAGCATCCAGAAGGCTTCGCTGGTGCTGGGGTGGGCTTTCAGAACTGTAGCTGCTCCTCTAAGTCACCCCTCACCCACCTTCCTCTAAGTAACCCCAGTGTGCTCATCAAGTCACCAAGTGGACTATAGTCATTACCTCGGTCTGTCTCTCTTTACATCTCCCCACATGAGAGCCAGATTGAATTGGTTCTGTAAACTAGGCAGGCCTTTGATTTGCAATGCTCCTGCCTCAGCCTCCGGAAGTGCTAGCACTACAGGCCTATACCACCAGGCCCAGCACATGATAAGATCTTGTAAAGAGGTTGACTATGCTCTTGTGCTCTGGAAGGCAGTGACCCAGGCTTAAGAGAGAACACTCACTGCCCATCCAAACTGCACAAAGGTACCCGGACAGAGATCATAACCCCACTCAACCCTAGGGCGTGTCTGCAGACAGAACTATCAGGGCAAATGGCAGCCACGTTCCGAGCCGTGTGATGAAAACAACAAAACGCTAGTGCTTTTAAAGCCCACCATGCCTGGGCACGCAGCGCAACTCACGTCAATAATTGTTGTGCAGTGACACGCATCCACATAAAAACACGGCCCTAAATTTGGAATCAGTCTACAAAACTGTATGATGGGTTGTTTTTTTTAGTTGTAAACATGGTTTCACTTTTTTAAACAAATGAATCATAACTCCTGCTTGGTTGGTTGGTTTTCTGCTAACATGACAAGGGGGTTGACATGTCCGGGATCACAGCACCACTGTGTAAGAGTCAATCATGAAAACCCATGAGAACAAAGCCAAGATATCAGATGATGTTGACTGGGAAGTCAGCAACATACATTTGCTTCATCAAGTCTTTGGTTATCGTAAAGTCAGCCATCTTTTTCTTGCTCTAAGAGTCTCCTCCAAGCCCAACAGCCGCTTTTCGGAAGCCCAGGGCCTCACAGGGAGGGGTCTGACTCACAGGTCATAGTGCTGGTTCCACTTCGGGTCCAGGGTGTTTTTCACAGTGTCGGTTGAGTGGCACTGCCCAGAGCCGTCCACAACAATCTTGGCAAAGGGGTCGGGGAGTCCTGGGGAGAGAACAGACATACCCGGATGTGGTGACAGTCTACCTGGTGGCACAGTGGCACCCTACAGCAGAGATGGCAAGATCGCCCCTTGGGATGAGGCCTGCACATGTCATGCCTCATTGTCCCTCTTTGAAGACTATGTCCATTAGCAAAGAGAGTTCTGAGCCGTGTGTCGCACCTTCATGCCTGGATAAGCATAAAAACACGGAAGAGGCTCAAATCCAAACGCCCATCTCTGCTGAGCTTTACATTTTAAAAGTTGTTTTTGTTTATGTGTGTGTCTGTGTGTGTGTCTGTGTGTGTGCATGCACACGTGTGTGGGTACTAAGCGTATGTGTCTGTGTGTGTGTGCATGCACACGTGTGTGGGTACTGCAAAGGTTTACAAATACCAGATTTCCTGGTGTTAGACTTGCAGGCGGTGACAAACACTGGACACATACACCGACCGAGCGATCTGTCTGTTCGGTCAGCCCATCTCTGATCGTCACTAAAGGGACTGACTAAATGTAGAAACACGGTCTACCAAGTCAACGTCTCAATAGTCACGTCCCCAGAAATGTTACTCATCTTTTTTTTGCCTGTGTTAGCTGTGGCATCACAGCGCCAGTCCCCAAGTCGCAAGTGAATGCGACAGGTTTGATGCCAGACAAGCAGCAAGGCGGGAGGCTTTGGAGAGACTGGGCTGCGAGCCACCACTTTGGAGTTTCCTGGCTTGGATAAAGCCTTTGGGCCTAAGTCTCTTCATCCTGAAAGTGTAGATGAGGCCACTTAGACAGCAAGCCCCCCGGGATGGGGATGCGGAGTTTTCAGGGCTGGAGGCGCTGACTTCACCGGGTGAGGCACGCTCAGGGGTGCAGCCCTCAGCACTTTATAGTTCCTCCCTTGCAGACGTTTTAAAATGGAATTTATTTTGTAAATCTGGACTGGCAATTTTATTCAAGCAACTTACATCATAAATGCCTCGTTTGTATTTGAGCAGAGAGCAGGGTCCTACCGGCTACCAGATCAGGAAGCAGGGGACGTGGGCACAGCTGCGATGGGGGATGAGACCTCTGCTGTGGGCAGCTGGGAGATGCTGGTCAAGCCTCTTAGACATCTACAGCCACTGTTTGTTTTGTTTTAATTAAATGTCAGAGGCCAGCAAAATCTAAACCCAATCCCTGGTAGCAAGATGGTGGAAGGGAAGAACTTCCTGCAAGTTGTCCTCAGACCTCCACACACATGCTATGGGAAACACACACACACACACACACACACACACACGCACACACGCTCACACGCACGTGAAGTATATACACTGTATTATACAAAGCTAGGTGTACTTACTGAAGAAGTCTTTCTTTGCAAGGTTCTTGGCACACAATACTGAAAACAAGCAGACACTGGAGTTAACACGGATACAGCGAACGCCCCGCACACTCAGTGTTTGTAGTAGGAGGGACAGTCGCAGAAGTTAATGTGCCAGTCATCTCTCAAACCGTGTCATGTCAGACAAACATCCCTAGCAACTATCTAAAAAGTATCTTTCCTCAAATTGGGGAATCAACAAATTTAAACACTGTGATTTAAGCTTAAAGCATTAAATGCACAAACATGGGATGGAATTACTGGTATGTTCTAAAGCTACATAAGCACCAATTTTTAAAAGGAGCTGGCACATTTACCTTTACAGAACTGTTGACAACAAAGGGAGCAATGCACTGTGGGTATTCTGATAAGTAATACTGGGGGGTCGCTTTTGCAGGATAAGCTTTGGTAGGCTGGAGACTGGAACGGGGGTAAGAGCAGAAAAGCAGAGCTTCTAGCAGAGTGTGGTGGGGAAGGAAATCGGCTGCATATTCACAGGTTCTACAGGAGCCGGGCGGTGGTGGCGCACACCTTTAATCCCAGCACTCTGGAGACAGAAGCAGGCAGATCTCTGTGAGTTCGAGGCCAGCCTGGTCTACAGAGTGGATTCCAGGACAGCCAGGGCTACAGAGAGAAACCCTGTCTCGAAAAACCAAACCAAACAACAACAAGAGGGATGCTGAAGGGGAGGAGGGGGTTGTAAAGGGCTGGCATGAAGGCTCAGCGGGCAAAGAGGCTTCCCACCAACCTGACGACCTGACTTTAATCCCCAGGACCCACAGATAGAGAGAACAGACTCCAGCAAACTGCAGTGTCAACTCCTCCACACCATCCCCCACATAAATAGACAACGTAACTTTACAGACGGTAAACAGTATTGGCAGACAGCAAGAATGTAACTGACAGCATCAGCACCACGGCTGCCGCCACCACCACCATCATCGGATGGGTGAGGGGCTCACACCCGTACTCACAGCCATCCTGAAGTAAGGCAGGAAGACCATGAGTTCAAGGACAGCCTGGGCTAGTTAATGAGTTCCATGCCAGCCTGAGCTCCATGGCCAGGCCCTGTTAGAGATAGATGAGAGGTGAATAGATCTTGTCACACATCTGCCACGTGGCGGGAGGGAGCACAGAGGAGAGACCATCTCACCAGTTTTGCTGGTTTTCACCTATGCAGTGCTATGCTCATGCTGCACTGTGCACGTTTCCACTTCACTCTTAAGAAACATCTGTAGGGGCGTCACCCCCACACACGACACAATTCCCCCACTTAAACAGTACATGACTGAAGGTCATTGTGCACTCGTGAGCTGACAGATCACCACAATCAATCTTCCAATGTTTCTATGGCCCCCAAAGAAGCGCCTTCCCATCAGCGGTCACCTCAAGCTCCCCACCCCAGCCCATCTGTTCCTGGCTCTGATAACTTGCCCGATTTTGAACACTTCTGATGACTGGAACCACAGGCTGCGTGCGCAGTGGCTGAAGGCTGACACTGTGTTAACTGTGCAAACAGGAACCCATCCCACAGGGGAAGCCCTGGGTTCCATCCCAGCACTAGTAAACCAGGTGCCGATGCACACACCCATAATTAGCGCTTGGGAAGTGGAGTCAGGGGGATCAGGAGGTCATCCTCAGCTACAGAGTGAGTTCAAGGTCAGCCTGGGCTACGTAAGATTTTGTCAGTAAATAAACCTGCCCCCACGGTTTCCCCTTTCAAACTCTGAACCGAGCACACCCTGACCTCTGTCTCGACATCACTTGCTAAGGCTGGGCCCCAGTTTTCTGAGGCATTGGAATCCAGAGACTTCTTAATAGAGTAATTCTGATCTCATTTTTTAAAAATAAGAATCATCATTCATATTCACAAAGCTACTGATGTTTTCATTTAGAGCTCATTCCAGTGGAATTTGGTTACATCATAAAATGGTCTTGATAATGTCGGTGTGGACCTTGCCTCGGTTTGTGTGTAGGTCACTGAGGTCACTGAAGTCTACTTTAAAGAGGTGGAATTTCTTCTGCTAAAATAACGTTTGCTGTTTTGCACTCTGTGTCCTCTCTTGATCCACTGTACAGACAGCGGCCACCTTTACCATGGGGCAACTATGGTGCTCCGGCCTGCCTGGAACTGGCTATGGAGACCAGACTGACCTCCAACTCACAGAGATCCCCCTGCCCCAGCCCCCCCCCACCCCCCAGGGCTGGGATTAAATGCTTTCACCACCAAGCCTGGCTCTACCCCTTGTTTTTAAACAAACCCACTTATGCCCTAATTACATGGAGGGCTCTTGGGACAGAGCAATGAGTAAGGACATTGCCTCAGACTTGTGTTGGTAAAGCGCTTACCTAGCATTCGCAAAGCCCTAGGCTTGACCCTCGGCACTTCATAAACCTCTGTGGTAGTCCAGGCCTGCAATGGCAGCACCAGGAAGTAGAAGCAGAGGGATCAGGTAGGTGTTCAAGGTCATCCTTAGCCATGTAATGAGACAGAGGCCAGGTTGGGCTATAGGAGAATGGGTTTGTTTTTTTGTTTTTTTTTTTTTTTTAAGTAAAAAAGTAAAGACAAAGAAAAGCTAGGAAATGGACAGACAACTCAGACTTCTTTCCAGGGCCGCATGGTGCTGTCGTTCAGTTGTTTTGGTTTTCATGGAGACTAGGACTAGCCTTGAATCCATTATACAGCTGGGGATGACTCTGGACTCCCAGCCTCCTGCCTTCACCTCCCCAGTGCTGGGATTCCTATTTCCAGTTCCCACTGTTGCTCATTCTCTTGCCTCTAAAGGGAAGAAGGAAAAAGAACCACATGGCTTGAATGCTCATAATGTAGGCCTAGCTGGCACCAGCTATGGCACACACTCACAGACAGGGACAGGGGCTGTGGCACACACTCACAGACAGGGACAGGGGCTACGGCACACACTCACAGACAGGGACAGGGGCTACGGCACACACTCACAGACAGGGACAGGGGCTGTGGCAC
>CM052721.1:7589850-7616317 GCA_028551405.1 Uromys caudimaculatus | reverse complement strand
CACAGACAGGGACAGGGGCTACGGCACACACTCACAGACGGGGACAGCGGCTGTGGCACACACACACACACACACAATAGGGGCCTGTGAAAAAGAAGCAAAAGGAACAGAAAAGAGAACCGTGCCCAACACTACCACAGCAAAGCTTACAGCCTGTTACTAAGATGGCTGTCAGAGAACACGGGGTGGGCTTGGCTGCTAGAAGAGAGTGCGGGCGGGCGCAGGAAGCCCTGGCCACACCCCCCAGCCCCACACTAGTCACTCATGCCTGTAATCCCAAACACTCAAGAGGTGGAGGCAGGAGGATTCTGAGTCCCAGGCCAGCTCAGGCTACACAGTGAGCCCCTGTCTCACAAATCTAAAAATAAATAGTCTTTAAGTGTCAGGGGCAGTAAGAACAGAAGTGCTGCCCAAGGCGCATGCGGCTAGTGATCAAGGCCGCTGTCCAGAAGCCACGGACCTGTAAACTCTCATACAAACTCAGGAAATCCCCAAACATTGGTTAAGTGACAAAAATGAGAGCTGGAGAGATGGCACAGTGGCAAAGAGCACATAATGGTCCTCTGACCTGAGATTGGATTTTAGCACCGATGACAGGCAGCCACAGGGCTTACTGTAAAGCTGGCTGGCTCTAGGAATCCAACCCCGCCAGGAGCCTCCAAGATCATTTGCACTCCTGTGTGCACACACAATTAAATACAAATGAGTTTGTTTGTTTGGTTGGTTGGTTTTGGTTTTCTGAGACAGGGTCTCTGTGTAGCTCTGGCTGTCCAGAGCTCTGCAGACCAATCTGGCCTCAAACTCAGAGACCTGCCTGCCTCTGCCTCCTGAGCACTGGGATCAAAAGTGTGCTGCACCACCACCCAGCAATTCTTAAAAAACAACAACAACAACAACAAACAAACAAACAAATTTTTTAAAGAAGAAAAAGTAAGTTAACAAGTAAATAAATATATACACAATTGCGTTGCAGCTTATATCTAAATAGACTAAGGATCTAAACAGGCCCGTCAAACTGCAGCACAGGGCAGAGTTGACCTGCTGCTTGAACAACCTACCAAAACACTTCACCCTGGCCCTCAGCAACTTCCCACACAAACACGAACAGTCCACTAAATGGAAAAAACAGTGTTCTTGCGTCATGTTACAAAGGGACACAGACACCTACGAACTAGGGCCATGGGAGTGTGGGCTGCCGAGCTGCGCTTAAGGCCCCAGAACCTGCAAGCTGAGGAGAGGCTGCTATAACAGGACCCCGGGTTCCATGTGGGGCCTGAGGTATCTGCCCTTGCCTGTTCCCACCCCCAGGTGCCACCTGTGAACACCTACATCACTTAATCACTATGTCACCCTGGGGCTCAGGAGATGGCTCAGCAAAAGACACCTGCTAGCAAGCCTGACACCCTGAATTCAAACCCCAGGCCCCATATGATGGAAGATGACTAACTTCCGTAAGTTGTTCTGTGTGTGTGTCCCCCCCCCCCCCCGTCTCACATACACACATACACACACACACTAAAATGTACTTCAAGTTTGCTGTTGTTTTATAAAGCACTTCTACTCGCTCGCTCTCACAGCATATGGCAGCACAAGCCCAGGGCAGGGTTCCCTTTTCTAACTTCATGGGTTAAAGAGTCTGGCTCAGTGGCTGCGTGCTGGTTTCTACCCTTGTACCAGGAAAGCCAATCTCACAGGACCCGGAAATTCACCCACTCCACTTCACCATCAGGCACCGCTCTTCTCCTCAGAGACTAAGACCTGCTGCCGTGTAACCAGCTAGACATGCACCTGCACCGGAAAGGAAGTTGGGACTTCCCTCTTCACTGCTCTGTCCGCATGGCCCAGAGTAATGCTTGCTACACAGCTGCTCAACAGATGGACCTACTATAGCTCCCTGGAACTGCTTACCTAGCCACCAAAAGACATACAACAGGGCAGAGACTGTCTTCTGAGCACAGTGCAGGGCCTAGCATAAACTAGTGATCAATAAATGCTGAGAAGAATCCAACAGCTGCTTCGCTGGCTGATGAATGAGGGCGAGATCTGCAGGGCTTCCACAGTGATGGGTCCCAAGACCACTTCCCCAAGGCCCAAGTTCAGAGCACAGTGGCCCTGCATCTGCCATCCGACAAAGTTCACTTGTCAGAGTAAGCTGCTGTCTCTTACGGTACCGTTAGTGACAGGAGTTTGCTAGTAGCAGAAGAGTGGTTTATAGTTTGAAACCATTACAATGAGAGGAAAGAAAGTGCACAGCAAAAAGGAGGCAGTCAAACCCCAAGGACTATGGAACCTTTAAGAACAACTCAAGAGCTATTTTTACCCTTAAGGGATGTTCTCTAAGGATTTATTTTTTAGAATGCAGAATTGTAAGAAACTCATAATTGAACTATGTAGTTTCTAAATTTTACTTTTTGCAAGGCCTTGTGGATGGCAGACAGGCCTTCTGCCTCTGAGCCATACCCCAGCCCCTGCCTAGGGGATCCTAGGAAGGCCCACTATTGCTGAGCTATGCACCAACCCCTAAATGTTGCTTTTATAATCCCCTGGATCAGCCTTCCTGAAACAGGATAGCTCCTTCCTGGGAAAAGAAGCTGGCCTCACAGGACACACTTTACAAGGCTCCTGTTTCTCTTTCATTTCTTCTCAACTATGGCTTGCTGTGCCCCTTAGCTTTGGAAGATAAGAAACCTTAGAGCCTGTCTCACTAGAGCACTTCCCATCCTTGGTGGTTTGAGTGAGAACGGCCCCCACTGGCTCAGAGATTTGGATGCCTGCTCTACAGTTGGTTGGACTGTTTGGGAAAGATTAGAAAGTGTGCCACGGGGTGGGGTTTGGGGTTTCCAGTTAGCACGCTCCCTCTCTCCCTCTCTCCTTTACTCCCTCCCTCCCTCCCTCTCTCCCTCCCTCCCTCTCCCCCTCCCTCTCCCTCCCTCTCTCCCTCTCTCCCTCCCTCCCTCTCCCCCTCCCTCCCTCCCTCTCCCTTCCTCTTCCCCTCCCTCCCTCCCTCTCTCCCCCTCCTTCCCTCCCTCCCTCCCTCCCTCCCTCCCTCCCCCTGCCTACCCCTTCCCCAGCACCACACTGCCTCCCAGCCACCACGGTCCTGACTCCAATCCCCTGAAACTATGAGCCCTAAGTTAAACACTTTCTTTTTATAACTTGCCTTGGACATGGTATTTTGTCACAGCAACAAAAAAATAACTAAAACACTGTCCCAGGTCCTCCCCCCCCCCCCAATGAGTTCAACAGGGTGTTTCTCAACTGTGGTCAACAAAAACAGAACATTTATAGGTAAAAACATATTTCCTTGCCTCGGATTAAAGAAAGACTAGTGTTCTATCAGTGAGAGTTTTACCTATATCATACAGCCCACAAGTGTTCAGAGGTCAGTTAACTGTTGAATGTTGTCTCCATATAATTGTTTGTTTCTCCTTCCCCATGTCAGTAACTCAGATGTCACATGTGGGCCGTGCTCATGATCCCCAAGGACGAGCCCCCATCATTACCTGTCTCCCACCTCTGTAGAAGCTCAGGATAACTCAACAACCAGGAGCTTACGAACAGTTTGTAAAGCGGAGGCTTCCAACACCACCCTAGGGAACAGACTGTCGCCCGGACAACCATCTGACCCATCCGTGCCCTCGACAGAAGCACTCAATGAAATCTGTCAATGGAATGCACTGGGCTGTTGGCACATCCTGTTATGTGAGAATTTAAAACTACAATCTATTTCCCTTCAGTGGAGCCAGTCGCAGTAGATAACACAAGTTGGCTGCTCACAGGGTAAGCAGGCACTCACTGTCCATGCAACAAACACACCTACCCGTGGTCACTACTCTACATCATTTAACTGATCACAGAAAACTAAGGCTTAAGAACTCAAACCTCAGGCTGGGGACGCATCTGCTGAATGCTTGCCCAGCACACAGGCAGCCCCGTGGTCCATTCCAGCATCACGTAAGCCAGGTGTGATGGCGCATGCCTGAAATGACAGCACTTGGGAGGAGGAGGCCGAAGGGTCGGAAGTTCAAGGTCGGATGTGTGCAGGGAGCTGGGAGCCAGCCTAGGCCATGTGAGGCCTTGGTGGGAGAGAGAGGGGGGGGGAGAGAAAGAGAGAGAGAGAGAAGAGTGGGCCCTCCCCTAGACAGCGTAGCATTAAAGCCAGTTAGGAAGAACTGTGTGTTCTGAGCAGCAATGTATTTTTCACATTTAACCAACAAGTTACTAGCGGCAGACCACACATCAAGGCCTCATGGGAGATCTGCGGACACCGCACAGAGAAAAACAAAGGCTGCTTGTCCTCGCCAGACCCCAAGGGCTTGACTTTTAGGCAGAGCGAACTAAGATCACTCTCGGGTTGTTTTTTACTTTTTACAACTGCTTAAAACTGACTTCTCTAGGGCTGGGCTGGCCTCGTAAGGTTGTACAGTATAAAACAAAATCTTCCAGAAGAGCGAAGAGCTTTAAACCCTAGCTGTCTCTCAAGAGGCAAAATGGATATCATCATCTAGAAGAAAAATCAATGAATGTGTTCCACCCCTGTCCTGGGTTATCAAGAAGAGTCTCTCTTGAAGCCAAACCTCCTGACCTCACTCTTGGTTTGGTTTGATTTTTAAACGTCTCACTATTTAGCCCAGGCTGGCCCCCAGCCTCCAGAGTGCCAGGAAGACAGGCATGCGCCACCACACCTGGCTCCTGAAGACTGTCCACTCACCTAAGCCATGGCTTTCTTTTGATGCGGCTGCTGAGAGTAAAGGGGAAGGCTGTGATTTCACAGATAAAAGCTGAGTAAATTAGTCTCTAATTCCATCATGAGACCAGACAGAAAAACAAACGGGGGCGGGGTTGGGGAGGAGCTGTAGTAAACAACAGCAAGAAACATTGCTGTCAGAATTCTCTCTTTTGGCTGCTGCCCCAAGTACTACATTAATAAATCCGCATGGAGAAGGCTGAGAACCGCATCTGGAGAGGGCCAGGCTCGGCGGGGTAACAAGTCATGGAAGCACGCATGCGCCTCAGAAACCCCAAAGTCCACCATCTCATGTTATAGATCAAGCTCCACTACCCTGTCTTTCCTGTACAATGTCTGATTATTTAGCTAGCCATCACTGACACCACAGTATAAGTCAGGTAGAAAAAGTCACAGCAAACAGAAAACAGCAGCTCCGAGATCAATACCACCGCTCAAGATGACCTGGCAAGCAGATGACGGATCACTCATCTGTCTGGGGCCATGGCTTGGCAGATGATAAAGCCACCAAGCTAGAGGACCTGAATCCCATCCCCAGGACCCACGAGGTGAAAGAAAACCCACTCCTGCCTGCTTCCTCTACCCTCTAGAAGCACACTGTGGCATGAGCACCCCTCCACCCATAAGTAAATGCATGGAACAGCCGTCTTCAGCTGGTCTACTGCTGGAGGAAAAGCCACACTAGGTCACTGAAGTCTGCTGCTGCACTACACAGTGAGAACTCAGAATGGGGCCATGTGTCACATTCAAATGTTCAAATCACTGCTGCCAAAGGCAGATATGCACATATGAAGTATGCATACAGAACATGCTCACGGTAGTAGAGGGTCATACAGAGCTCAACAGATGGGAGCCAAGGCCTGAGAGCCGCTGAGATGCGGCTCAATGCACAAAGCATACAAAAGGAGCCAGGCAGGGCCAAAAATGTTTGTAACCCCAGCTACTGGGGAGACTGAGTTGGGGGGTCCACTTAGGCACAGGAGGTAAGGGCCAGCCTGGGCAACACAACAAGACAATCTCTTTAAAAAGGAGATCAATGAGCTGAAAGGATGGCTCAGCAGTTAGAACACCCACTGCTCTTGCAGAGGACCTGGGTTCAATCCCCCACACCCTCTCCTGGCCTCTGTGGGTCACATGATGCATAGGTATATGTGGAAACCAAATACCCATACATATAAAACAATAAAATTTTAAAATTTTGTTTTAAAGGTAGATCAGCCCATACTGGTAGAACCATGCGGAAGGGCTGGGTCATTAACAGCTCAAAGGACCAACCTGGAACATTCTACACAAAGAATCAAGGCAGTATTAAGCTTTAACCAAAACAGAGCCATCACTGTCCATGAGACATACTGTCCAGGAGGTCACACTGACAGGACTGAATAAGGCCATAAAGCAGTAACCGGAAAATGAAGATGCCCGAGGGTACAGGGATACCCCACATCAATGAGGCTGGCTCCACCTTCAGGGCACTGCCTAACTGCCTGCCTTCAAAGTAGAGCCACACGTGCAGAAGGAGCAGAACAAAATGCCTTCACAGTGAGAGGAATCAAATCAACACAACCAACCTTAGCCAGGGGCCACAGTGGGGGCCAGGCTGTTAAGTTCCATTGATAGTGCACTGTATCAGGCAGTTGACAATGGTGTCCCAGGGGTCTGCCTCCTCCAGACCCTAAGTGAGAAAGATATCCAACAAACTCCAGCTAAGTTGTCTACAAAACATCCAGCTAGTTCATCTAGAAACTGCCCAGGCCTCCAAACAAAAGGTTGAGAGGCTATCCCAGAGAGAGGAGGCCAAGGAGTGAAAGAGACACTCTTCAAGCCGAGGGAGACCTGAGGACCCCAGTCAACAGTGACTGAGAGTGTTCACTGTGAACTGGGGAAGCTCCTGGACGTGTGGAGGGGCCTTCCTAGTAGCTTGGAAACACTCAAATCATCCTTTACAAAGTCAATTTGTTGAGTAAAACAAACAAACAAACAAACAAGAAAGGATAAAACCAAACAGGTTGTATACTGTGACCCTGCTCTGGAAGTCAAATGTCCCTGCATGATAATTACACTCTGGAGAACAGGACAGCAGAGTGAGTCCTTAGCACTGTGTGAATCTGGCAGGGAGTCCAGCATGACACTGAACGAAGGAGGACTAGAAGTCCAGAGTCATCCTTGGTGATGTGATATTTTAAGTCTAGCCTGGGCTATGAGAAACACTGCATCAAGAAAGGGGGTGGGGGAGTGATGGGGGGGATGGCTCAGTGGTTAAAGGTGATGACTGCTCTTCCAGAGGACCTGAGTTTAAATCCTTGCAACAACGTGGTGGCTTACAACCATCTGTAATGGGATCTGATGCCCTCTTCTGCGGTGTCTGAAGACAGTGTGCTCATATATACTCATATACATAAAACAAATAAATCTCCTTAAAGAAAATTAAAGGGGGAGCCAGTGAAAAAGCTTAGTGAGTAAAGGCATCTGCCACTAACCCTGATGACCTGAGACCTCCACAAGCACACAACAGCAAGTGTGTGAGTACACGTATAGACACAATAGCTTTGTGCTGAGCCTGGTGGCACACACCCAGTGTTCAGTCAGGAGGCAGAGGCGGCTGGTTCTTGACATGCCATAGGCCAGCCTGGTCTACATAATGAGTTCTAGGCCAGCTAGGGCTACAGAGTGAGACCTTGTCTCAAAAACAAAAGCAAAAACCCACATCTGGACACAAGGGCACATACCTATGATCCCACTAGAAGTAAAAGTATTGGCAGTTCAAGGTTAACCTCAGCTACAAAGCAAATTCAAGGACAGCATGAGCTACACAAAGTTGTTTGTAAAAAGTTGAGAATAATATTAAGTAATATGGCATCGTTTCTTTCAGGCTATAATTTTCAAATTTCCCTCAAAATAACTCTATGAAAAGCATTCATGAGGAAAATTTTATTTTTCAAACTATTAATGACTTTGTAGACGAGAGGGGAGGGCCAGGAGCTGGTGTCGGCCTCTCAGCCGGCTGCCAGTACTGTGCCGGCTCACCCTATGCAGCCTCTGCTCAGGCTATTAATATGCCATTTATGCTCTCGCCATCAGCCAGCTCAGAAGGCTGTCATGGCACTGCTCCGAGCTGGTGCACAAATACATCAGAGGAGGACAAGGTAACTGAAAGAGGTGAGGTTCAATCCAGCAGAAATGACAGCGCACCCAAGACCGTCCTCAATACAGACTCTCAAAACCTGACTCACAAAATGTTTGCGAAGGGCCCTGAGGAGGCCCATTTGCTTGTCCTGCTAGCTGCGCTGCCTTTTCTGTTTCATTTTAAGAGGCAGACAGAGGCTGAAAATGTGTTACACACACACACACACACACACACACTCTCTCTCTCTCTCTCTCTCTCTCTCTCTCTCTCTCACACACACACACACACACACACACACACACACCCGGTTCAACCCCAGCACCAAGAGAACACAGTGAGGTTGAGGACATGCTGGCATCCCAAGTTCCCACTTCCTACTGAGTTGGGGCTCAGATGAGGAGGCGGAGGCTGACGGGCTGCCCGTGCAGCAGGCCATCCATCGCAGCGGCCTCCTCACTGTGGACTAAAGGCAGCAGGACAGATTCCTCCACCCATTCCCAGAGCTCCGCGCGGGCAGCATTCCTAAGATGCCGGCACGGGTGTGTGGGAAGGACGGGTCCAGAAGGGATGTGGGGGCCTAGGGCAGAGTCCATCGGGGTGACTGAAGGACGGAGCATCAAACAACATCTCTGTGTCACATCCCCACCTCCTCCTGCCTCTCATGCACTGACCGAGGCAGGAGATCCCAGCTGCAGAGCTAGAAAACTGCCAAGCTCTCCCACGGCAGTCACGGCACACAGGAGAAAGCCCGACTCTGTCAGCTACCATCAACCCGCACGGCACAGGATGTTTTAAAGTGTTGTTAGAACAGCTCTTGGATTAAAAAAGGAAGGCAATGTGGGGCTGAGAGCCGTGGAACATAAGAACAAAATCCTACCTCAGATCGCAGAGGCAAATTTCATTGGTGAGAAACCAGCAAGGGAGGTAGGAGATGGCTCAACCGTCAAAGTGTCTGTCACATAACAGTCAGGCCCAGAGTTCAGATCATCTCCTGAACTGACAGCAATGTGTGATGGTCATGGCAGCCAGCCTGGAATTCCTACCTCTGAAGGTGAAGCACAGGGATCCTTAGACCAAACTGCCTACGTTTAAGTGAGCTCTGGGCTTGATTCACAATCCGTGACTCAGTGAATAAGGCAGAAGAGAGAGAAGTTAATTCCAGATATCAACCTGGGGCCTCCACATACTTGTGCACACAAATAGATGGACACACACACACACACATATGCAAAAATATGACTACACACACGGCAGATTAAGACCAGCCAGGGCTGCAGGGGAAGGGCAGGGAGAGGGGTAGGTAATATATGCCTATAGTACCCAGGAGGCCGAGACAGGAGAATGGAGAATTTAAAGCCAGCCTGGGCTAAATAATAAGACACTGTCTCAAACAACCAAACCAAACCAAACCCAAAGACTGTAAACAAATGATAAAGCCAACAAACAATCCACATTGATTTTTAGGAAGGAAGGAAGGAAGGAAGGAAGGAAGGAAGGAAGGAAGGAAGGAAGGAAGGAAGGAAGGAAAAGAGACTACAGTAGTACTAACCATCAAACCAGAGACCAGGTCTTGGTCTGAAAGGTTAGGCTAGGCAGGTGTGGTAGCATGATGCTTTAATCCCAGAACACAGGAGATCTCTAGGGGTTGGGTTCGAAGTCAGCCTGGCCTACACAGTGAGTTTCAGGACAGCTAGAACTACAGCCATCCTGTATCAAAAAAACAAAAGCAAGACAGGGCCTGGTAGACAGCTCAGCATGAAGATTGCCACCACAAGGCCTGGTGTCCTGACCAGGCTCAGGATCCACGTGGGGGAAGGCAGACGCACACCTGCACGCTATCCACTAACCACCACAGCCAGGCCCCAGGGCTACACCACATGTGCACACCCGTCTCAAAAACTAAAAAGAATAAAAGCCAAAGAAGAACTTTTACAAACAACGAGACTTCGAGGGGGCAGACCGGGAAAGGACAGTGGGAGCCACGGGACGAAGGCAAGGCTCCTTTGCGGTGAGGGAAACTATAATTAACTGTGGTGGTGGTGGTTTCAGGATATACTACCACCACCGACTAGGATACTAAAAAGTGACATATTGTGGCATATAGTATTTATATCTCAATTAAAATGCTACCAACCCAGAACAGCAGTACCCTCCTGAGTACCGAGGTTAAGTCCACGCGCTGTGCTGTGCATTTATTTCAGCAGGACTTTGTGAGGCCATTGTGAAAGACACACTGTCACAACAACAGAGATTTACTCTGGAACTTTTTAGTTTCTTTAGTCTTGCTTGCAGCGGGACCGGGATCAGACTAGGACAGTGGGGGAAGACAGACAGATGGACACACAGAAAAGCTGGGATCGGTGAACTAGGCCAGATTGTTGCAGAGAGCTGGACAAGGAGGAGGCTGGGTCCGCATATCCAGCTCAACAGGAAGCAGGTTTAGTAATCTCAGCAGGAGCCATCTCTGCAGGGGAGTAGCCTTCAGGCAGGAAACATCCAGGAGCAGAACCTACGGTGGACATTTTCTGCTCACTCTCTCAACAGCCACATGGACCGGAAGGGAAGACTGCCATTTTCCCATGGTCCTTGATGTTCACGCCTGTGTCAACAGCACCCACCCACTCAGGTCTTCACACACTCTGGGCTTCCTTTGATCCCCAGAGTTTCACTGACCCAGGTTGGCCACAAACTCTTACGTAGCTAAGAGGACCTTGAGCTTGTGTCTTCCTGCCTCCACTTCCAGAGCGCTGGCTGGGATTACAGGCAAGAGCCACCTTGCTAGCTTCTACTCAGAAACAGCCATTTCTGTTGAACGTCTATTAACAAGATTTAAAGTAACTGGCCAGGGTACTTAAACACTGGAAGAGGAGAGTACGCCTCTGCTGATTGCTTTTGCCCGTTATTAAGTGGAATGTTGATCAAGTAACACTTCAGACTGACAGATGACTAGCCTGCCCACTAAGTGAACCAATTCAAGCCCTAGACAATGACCATCCCTGCCGCCTACACCAAATTCTTCTACACTCGCAAAATCCTCCACAATTCCCAAGATTCCCTACTGCCTAAAAACGGCTTCCCTTAGAGTTCAGGGACAAGACCCTCCTTGGCACTCCTGGCCTCCGGGGCCAACTGTGATTTCCCCTCTAAACGCACACATCTGCACATGCATAGAGAGAGCACATGGTGGAGGGTCAAGACAAGAATCCTGACAGTGAGTCCCAGGGGTCTGCCCACCTACTGCTTGAAACAGCGTCCACCAGCCTGGAGCTTTGCCACCTGGGCTAGCCTCCTACTCCCCAGCACTGGGGTTACAGGTGCCGCCACACCTGGCCTTTTACATCCGTCCTGGATTCGAACTTGGGATCTTCATGAGCACCTTCCAAACTCAGCCGCTTCCCAAGTCAGTGACCCTCAATTCTCAGTTTCAGGGCCATACAACAATGGAGGGGAGGATCAGGGAGCAGAAACCAGTCACGTGCCCAGCATGTGACTGGGCAAAACCCAAACGTGGTGAGTCTGTCATGGAATATCACTCAGCTACCAAAAAGGGAAGGGATCTGCTCTGTGTGGTGGGGAACAGCTGGGGTCCCAGACTCAGAAGACTCAGGCAGCAGGGTCAGGAGTCCAGGCTAAGATCCTGTCTCAAAAAAATAAACACAAATAAGCCAAAACCAAACCAAAGCATGTGAGGGATACTAACATGACAAATGAATACAAAATCACGGGCTCACCTTCAGTAGACTGCGTGGACTCTGGAACGCCAGAAGCAGTCGACACATATTGCATAATTCACTCATAGGAAATATCCCAAACAGGCAAGCAAAAGCTAAGGACACATGAGGTGGACTAGTGGCTGCCAGTGATTCCACATGAAGAACAGGAAAGGGCTCTGCTCTCATTGAAGACCTGAACTGGGGGCTGGAGCGATGGCTCAGAGGTTAAGAGCACAGGCTGCTCTTGCAAAGGACCTGGGTTCGCTTTCTAGCTCCCACGATGGGCAGCTCACTACTGCCTATAACTCCAATTCCAGGAGTCCCTCCTCCCTGGGCACACACACACACACACACACACATTAACAACTAAACAGTAAAAATTGAAAGACTCCTGTAAAATTACTGAAATAAACTCCAAGGTGGGAAGTTTACCTCAGTCCTCAGAAGTGTATGGTGCAACTATATTTTGGTAAAAATTCAGACATGGGGCTAGGGCCACAGCATGAACAATACCCTGGGTCCCACCCCCAGCAGCACATAAACCAGGCATGGTAGTGCATCCTAGCATCCAGGAGGTGGGAGCAGAAGAATCAGGAATTCAAGAATCAGGATTCCAGACCAACCTGGACCAAAGGAGCCCTGTCTTAAAAATAAAAAGCAAACGTTAACAGTGATCTGGAAATTACGGTCAGTAATATTTGCTTCTTGTGAGGCAAGCCCTTCAGTCTAGGGCACTGTGCTGATAGGCACTGCAGATGGCTGTGGTTAGCTGCACAGAAGCCCTCACCGAGTCCTCTCAATTCGCCATTGTGACAGCTTTCAGTTGGCCTGTCCTCCTTGGCCTCAACTGCTCAGCCCCCGGCAACTCTCTGGTGGGAATCGCCACAGCAGGCGCTGGCACCTCTTTGCTCTGATTCATTTCCAACATGAAATCACGGTTTGTTGGATAAGTGAATAAAGCACTCCATTATACAACATCCTGGACAGCTAGGATTAGCGCCACCCACAAAACAATGTAAATTTAAAACATAACAATAGTGTAAATCGAGTCTAATCGCCCTGCACTCAACTCAAACTTTCCACGGGATCACCATCACCACAGCTTCCCCCTAAGCCGAGTTCGCACACCCACTCATACTGATGTATGTCGGTGCCAACACACACTGTGTGAGCACACTGTCACGGACACTCGTGCAAACACACTGCTGTGTGCATATATATCCAGGTCCTCAGAGCAGGCACGCAGCCGACCCACGCCCTCCACCCTCCTCCTCTCTATCCAGACCTTGTCCCTGGAGCTACCTCAAACCTCCCATCCCGTCAGTTGTCCTGTATGGCTCTATAAAACTCCCTATGGCTTTGTTCGTTCTGAGCAGACTTTTTAACTCCCTTGGTGCAGAATCTGCAGCAGGCAGGGGTCAATCTAAGGTAATGAGCAACTTCCCTCTGACAAGTGGGAAGAACCTTCAAAGTGAGCTACAAGCAGAAAACAGGACTTCAGAAGAACCTGGTCTGGAGCTGTGCTGAGCCTAGCAGGCATAAAGCCCACCATAAACTGGGTATGGCAGTCCCTACCTGCAGTCCCAGACTCAGGAGGGGGATGAGAATCAGAAATTGAAGCCTTGATGAGTGTGAGATCTGTCTCAGGACAAAACGAAGAGCTGAGCTAGCTTTGGTTTGGGGTTTTGTTTTTGTGGAAGTGAGACTGGCTATTCACAAGGGTGGGTGGATTTGGGACAGGCTTAAAGGATGTGGTATGAAGAAAATCAGACATGGTGGGCAGACCCCAGGACTTGCCTGCCCATTTCTTGCACATGGTGAAGTAGGTGACAGTTCTAGAGTCCTGACAGTCTAACTGTGAAGACATCGATGTGGCCCCAGGGCGAGCTCTTGCCCAGCATCCGGAAAGTTTCGAGGTCAATCCCCAGCAAGCCCTCCAAATTATAATGCATCAGGACCAAAGACGGCTCAGTGAAAAGATGCCGCCACACCCGATGCTGCCTCTGGTCCCTAGACCCACAAGGTAAGTGAGACCCAACATCACGAAAGCTGTCCTCTGACCTTCACAAGTGCATGTCTCCCTCCCACCACGATATAAATATAAAATAAATGTATAAATTTAAATTAATATTTAAAAAAAAAAAAGGTAAGATACAAACTGATTGGCGGGTTTTTGTTTTGATTTGTTTTTGTTTTTTGTTTTTTCTGAAGCCTTTAAAAGCTTTCCTGTCAGGACCAGTCCATAGCAAGTGAAGGAACACACACTTGGTGGCTCAGCTTGCTCCAGCGGTCAAAGCTCCAAGTTTCTCTGTTACCCAAGGCGAGCTCTTCTGCAAACCCAACTGCGTAAATCTGTTATCTCACCACTGCATGCACACAGCCTTTAGCTGACTTCTACTGACTGAAAACCTAGTAACCACTGGTCCAGCAGGTTGATCCAGGCTGAAAAGCTCCAAACCCAGCCCTCCCTTCCGTGCAGCAGAGAGGCTGAGGAACCTTGTTGGAGGGAGAACCCTTGTCTTTCCTGCCACATAAACTGACAACCTCAGACAATCAACTCCCAGCCCATCACAGGGAGGGAACAGGGAAAGGAAGAGACCAAGAATGGGGAACACACATGACCTGGGGCCGGGTAGGGGAGACAACAGTCAGACGGACACCAAAACAAACACCCTGCTTTCCATTCTCAGAGTAACCTCCCACATCTGAGTCTTGTTTCCCAAGGTTTCAGAGTCAGCTAGTCTGAAACCACTAAATAGAGAGCCAGGAGTGCCGGGTCATTGCTGTAATCCCAGAACTCAAGAGGCTGAGCCAAGAGGACCACAGCAGAATCCAGGCCAGCCTGGACTACAGAGTTAGCCCTTGCCTAAAACAAAAAACTAAGGGTGTATGTGTCTGCTTATGTATGTACTTATGGATGGCAGGACAGACGGACAGACAGACAATAGAAAATTCCTTGTTTTGAGAGAGGCCGCACCCACTAACTTTTCCCAAACCCGTGAAACTCCAGTTCCAGGTGCCCAATGCTCTCTTCTGGACCCAGCAGACACCCACTCTTACATGTACATACTCACGCACCGACACATAATTTAAACATTCAAAAAGTACACCTTAAAGAAAAAGAAAGCAATACCCAATGACTTGCACAGTTTGGTATTAGGACCTTTTTTTCCAAGTTCAGAAATACCTTTCTGAAATGGCATGCCTCTGTGGCCTGCATGCAGGTCTCAGCAAGAGTTTAACCCCACAGAAAAGTGCCTGGCTGCTCTGATCTATGCCTGTTGCTAAACTGTGCCAGGTGTTATATGTAAAGTTTTGCTGGCACCCAGCCATACTCAGGATCTAGCTTGGTATCTATGGCAACAACACCAGAATCAAGTAGCTGCAATAGCGGCTACTGAGCATAAAATATTTACTATCTGGGCATTTCAGGAGTTTGGATGCAAACCCCAAGAATCTTAGAGAAACACATTCCCAAAATACTGCACCAGCTTTGGGTACTTATTCAGTTCTTTATATGAATTTGAAACACGCAATTTAGAGAGGTTCATACAATGTGTATCCACCAAACTCGGAGCAGCTGGAGGTGCGATACAGTTGGGCCACACGGGCAGCTCAGGACACATTGCGCTCGGGTCACTATGTTGGCATCTACTGACAAATACCTGCAGGATAATGGGTAGGGAAGAGAGAAAGCTCTCAGGAGTCTCCCTGAAAATTCAGGCTCCCACAGATCTGCCTGGCCTGGGCTCAGAATGTCCTTTACAGAATGCTGGGAGGGACAGAAGAAGGAAGCATCTTTTTGAGGCTTCATACACCCAAAGAGTTGGGGCTACAAAGAAAATGGGATAACCCCCAAGCCATTCCACACACAAACCCCAGCCATGCCAGTATTCAGGACCACTACAGGAAAGGGCCTCTCTAGAACCAGCCAGAGCCGACTGGTGACACATACTAAGCCACAAAGTGAAAGCCCAGCAGCGCTCCCATGTGAGCTGTCCGCAGGAGTGAAGTGTCTCACTGACTAAGGACATACCAATGTCAGGACCCACCCAGGCCAGTAAGGACTGGTCTTTGCAACTTTAGGTACTAGGCAGCTAGAAGGTGGAAGCTCAAAGTCACAACCTACTTCAAATATAGCACATGCCCTGCCTGGTTCCTTTCCCAAATAGCCCCTGTGAAAGCCACCATTGTCTTTCTAGGCTCCCCAGCTTGGACCCCAGACTAAATTATGGGTTGTCTGTCTTTGTTTCCCAGGATGGGTCACTGAGCTTAACTGCTGGCCATATGTCACAAATGCCACTGTTCACCCCTGCCCTAAGTGTGCGTGGAGACCCCGAAGTCAAGTATGGAAGCCCAAGACCATGCAGAGGCTTTGTCCACTACAGCAGGCCACTAGACAGGTGAGAGGTTTAGAAGAACTAACTCACAAGTTCAAAATTCACACTTCGGCTCTTTATCAGATAGGCGCCCGGAGGGAAACTGCTCAGCTTCTCCAGACCTTAGCCTTCCCACCTGTTTCCACAAGAAAGCCAGTGCTACCCTCAGAACTGCAGAAAGCTAGAGTCATTGAGTGTGTGTTCCCTGGCTGAGGTCAGATGAGGTGCCACTCTGCCCGCCTCCCCCTCCCTACCGTAAACAAGCTGTCTCTCACGGCCTGGTGTCAAGGTTTTTACAGATTTCTCCTTTGTTGGTGTTTAAAACAATCCCCAGACGTGATAATAAAGGGCTGGGCAGTGTTTCCAAGCAGGGAGGCAAGGCTGAGCCATCTCTCCAGCCCTCGACATGTATTTCTTTTCTTAAAAAAATGATGGCTATGAGTGCCTTGTGGGTCCTCTGTAAGGCAGTAGGCACTCACTCTACTACTGATTCTCCTGCAGCCCCTAGACATATAATTCAATAGGGATGAAAGAAAAAAAAAACCCACCAGCCGAACTTGAACTGAGACAAGAAGCCGGTCTTCAATTGTGAACTGACCATCTATCACCTTGCTACAGTTAGTGGCTGGGGACTGAGGATGTGTCTCTGTGGCTGCTTGCCTAGCAGACACAAAGTTTTGTCCAGACCTGGGTTACAGAGCGGTTAGCCCAGAGTCCAGCCATCACAAATCAGCAATCAGAAGCAGTGACCATAAACTAAGCTGTCTGTTAGGCAGCTAGCTGCGATAGAGACTGGCAAGAACCAAGCTCTGCATTCCTGCAGGAGCTCAGACTTGGTGCTCACTGAGTCACTGTCCTTGGAGGTACTGTGGATGGATCTTAAGGACTTCGAATAATGAGACCCATCCCCTCCCCCATCTCCCAGGAGGTAATATATAAGACCCTGGTGACATTCCCTCCCCTGACCACACATCGCCCACGTGACACACAGATGGAGGAACAAACAGGACACAATCAGGAGGCTGTAGACAGAGCATCCACAGTCAGCCCGCAGGGAATGACAGAGAGAAGTCAGCTGCACGCTCAGAGTGTGCTGCTACCCTGCCCACTCCTTCCAAGATGTAGAAGCAGCTCTGGTGTTCCTGAAACACACTTAGGAAATGTTCCCCCAGAACGAATTACGAATAGATCTAATTAAAAGCTGTCTTCAGCCTGCCCATGTCAGAGCCCCTCACCCAGTGGTTCCACCTTTAGTTACAGAAATCAAGTGAGAACATGCAAAGCAGTTACCCATAGTGCTGTGCACAGTCCTACCTGGGAGAATAGCGCCAAAATGTCAACCAAAAGCAACAAGCCACTGCCTCCATGAGGACAAAGAATCACTGTAAGTGCTGGACTCTTCTAAAAACGGCTTCTAAAATCCAAAGCAAGTCTGCCATTTCATGCCGACAATTTTCATACAGAAGTTACTGTGTGCCAGGTGAGTACAGTTCACGCGTACACTCTGCTCATGTGCGAGAGTTCACTTAAGAAACCTGGCCAGAAACACGGGCCCCACTCTAAAGTACGAGTGCTGAAGGCTTTTCTGTAGTTTTGTTTTTGTTTTTGTTTTTTGTTTGTTTTTTCGAGACAGGGTTTCTCTGTGTAGCCCTGGCTGTCCTGGAACTCACTCTGTAGACCAAGCTGGCCTCGAACTCAGAAATCCCTCTGCCTCTGCCTCCCAAGTGCTAGGTTTAAGGGCGTGCGCCACCACTGCCCGGCTCTGTAGTTTTTAAAGATTCTTTTTTATTATTTCTGGTATTTGTGTCTGTGCATGTCTGTGTGTGCGTGTCTGTGTGTGCATGTGGACTCATGGTTTCCGGTGATGGTGGAGTCAAAAGGAGGGAGGGCATGGAATCCCTCGCAGTGGAATCCTAGGAGGTGGTGAGCCACCCTGCATGGGCACTGGGAACCTGAGAGGTCCTCTGGACAAGCAGCAGCTGATATAAGGCAGGAGAAAACTACTTAGCCCAGGTTGAATAAGTCTCAGTTATGGAGTGATCACAGGTAAATTTGCTACAATACAGAGCTTTAGGAGCTGGAGGTGTGGCTCATTTGGCAGAGTGCCTGACTGCCTGCCTTGCAGGCACAGAGCCCCAGGCTCTATCTTCCCCCCAACCCCCCATCACATAACTCTGGGTGTGAGGCACACCTAGAATCCCAACACTCAGGGAGTGAAGGCAGAAGGGTCAGAAGATAAAGATCATTTTCGTTACACAATCTGGGCTATATCAGTTCTCATCTCAGATACATACCCCATTATCATGAATAGCTCAACTGAAATTTATGCACAAAATCAACACAACTATAAGCAACTTAAAGATGGCAGTCACATGAATTGTTTGTTTGTTTGTATGTTTGTTTCTGGGACAGGGTTTCTCTGTGTAGCCCTGGCTGTCCTAGAACTCACTCTGTAGACCAGGCTGGCCTTGAACTCAGAGATCTGCCTGCCTCTGCCTCCCAAGTGCTGGGATTAAAGGTTGAGTCATCACTACCCTGCACACAAGTTGTTCTTAAACTGACTGCTTCCTGTCAGTAGGTTTTAAATATTTCAGGGCTGCAAACACAAAGTATTAGAAATTCACTGAGAACCCAACTAAAGCTTCATAAATAGCGCCTTCTATAAGACAGGAGTTGGCAGGAACAAAAGCCTCTTCACCACAGAAAGACAGGCTCCTGTTAAATGGGAACAGTGTTGGAACTCAGAATCAAACACAGAAGACTCAGCGATCAGCTTCACTTTAAAATAATCCACAGATACTCCCCAACCACAGCTTCTGCTCCCTACTCAATTTAAAGACACTGGAAACTAACAAGTCAGTGGGGCGGAAGGCCAGAGGTCTAAGGAGCGCAAAGCAGGGTTCATTCTATCCTCTGGGATGACTCCATGATGCACACATGCACAGACTTGACTGGCAGGTGACCATGGTATCATGAATCATTTTGATTCCGTTGTGAGCTTTCCCACATCCTACGCAGTACTGCAAGTGTGGTCAACGTCTCGGGCATGGCCTGGGGGTGATGGAGCTCAGCACCAGGACTCTCTCCCACGCACCAAGTCCTAGGCTTGAGTCTGAGCACTGTACACTGAAAGGAAATGCAGGAATGAATGGATCAATCAATCAATCAGTCAGTCAGTCAGTCAATGTCTTAGGCAAGGAAGAAGCAAGCCCTTTCTGACTTGGCCTCAACATGGGTCCTATCCTCAGGCTGGGCCTTGAAGTCAAGCTGAGCACTGGCTGCTGTTGGTGGGCTTTACCACGGCCGCAAACACCACCATCCACGTATTACTCCACTTTGCAGGACTGGGTTCTCAGCTCAGTTGGCAGAGTGCTTAAAGCCTTCAGTCTGATCCCCAGCACCACACAATCCAGCCATGGTGGTGCACACTTGTAATCCCAGCACTCAGGAAGTGGAGACAGGAGGTTCTAGACACTCATAGCTAACCAGCAAGTTGAGGTTAGCCTGGGCCACGAGCCCTCATCTCAAAAAACATACTGGGCCCAGATCCACAGCAGTGCCAGAGAGACCCCAATGGTCCATTCTTGAGCCCAGCATTACCCTACTGATCAGTGCTCTTAGAACCTTCAGGAAGAGAGCTGTGGTCCTCTAACTACTAAGGCAGGGGTCCCTGGTGAAGGTTTGGTCCCTCTGGATCAACCCTCAAAATGGCAGTACCTGGGGGTAGAGTTCAGATGCAGCCTGCCTAGGATCAGGGTTCTGCATGACAGTGGATGGCTTTCAAATACAAATGGCTGGCCTGAACCATGGGGGGAGCAATGACCTAGGTGCCAGCCAGGTGAGCACTAAGCAGCAGACAGACAGGGACTGAAGAGGTTCTAAAGACAGTTCACAGCGGGAAGGCACCACAGAGTCAGAATCAAGCCCTGAGCTGGGCAGGGTCAGCAAGCAGCAGTACCTACAGGATCTATTCATTGGACACTGAGTCTTACTACATAAAACTCAAAAGGGTGGGACTGGAGAGATGGCTCAGTGGTTTAAGAACACCAGCTGCCTTTCCAAAGGGCCCAGGTTCGATTCTCAGCAACTACATGGTGACTCACAACCTTCTGTAACTCCAGTTCCAGGGCATCCAACACACTCTTCTGACCTCCACGGGCACTGCAAGCCCATGGTACACAGACATACATGCAGGCAAAATATCATTTAAAACATGGCTAGGCATGACCCTGGTTGGTACACAGCATATTAACCACAGCAATCTCAGCTCAAGGAGGAAGAAAAAGGTGGACTGTGTGCATAGTCATAGAAAGGCTAGCCCGGCCACACCCCACACCAAGTAGACTTCAGGGCAAAGGAAATCAGGAGGATAAAGACAAGCGTTGCATAGTGACAATGCATAGTGACAAACGGATCAGGTCACCAAAGAGTTTCCAATTCTATCCATGTTGGTGCCTAAATCCTCAAAATACACAAAGCGAAACATGACAGAACTTCAAGAGAAACAGGAAAACCCAGAACAGCAGCCGCAGATATCACCTTTGTAATCGATAGAACGGAAACCCTGCAGCCTGTCTCTGGTCACAGAATTGAACTAGAAAGCAACACGAGAAGACAGGAAACTCTTCAACCCTTGGACACTAAATATGACACTTCTAAATAATCCTTGGATGGCTCCTGAGTGGAGTCCAAGACAACTTTTGGCGCTCCGTTCTCTCCTTCCACCTGTAAGGTGTGGACTCTGTGACGTGCTGCACGTTTCAGGCTGGCTGGCCCTTGAGCTGCAGGGCCACTCTCCTTCCTATGCCTTCTGTCTCACCATAGAAATGCTGGGGGGACAGGTGTGTACTACCATATCTGCTTGTACAAGTGCTTCGACTCAGGCACACACAGTGCACACTTTTACCTGCTGAGCCATCTTGCTGCCCACCCCCTTTATAAGAGAAAAAAAAAATAAGATTAAATGTCTTTATTGGAAAAGAAGGAAAGCCATAAATCACGAGTCTAAGCTTATACCTCAGGAAAGAGAAAAACAGAACCGGGCAGTGGTGGCGCACGCCTTTAATCCCAGCACTCGGGAGCCAGAGGGAGGCAAATTTCTGAGTTCGAGGCCAGCCTGGTCTACAGAGAGAATTTCAGGACAGCCGGGGCTACACAGAGAAACCCTGTCTTAAAAAAAACAAAAAACCAACAACAACCAAAAAAGAAACAGAAAATCAAACTGTACTCACACGGTAAGAAACTCTACAATGAGCTTAAGTGGAATCGCAGAAAGAGAGGAGGAAAGGGGGCTGAGGCAGCAATGGAGGAATCCATGGGGGGAATCTTCAAGCGGGCAATGTCCCCCATCCCTGGGCCTGGCCTTCCTCGAGTAATAGAAGAGGAAGCTGAAGAACACAGTGAGCGGAAGCTGGAGGACCCCCAGCCCCTGGGGAAAACTCCGCACACCCAGTGCCAGGGGCACAACACAGATCCCAGGGAACCACTGGCCAGCCGGCGTCACTAACCACTGAAATCCAGGTTCTGTGAGAGACTGCCACAAAACAGACGCTGGAGAGTGAGAGGAGGGCCTCCAACATAAGTCTGTGTATCCTACCCACCCAGAATAAGCAAAAAGAAGTATGCCCTTGGCTACAGGTCTACACTGACCTACAGAGGATGAAAATCAGCAAGGTCTTCGACGCAGACCCTGGACCGGGAGCTCTTCCCAAGTACTGCTGACCAACTTCCTATGAGCATCGGAAGGCACGCGCTGCAGCCCTCAAATTCTCTCCAGGGCACCCCCACTTTCAAGAGTCAAGAGGACCTCAGTAAAGACATGTCAGCCCAACTCTAAAGTAGCCATCTGTTAGTCTTCATCCTGACCCACTGGAGCGACTTTTATCGGAAGCACAAAGAGCTCCCAGTTGTAAGCCAAGTCACAGGCACACATAGCAGCGTCCCTGGGATCAGTGGCAGGCTGGGTAAGTTGCCTAGCCCTGCTACAACAGCTATAGCTAACTGAAGTTGGAGCCTGGAAGGCAACAGTGGAGATGCTCTATTAATAGTCACGCAGAGGCGCAAACAGAAGACTAGAAAGGAAGAGTTCACGGCTCCAGTGAGGAGGAAACGGAGACATCCATGCCCTGGGAAGCAACAGGAACATACAGAGCCAGAGAGGCGTGGTCATCCTTCCAGAGTTACCCAGAGATGTCCAGATGTAAACAGACCCTGCACACTGTACACACTGACATGATCTTGAGGCTCTCGAATGTGTCAGCCTGGGTTTGTGTCTGCAGAGTGTGTGTGTGTGTGTGTGTGTGTGTGTGTGTGTGTGTGTGTGTGTGTGCGCACGCGCGTGTTATGTGCTGGTGTCTCCATGAATCCACTCTCCACCTTACTGTTCTGAGATGAATCTATCATTGAACCCTTCAGGCTGGGCGGGCTGGCTAGTGAGTCCCCGGCTCTGCCCATCTCCAACCACTCCAGCACACGGACAGAGGCATGCTGCTGTGCCCAGCTCTCACGTGGAATCTGGATGAAGGTCCAAATGCTTAGCAGGCAGAGTGCTCCTGCTCATGTCTGGAGCACAGGTTTAAACACTGTGTATATATGAGTGTATGTATATACTCATACTCAAAGCAGACAAAATATATACACATCTTAAACATGTGCAATCTAGCTTGTAAGCATACTGACATTTCAAGCCCATGCTAATAGAAAAATAAACACAAAATATTCAATTCAGGGTTTTTTTGGTCACATATATTATGTACAAGCTCAAAAACCTTTGACCACGATACTATAATGAATATTTGAATTTTTAAAAAAGGTGATGAGGCTGGAGAGAAGGCTCAGTGATTAACCACACTCTGTACTCTTGCAGAGGACCCAAATTTGAATCCCAGCACCCCATCAGGTGGCTCACAACTGTCTGTAGCGCTAACTCCAGATCTAATGGCCTCTTCTGGCCTCTGCAAGCATCACAACTTAGGAGCAATATCTGTGTGTGTCCACGCGCGCATGCACACGCGCGCGCACGCACACACACACACACACACACACACACACACACACACACACTCAGCACATGCTTAAAAGAAAAACCAAGTGGCTCTTTCAATAATATCAAGATAAAATACAGCTGGCATGGTGGTGTATGTCTTTGATCCCAGCACTTGGGAGACAGAGGCAGAGGCAGGAGACTGCCTGGTCTATATAGCAAATTCCAGACCAGCCAAAGCTACATAGTAAGTCCCGATTTCAAAAATCCAAAACAAACAAAAAAGCTTTGCCAGTATTTAATTTCTACTATTTTTCCTCTTTGAGTATCTCACAATTAATATGATCTTAAAATTGCATGTCATTAACTTTATTGTTGGTGTATGTTTTACACACACACACACACACACACACACACACACACACACGACCCAAAGAAGCCACACAAGAACATTAAATCCCCCGGAGCTGGAACCACAGCAGCTGCAAGCTGCCCAGTGTGGGTGCTGGCCCCAGGTCCCGTCTGCAGAGCAGCCATGTGGTTTTAGATTTGAGTGAAGACAATGAAGAGCCAGCGAGCAGAGTGCGTGCTCCAGCCTCCTCTGCACACAGCAGTTGCAGAGCATGTGCATTTGTGGGCCCTTTCCTAAGATCCCTGTGAAATCAAATGCTAATTTCACTCCGATACAGTAATTTCAGGATATAAAGACAGAGAAGAGTACTCACGACAAGGGCCGCTGCACCAGCTGGGTGCGTTTGCCATGAATTACTGCAGTAAATGCATGGCCCTCGTGTGAGGACGTAACAGAGCAGAAATCTTCACAGGTAGATATTATGTCAGGCACCAATTCCAACCCATGACTCAGGGTACCTTAAATGTACGTACAGAAACTACATTCTTTTCACAACCAGACTCTACAGACAAACGGATGCCAAGATGTGACTGACGACATTTTCCAAAGCCGTGCACAGACCTTCCATTTAAGGCAAGGACGATCTCATCTGTGCTTCTCAGTACATTGGAGGACACTGCCTAACTTGATGGTAACTGCTCTCACAGCCTCTGATAAAACACGGATGACATACAAGCTCAAAGATGAAACCCCTCTGTTAATGGGGAGGATGACTGGAGGTGGGATTCAGTTCTTTTCCTTTGAGACGGGGTCTCACTATGTAGCCCAGGCTATCCTCAAACTGACAAGGTTCTTCCGGCCTCAGCCTCCCAAGTGCTGGGATTATCAGTATGAGCCATCACACCTGGCTCACCGGACTTCTTGTTACATATACAAGAAATTTCTAGAGCAGGCAAGACAGCTCAAGTGGTAAAGGCACTTGCTATCAAGGCTGGAGACCTGAGTTCAATTCCCAGGACCCACATGTTTATGGGGAGAAAACAGACTTTGCAAGTTGTCCCGTGACCTCCACATGTAGGCTGAGGCAGAAGCATGTGTCATGGCACACACGCATGTATGTAGGTGTAGGTACACACATGTATGCATATATAAATTTTAAAAGTAATACAATTTTTTTCTAAAAGTAAGAAAACATGTCTTGAACCCCAGCACTCACGAGGCAGAGGCAGGCAGATCTCTGTGTTCTCTGGACAACACAGAAGGACCCTGTGTCAAAAAAAGGGGGAGGGAAGGAGGGAGGGAAATTCCCTATGGGATATCTCTAAGACATTTTCATCTTGAGGAAAATATTCTAATACTTTCTTTTTATATTACTAAAGGATAAATCAGTTTGAGTTCACCTAGAGAATGCTTCTTTTTTTGTCTCTGTCCAAATAAGGGAAGTGACCAGGCATTCCTGCAGTCTTCCCTGTCCACTCAGCAGCGCCTGTGCCCCGTCGTGACAACAGGCCCCGGGTCACCGCTCCACACCTTTCCTTACATAACTGTGTCGTTTTACACCCACCATTCACACCCACTAAAGCACATGACCAGTAGTTCACACATCGCCAGACAGTCTTCTAGAAGGTGGTGACGGCTGTGTGGAGCTCCAGCCATGGTAGGCTGTTCTACCGTCAGCTCAGATCTCTCCTGAGAGGCACTTCAACTGTTCCTGAACTTGTCTGGCAGCTTGCCATGGGGCAACGACAAGAGTAGGAGGCAATGCTCTACAGGGTGCTCCAGTGACAGCGACAATGGCTGCAGCCCAGGCTACCTGCTCAGACCCACAACTGTGCTTCCTGGACACCCAAGCCTGTCAGCGTCTTTTCCTGTCCTCAGTGTTGGTGTCTAACTTTCAAGTGTTCTAGAGGCCACTGAGAACCTTCCAATACTGTCTCTTCAGTGTAAGTTAGCCAAAGCCAGATTGCTGCCTGTAACCAGAACACCTCACAGGTTGACAAGGATAGACAAGACTTCAGTAGCTCCAGCCGGGCAGTGGTGGCACACACCTTTAATCCCAGCACTTGGGAGGCAAAAAACAGATGGATCTCTGAGCCAGTCTGGTCTACAAAGTGAGTTCTAGAACAGTCAGGGATGCATAAAGAAAACCTGTCTCCAGGGCTGGGGGAAAAGAGAGACCCAGTCGCTCTGTTCTACAGTAGCCCCTTCTTCCCAACGCCGACTCACTGAAAACCTATAGCACAGGACGGGTGTGTAAAAAGTGTGCACACATGTACTGGCATGTAAGAATGCACACATGCACAGGGACACACATATATATGAAGCCAACCCTGGCAGTCTGCTATGGCCCAGGAATACCTGCCTTGAGAAGCAAGGCACATTCTTTCCCCAAGGACAGCTCTGCTGCTACTCTCCACATGGGACAAGCTTGGAGGCCGTAATTCCACTGTGTGAAGTCACAGAGAATGCACAAGTTACTGAAAGTCCAGGTTCCCTCCAAGGAAAGAGAAAGCAAATGCATACTATACCCATATGTGGGTAAAAGCCGTGAACTAATGCGCACACTGCATTAAGCCATGACTACACTACTAAGCCTGTGTGTTCCTCAGCCATACGTTTTATCTGAGCCATCTAACTCTAGCGATTAACCTGAAACAGGTAACTATTATTATCCCCACCTTAACATGAGGAGACTGAAGGACAGAGGCACGAAGAACACCAAGTAATTTATCCAAGACGGTGCTAAGGAGTCTAAGTTTGTTTGTTGTTTATTTATTTATTTTTGCAGTGCTGAAGATGTAATCTCTATACTAGGCAGGGGCTCTACCACTGAGCCACACCCCAGCCCCTCACTGGGGGATTCTAGGCAGGGGCTCTAACACTGAGCCACACCCCAGCCCCTCACTGGGGGATTCTAGGCAGGGGCTCTAACACTGAGCCACACCCCAGCCCCTCACTGGGGGATTCTAGGCAGGGGCTCTACCACTGAGCCACGCCCCCAGCCCCTCACTGGGGGATTCTAGGCAGGGGCTCTACCACTGAGCCACACCCCCAGCCCTCACTGGGGGATTCTAGGCAAGTGCCCCTGCTACCAGGAATCTAAAAATCAAACAATCGTGCTTTATCCTGTGTTCATAACCTTCAGGCATGCAACTCTTCATGCCTGTCTT
>CM052721.1:7524326-7589350 GCA_028551405.1 Uromys caudimaculatus | reverse complement strand
ACACACACACACACAACCCTATGGTACAGTGGTACACACACACACACAACCCTATGGTACAGTGGTACACACACACACACACACACAGCCCTATGGTACAGTGGTACACACACACACAACCCTATGGTACAGTGGTACACACACACACACACACAACCCTATGGTACAGTGGTACACACACACAACCCTATGGTACAGTGGTACACACACACAACCCTATGGTACAGTGGTACACACACACACACAGCCCTGTGGTACAGTGGTACACACACACACACAGCCCTATGGTAGAGTGGTACACACACACACACAACCCTAGCACACAGGAAGCTCAAGGCTAACCTGGGCTCAACCAGGAAGGGTGGGAGGTGGGGGTGGGGCAGAGACTATAAATGACTTCCTGACCCTTCTGTCTTCCGTCCCTCCCAGCTGGCCTTGCTCAGATGATTCCTTGCTCAGGTGAATAGTTGTCACCTGTCACTGCACTGATCCCCAAGGCTCCTCCACTGAAAACAAATCGCGAACTTTCCCAAGTGTCTCAGGGTTTTCACTGCAGTGATAAACAAAGCCATAGCCAAAATCAATGTGGCAGGAAGGGTTAATTTCCATGTAAAACTCTCTGTTCACAGTCCACCACTGAGAAAGTTGGAGCAGGAACCCGGAGGCAGGAGCTGGAGGCAGGAGCTGACACAGAGGCCACAGAGCAGTGCTACTTACTGGCTGGCTCTCCACAGCTTGCTCAGCCTGCTTTCTTATATAGTCCAGGACCACCTACCAGCCATCTATCATGGGACTGGACCCTCACATCTGTCATTCACCAAGAAAATGTACCATAGGCTTGCCTGCCCACAGGCCAATCTGATGGAGTCATTTTCTTAAGTGAGTTTCCTCTACCCAGATCACTCTAGTTTATGTGAAGTTAACAAAACACCAGCCAGCCCACAGATAATGTGGCAAGATAAATGAAACCCTAACAGTGCTTTAATTACCAGCCCAAGGAGAAGTAACAGTAGACTCTGTGACAAATGTTTAATCATAGCACAGCCCTGTGTCACTAGAAGGAACAAGATTGAATAAAAGTGACTAGTGGCCCATACTGCTACAGACTAGACATGACAGCCTAATACGCACGCACGCACGCACGCACGCGCACGCGCGCGCGCGCGCGCGCACACACACACACACACACACACACACGCCATCACAATGGTCAGTATATTGTTTGAGAAAAACTAAAGTTTGACAGTGGAAAACCAGGATCTGAATTTGAAATGGCTCCTGACTGGGTTTTCTGGCTCCTCATGACCCAGACACATGAGCTATTCATGGAAACCCCCTGGTCACATATCCTCTATAAATGGGGACAACTTCCCTTGAACACAGAGAAGTTGAGCGTCAATCCCCAGCAGTTCCCAGCAGCAATGTGAGCTTCTAACCCAAAGTTCGGGAAGCAGGAAAACTGGACTTCCCCTAGGCTTGCGGAGACCAACTCAAGGCCATTGGTGACTAAAGAGGTAACCTTTCCTGTCTCCTGGGTCTTAGGAACCACGAAGAGCTGGTAAACGCTGTTTCTGCTCATTTCACCAGCAAACTTAATTGCATGGACACACAACTGTCCCGGAGAACGTGTGATGAGCCTCCCAGACGGATGAAGAACAAGAGTGACTGAGCCCGTGTAGACCCCTAAAACCCACCACCCACAGACTTTTCCAAACCCAGGGGTTGGGGAAAAACTATGAACAACCCCAAGAGAGCAAAGCGAGCCAAGTGTAAGAAGGCCACGCCCTACCGCACTTATGGGGCCAATGCCAGTGTGGAGCCCAAGCAAGAAGCCCACAAGCAGCCATTCCCTGCTAAGCCCTTGCACTCAAGACCTGCGACTTCGAAAGCCTGACAAGGCTCACTCATTTGAAAGATGTATTCTTTCTGCCATACCACCCACCCCTGGCACTGACGTATGTAAGCCAGGGCCTCACAGATGCAAGACAAGAACCCTCCACTGAGTTATACCCCTAACCCAAAGAACTCTTCTTCTATTAGACAGTGAGCACTGAACACTGGAAACACTCTCTGGGAGCACACGGTAAGGGCCCTCCCTCGTCTGGTTCCGCAGAGGCCCCACCTCTCTTTGCATGCCTACCTCACGCAGTGACCTTGAGGGAAGTTTAGCTTTAAAGGTCTAAAATAGGGGGGGGGGGGGGAAGCGGTGACTTTATGTAAAGCCACTCATCCTACCGACCAGGGCACTTCTTAGGAAAGGGTCACATGCTAATGACGCCAGGACAACAGGTTGGATACAGACCGTTTTAGGCACATACAGATACTGTGGCTACCCTAAAAGATGTCCACCAGAAAAAAAAGAAAAATGGTCCTTTGTCCAAGAAATGGCTTCCCCTGTGCCACAGATACCACACCATGGTGTTCATAATTCACCTCCTGCTAAGCCTGGTGCTGTGCATGATGTCCTGAGGGTACAGACAGAGGTCAGCTAAGATATGTCGAAGACTTGACCAGAGTCATTCTTCCAACAAGCTAAAACAGGAACCAGCCCGCTCCCTGCTCACTGCAGAAGGAACTGGGGCTCAGCAGCGCTGCCTGGCACACACACAGGGCTCTTTCCCATCTAGTCACTAGTCACCCAGCTGCCCCACTAACATCATGTGTTAACTAACACATTTTATCCCAGCGTCCCCTGTCATTTAGAGACATCAGCTTATCCTGGCGCACTACGAGGCAGTAAATTCACCCCACAGAGAAGCACTCCGGGACTCGCACGTGAAAGACGAGGCCCACATCTTTCTGCAGTTCCTTGCTCCTTTGCTGTCTTCTCCAAACCTGCTCTCCTATACTCTACTCTGGCGTGTCAACAGAACCCAGCTGGCCTCAAAGTATGACGGTTACTCTTGACTGTCACTGGACTGAGGGGTGCCTAGGAGAGCTGCTGAGGTGGCTTGTACACAGGTCTGAACAAATCCCACTGGGTGCTGGGGGAGGGGGAGGGAGCAATGCCCAAGAATTGTCTTCTGACACAGGTGTGCTATGTCACGCATACACCCACCCAAGTAGTAAACTTTTTAAAATAAATAGTGCCCAGAAGATTGTTAAAACACACTGTTTTATGTTTTCCACATCACAAGGGAAGCAATGGCCAGGCCACTTCAGGATTCAGGATTGGACTCTGGCTGTTAGGAGCTATGGAAGGAGACACATGGTTGAGGCTGTGACGTGGTTGAGGCTGTGGGCAATGGAAATGTGTCCTTAGGGGTTAGCTCAGTCTTATCCAGGCCTCTTCCTGGTGCTGTTCACCTCTACTTCCTGCCCACACCTTCCTACCTTGATGAACAGAACCTTCTAGAACTGTAAACCAAAAGAGTTCTCCATCCCCTAAGCTTCTCTCAGGTCTCTGTTAGAGCAATGGTGTCTGGCTGGCACGCAGGAGGAAAGAAGCTCCTTCCTGTTTCCCTGTTTCTGTCAGCCTCACCATAGCAGCAGATGGAGGCTCCAGCCTCCCTCTACCTTCTCTCCTCACTCTTCCCCAGCCTTCCACACTCCTCCAAGACACCCTGTAGGCTGAGCTCCAGGCTGTCCTCCAACTGCCCTGGGTGGCTGCAATCACCACAGACACGACACTGCATGTGAGAAAGTCTCACATTCCTCACCAGCTTTAAGAAGACAGAAGCGTGTTCCCAACATGACCAGAAATACATATTTCAACTTAAAACTTAGTGCTAGGCTTCACAGGAAACAAGAAATATTTCCATCAAAGTTGGGAGCAGGCAAGGACAGCCTTGGAGCCACCAGTACCCCTACCACTGCTGACGACGTTCACAGGGTCCTAAGGTCTCTCAAGAGGACACGAGGAAGTATCAAAAGTAAACATAAGCTCCTCCAACATCTTAGTTTTAAACACTCTTATTGCTTCAAGAACCAGCCGAAGCACTTGCAGACGGATTCTGTAAGAAGGGTGGGCACACACACAGTCTCAGTTCAAAGGTGAGTGGGTGGGAGACCTCACGTAAAGGAACATGTAATAAAAAGATGAGAATCCCCAGCTATGAGCATAAGCAGTAACATCAATGGGAATTAAGCTTCAGAGATGGAGAACTGAGCATTCAGGAAAATCTAAACTGTGGTGTTAAAGATTTAACAGTATCACATTCTTTTCCAATTAACCCAGCAACCTAACGCAGCAAAATAGCAGCCCCAATCTTCTCTGGGAGATAGAATATCAACAAATAGCGCACAGAAAATAACTGACCAGCCCCCAACTCCATTAGGGTGCTCAGCCTCACACAACAGATGCAGAGGAAGCCTCCGTGGAGGTGCCATTTCTCACCTGCCAGACTGGCAAAATCAAGGTCAACAAAAGACAGTGAACAAGTAGCCTGGGATGAACACAGCCATACACGCCACCCAGGAGTCCAGCCCTCTAGGACAGTCCTCGGAGCGGGTGTGCCTTTGGTCATGAGCCTACAGAAATGCTATCTGCACGTGCTACCTGGAGTGTCTCTGAAGACTGAGTGCTCCAACAGTCTAGGATGGAGTCATAAAAATAAGAAAAAGAGGAGGGAAGAGGAGGAGGAGGAGGAGGAGGAGGAGGAGGAGGAGGAGGAGGAGGAGGAGGAGGCGGCGGCAGCGGCTGGGGACAAGGAGAAGGAGAAGAGGAGATGAACAAGCTCTCCAGGGAAACGGTGACTGACAGAAGCTGGATGAAGCGCTCCACACAGGGCACCACTATTAGGGCAAAGACAGGAAGCAGACAGGTAAGTCTCTGTGAGTTCAAGGCCAGCCTGGCCTACAGAGCAAGTTCTGGGCCAGCCAAATCTAGATAGTGAGACACTGTCTCAATAAAATAAAATAAGTAAAGGAGAAAAGTCAAAAGCCCAGGACTATAGTTGTAGCCTGTAACCTTTGTTTAAAATATGATTTCACAACAAACTACTCACCTATGGTGATGAGCACACAATGTAAGGACATAGATTTGTGACAATAACAAGAAAGATGGGAGCATGTTTCCCACATACACCAACCACACAGGCATTAAGTCAAACTAGACAGTTATAAATAAGTTTTAAGAAAATAGTTTAAAGTTCACAATAAAATAATAAAAATGAATCAAAATACTATAGTAGAAAAATATGTATTTTATATAATCAGAGCAGCAGTGGAGGACAGAATGATGAGAAAATGTAAGACATGTAACCGAAGGCACACTGAGGCTAGCCACCTGTGACAGGCAGCCTGAAGCTGGCCACCATGCATGCACCCATGACAGTTGTCTGCATAGCAGAGACAGGCGGATTATGAGTTTAGAGACCAGCCTAAGCTACACGATGAGTTCTTGTACAAGGATTTTTAAAATTGATGTGTGTATGTGAGCCTCCACGAGTTTATGTGCACCATGTAGACACAAGGGCCCTTGAGGGACAGAGAGGCTATCTCATCCCCTGGAACTGGAGGTATGGGTAGTTGTGAGCCCTCTAATGTGGGTGCTGGAAACAAACCTAGGTCCTCTACAAAAAGAACAAGCGTTCTTAAGCACTAAGAAATCTCTCCAGCAAAACAAAACAAAACAAAAAAACAAAAACCCTCCAAAAATATGGCAATCACATGAACACATTAAGTTAAACTCCTCAATTAAAGGTAGAGATTGCCAGGACAGATTACAACACATGACCCACCATATGCTGCCTGGTTTACCAGAGACTCCTCTTCAAGCCAAACAAACAAACAGGTTGAAGGTGAAATGCTAGAAAGAGCTCGTCTATACAAAATGTGACCTCCGACAAACGGGATGGCTGTATTAATGCCAGCTCAAAGACATTTGAAGTCAAAAAATTGTCACAGAGGACAACCAGACTCTTACGTAATGGCAAGCAGGTCCATTTTCAAGAAGATAGAGCAATTACAAACACATGTACACTAGCTACAAAGTCTCAGACACTTGCAGGACAGACTGACAGGACCATGGGAGAACACACAGCCTTCCAATGGCTGCTGGAGACGTCAACTCGGTGGAGTAATGGACAGAAAACCCATACGGGTCAGCAAGGAAACAAGACTTACACAAGACCATAATCCAAGCAGATGGAACAGTCCAGAATACCCAGCAATAACAGAGGCCACATCCTTGTTAAGAGTGGACAGGACATTCTCCAAGGTGTGACTAGTTAGGCCACAAACAATTTCAATCAATTTTAAGACACTGAAATCCTTAAGACTCTGGAGTGTCTGCCTGTCTGAAATCACTAAGCAGCTCCTCGGCCTGCAGAAGGGGCTGTGGAGCATGTGCACTCGTGAAGTCATTAACTTCCTCCTTGGCCCGCAGGAGATCTGGAGTGTCTGCATGTGGCAAATAAGCAGAGCATTTCATTCAAGGGAAAATACCAGGAGCCGGGTTGGGGAGGCGGTGCTTTGTGAGACGTGAGGACCTAAGCTCAGATCCCTAGAAAGCTGGCCACTGTAGCGCACCTCTGTAAACCCAGATGTCCTACTGGGGATGGGAGAACGTTCAGAACATCTTCAGCCAGCCAACCAGCCAGTCCACAGACATGGTAGTGATGAGACCTTGTCTCAAACATGGTAGAAGGCAAAGTCTCACACCTAGGACTATCCTCTGAACGCTACATGAGTGCCAAGACACACACACAAACAATGATGAGGCAAATTAGAAATTCTCCCCCGAAAGAAATAAAGATGAATTCTCGAAGTGCTTGAGACACAGCAGACGTGCAGTGAAGGACAGGTACAGCTGTCAGTGCTGGCATCTGCCAGCGTCCTTATGAGACAGACACAGACGCTCCTGCGCAACACTAGCCAGCTGAAGACAGCAGTGCAAGGAAAGAGCTAGGCACCACCTCCCAGGGATTCACTCCAGGAAGAAGCTGCCATTCAGTATACGGAAGTCAGAGTATGCATAACGCACGGTATTAGAATGGGGGGCAAGGACAAACTATGGCATAACCTGAGGTAAACCAGAAAGGGCATCTGACAAATTCCAACAGCTTCTCCTGGTGAAAACACTCAACAACCCACACCTGAAGGGACGCCCTCACTTACATGAAGGGCATCTCCGGAGCCCACAGCTGACATCACACTCACTGGGGAGGGCCTGGATTACCTCCCTCCTAGTAATAAGACTAGACTATCTGCTCTTGTCAAACAATAGGCATTCAGATCAGAAAGAAATCTTCACACCAGAATGACAACGCCACACACAGGAAACCCTAAACGACCCATGCACATTATTGCTCATACACAGAAACATACATCCGCAAACACAACACAAACACAATACCCATGCACAAAAAAAATCAGAGCCAGCCAGGGAGTGAGCTCCGTGAAACTGCAGAATAACAATACACTAAACTCAGCCGGGCAGTGGTGGCGCACGCCTTTAATCCCAGCACTCGGGAGGCAGAGGCAGGCAGATTTCTGAGTTCGAGGCCAGCCTGGTCTACAGAGTGAGTTCCGGGACAGCCAGGGCTACACAGAGAAACCCTGTCTCGAAAAACCAAAAAAAAAAAAAAAAAAACAATACACTAAACTCAAATGTCCTGCTACACACTAGCAATGGCAATCCAGACTGAAACTAAGGACAAGAACACCTACAGTAACACAGAAAAGAGAAAAACACACATGAGCAAAGGGAACCCGAGACGGCGCACACTGCACTCTAAAAACTGCAACACTGTCGTGAGAAGTTAAAGACAGCCGTGTTCATTAACAGTCCGAGTCAGGAACAGAAGAATGGCGATACACTCCGAATCAGTCTGGACACTCAACCAACCGCCTTCTAAGGCCCAGTTGCCTCTTGAGAACAGAAGCTGTGCACTCCTGCTAAAATCCATACGGAATTACAGGGATTCCAAACAGCTGACGCTAACTTGGAAGAAACAAAACACAACAAAAATAAAACAAGAAGAAAAGGGACTTTCACCCCTATGTCAAAACTTACTGAGAAGAAGAGACGCTACTGCGATCAAATCGATCGATCAGGGTGGGGACATCACAGTCCAATAGCTGACAGTGAACCCAAAAGAATAAAACTATAAACACCCACACACATGGAGTACTTGTGGGCTAGACTACCACCAAGTCCTCTCTCCGTGTGTGTGTGTGTGTGTGTGTGTGTGTGTGTGTGTGTGTGTGTGTGTGTGTGTGCACCATGCTGGACGAGTACTCAGGGGACATAGAGGATAACCTGTGGGGGCAGCTCTTTCCTGACACCACGTGAGTTCTGGAACTCAGTCATGAGGCTTGGGCAGCAGTGCCTTTACCCTTCAAGCCATCTCGCCAGCCCTCCCTGTCTCTTCCCCACCTCCCACAGAGGCCCCAGTGACTTGCTCCATGAAGGCAGCCCTTCCAGCCCTGTCTTCACTCTCACCTCCCGAGGGAGATGCACAGCAGCATGGAAGCCTGTGAATCTCAGGAAGTGCTTCCAAAGCCTCTGAAGGAATCTAAATTTAGGTTCAAGACTTGCACCACGCTTGCCAGCAGCCACGCTGCTCGGAGCCCACACACGGCAGCGTGGCAAGAAGAGACGCGCCACTCTCAAACACAAAGCAATGCACTGAGGCTAAGGAAGGAAGACGGAACCTCACAGCCAGCACCCTGGCCCCTGCCCTTACCCACTCCGAACTAGTGATCCAAGGGACCAAAGACACATACAGTCGCTTAGCAAAGGGGCCAATGAGCTAAAGGGACAGTCTTTACAGGGCTTGTCCTGAGAGGGGACTGTTCTGTAGCAGGATGTCAGTGGTACCACAGCTGAGTCGGGGAGGGGGGGGGCAGGGGGGAGGGAGTGGGACACTTACGGGACAAACTTGGAAATGATAAGGGTCAAACTTGGTGAGATGAATGTTTTGTTTAGTTTTGTTTTTTGAGACAGGGTCTCACTATGTTGTAGCCCTGACTGGCCTGGAACTACAAAGGTAAAACAGACTAGCCTCAAACTCACAGAGATCCTCCTGCCTCTGCCTACTGAGTGCTGTGACTAAAGGCATGCTAGTACTACCATGCCTAGCTAGGATTAATGCATTTCTAAAAATAATATCATGAATACTAAGTTAAAGGTTAATTCTGGGACATACCGTTACCAAATTGAAACAAAACCAGTACATGTTCTTTTAAGATCAGTCAGTCTATCCTGCTCCAAAACAGCTTCTTTTTCTGTAGCTGTATCTGTAGACAGACTTCAGCAGAGGCCTTGCAGAGAAGAGAGAAAGAAGTTCCTGGCTGTTCTTAAGCCTCCTCGCTCCACCCCTAGACTGCTGGGAAACATTCCCAGACTGGGCTCCCGCTCTGAGAACAAAGCTGAACCCCTGTAAACAGCAGCCCAGGAAATGCCTGGGGTCTCTGGCCACCAGGAGAACTTCCTGGTGCCCCCGCCCAAGAGGTCTCCTCGCAGCCCCTGTGCCAGGCGGTGACCATTTTAACATGCCCACTCACACCTCACCAACACAGCGGAGGGATCAAACCATAGTACCATGGCCGAGAGGAGTCTAGACTCCTGGGCACTGCCACTCTGACAGTGCCCAAGGGCTCATGGAAATGAGGGCTGCTGTCAGACAGGGTCCCCACCTGGGGCCACTGTGCTACCCGGTGCCTCACACTGTGCCACCTGGTGCCTCACACTATACCACCTGGGGCCACACACTGTACCACCTGGGGCCACACACTGTACCACCTGGGGCCACACACTGTACCACCCAGTGCCTCACACTGTACCACCTGGGACCACACACTGTACCACCTGGGGCCACACACTGTGCCACCTGGGGCCACACACTGTGCTACCTGGGACCACACACTGTACCACCTGGGGCCACACACTGTGCCACCTGGGGCCACACACTGTACCACCCAGTGCCTCACACTGTACCACCTGGGACCACACACTGTACCACCTGGGGCCACACACTGTGCCACCTGGGACCACACACTGTACCACCTGGGGCCACACACTGTGCCACCTGGGGCCTCACACAGTACCACCTGAGACCACACACTGTGCCACCTGGGGCCTCACACTGTACCACCTGGGACCACACACTGTACCACCTGGGACATCCTCCATGCTGTTAGTAACGAATGCCCTGGGATTCTGGACAAGACCCAGAAAGGCCTGTTTTAGTTCTCATCTGAATGGGTTTTCTGGTTTGGTTTTTGTTGTTGTTTGGTTGCTTTGGTTGGTTGGTTGGTTGGTTTTCCCAGTCAGGGTCTTGCTATGTGGCCAGGCTGGTATTAGGTTCACAATCCTGCCTTAGCCTTCCAAGTGCAAGAAGTGCAGGTGTGTGCCATCAGGTCTGGCTTAAGTCTTTAGAATTCTAGAAACATTAGTAGCCTTACCTGTCCACTACACACAGGCAAACTCAGCCCATATTTCATATCCCTTCTCTCAGTGCTCTTGGACAGTTGGGTCCCTTTCAAAATGGCTCTAGAATCCAGTAAGGTTCAGCTCACAGAACTCCCCTGGACCCTGTTCTCAAGTTCAGACTGACTAAGCAGAGGTGCAGGCTGCTCTGACAACCTGCACTGTAGACTAAATGGAAATAACATGAAGTTCTCCCAAGGAGAGGAGACGGTGACAAGACCCAAGGAAACGGACAGAGTCACAGTGCAGCCGGGGTGGCTGAACCATCGAGAGCTCTCTATCTCAGAGAAGTCACTGAAACTTCAGTTTGGTTTTCTAACAGAGGCTCTCGTATAGCCCAGGCTGGCCTTGAACTTGTTATGTAGCCAAAGAGAACCTTGAACTCCTGCCCCACATGCTTCCGCCCCAAGCACTATAATTACAGGCATGTGCCAGTACACCTTTCTCTCTGGAGATGTTTTTTCCCAGCCCTGAATTTTTGTGATAGAACTGCAATTACTGAGTAACACTTCAAAAAAAGCCTAAGCAATAACTAATAAGGTAAGGCTTACTCTATTTTTAGTAAGTCAGCCATGTTGTAAGTGGCAACAAAAGATAAATAAATATTACGTTGGTAAAAGCAGCACAACGTGGAGAGGACAAACATTTCCCTCCTCCTTCTCCTCTCCCCAGCAAGGGACAGGCACGTCCTGGCCCACATACCACTGGACTGACCCCTTCTGGGGCAGGATCCCTCCTCCTCCTCCTCTCCCCAGCAAGGGACAGGCACGTCCTGGTCCACACACCACTGGGCTGATCCCTTCTGGGGCAGGACAGAGGATTCCCAAGCTGAATGTCTGACTGTAAGGGTTTAGTTTGGGTGCCCAAGTTCCATACCCAGCACCACAGAAACACAGCCTAACATGGTAGTACATACTTCTAATCCCAGCATCTACCAGGGGAGGAAAAGAAGAGAGCCAAGGTTCAAGGTCCATCTTGGCTATGTGTCACACACACACACACACACACACACTCTCTCCTCCAGTTCCAACTTGTAAAGTAAGAAGCCAAGGCTCCATGCAACAGTAGCTTGAGTCCACTTTCACAAAAACATCTCACGTAAAGCCTTGGCAAGGCCGGCCCCTGCTGGAAGCTGAGCATCCAATGAGTGTTGGGTTTCCTCACGGAACCTTGCAACACTCAGATGAGGTAGGGATTGTCTGAGCAGGAAGATGAACCTCCTGATTTGCCCAAGGCCAGGGGTATGGGTTACAACTGGGCCTCGGACTCCACTGCCCTGCACGTCTCCAAAATGGGGACAGGAAAGCAAGCTACCTCCTAAGTTGATGGAAAGGAGGGAACTATATGAGTGAATACACACTTCCTGTTGGGAAAACAACAGAAGCTTTAGTGATGGACAGATCTCTACTGTCATTACATGGCCCAGGGTCAGTGGACTCTTCTTCTTTGGAGATGGGATCTGACCCAGGCTGGCCTTCTACTCTCTATGTAGCCAAGGATAACTCTCAATTTCTGGTCCTCCTACCTGACCTCCTGAGCACAGCCACGCATCACCAGACCTGGTTTTCGTGCCAGGGATTAAAAACCCCAAGGCTGCATCGGCCTTCCAGCAGGCATGTTCCCCTTAGAATACACTAAATCGGGGCTGGAGGGATGAATGGTGCATTGGTTGCGAGCATCTGCTGCTCTTCTAGAGGACCCTAGTTTAGTTTCCTGTACCCACATCAAGTGGCTCACTTGCCTCTAAGTCCAGCCTCCCAGGATCCAGCGCCCTCCTCTGGCCTCCATGGGCACTGTACTCAAATGCACATAACCACGTGGAGATAGAAAGACATACAACTTTTAAAACAAAATACTAACTCTGACCTTGTTTCCATAAAAGGGGGCCAGGAGAAAAGAAGCCCCTCCCCCCCAAGAACTGTGTCCCAATCCTGCAGCTTTGAAGCTGGCCCTTGACAGTAGCTTGTTCTAGACTACTTGGGCTGGGGGTTTAATCCACGCACTGGAGGTGAAAGCAACATAGCTCTAGCTTGGGTGGGCCAGTACAGACCCAAGGGAAAGGAAACCCAGAAGCTTCTGGAGGTTCTGCCTCCCCACACTAAGCATTCAAGCCTGCATACTCTGGCCTTAACCAGCCTTCCCCATAGTATCTGAGTGCAAGTGGATCAGGCCCCGTGCCAAAAAGGGAAGGCGGAAAAACCACCACACAATACCAGCTTACCACCCACTGAACAAGCCACCGTCCGGATCCAATTAGGACTTATGAGAAGGGTTTAAGAAAGCAGATGACCGTGAGCCAGCAGGATACGCAAGGCAGGGCCAACTGCACTTCCAAAGCCTCGACTTGGCCTCAGAGGACACTCACCGAACCCCAAGCTAGGCTGGCAGCCAGCAAGCCCCAGAGATCCTCCTCTGGTTACAAAGCATTCATGATGGCGCTGTCTGCATAGGTGCTGGGGACTCAAACCTGGATCCTCCTGCTTACATACAAAGTGCTCTTCCCCCACTCGGCCATCCCAGCCGGTGGCTGCCTTTTATTTAGTTACAGTGTCTCAGACTTGAGTAGAAATTATTCAGTCACCTCTCGACCTTCTCTAACTACAGGGCCCAAACCAAATCCGGAAGTCACCTTTGTACCAAATATGGAACTGGTAACAGTGTTTCCCTTTTTCTCCACCTCAGCCTCTGTTATTCCACCTGTCGGCTACTTGCCTGACAGCTTAGCACAGGGTTATTAAACAAGTGTCTTTCAAAAGGCTTTATTTCAGTACAGGAGCGGTGCATACTGCTCCCCTAGAGGGTCCCACCTTCAATCCCAACATCTGCTTGAGGTAGCTCAACCCCCTATACCTCCGACTTCGGGGGGAACCTAAACCTGATCTCGGCAGGCACCGGCACTTTACCTGCATGCACCCACATACATAGACGTTGTTAAAAACAATAAAATGAGCCGGGCAGTGGTGGTGCACACCTTTAATCCCAGCACTCAGGAGGCAGAGGCAGGTGGATTTCTGAGTTCGAGGCCAGCCTGGTCTACAGAGTGAGTTCCAGGACAGCCAGGGCTACACAGAGAAACCCTGTCTCGAAAAACCAAAAAAAACAAAACAAAACAAAAACAAAAAAAACAATAAAATGAATCTTTAAAACTATTTTACCTTAATTATGCATGTATCTATGTGGGTAAGCACATGTAAGTGCAGTGCCTGTGGAGACCAGAAGAGGTAGATTGTCAACATGGGCAAAGGCAGTGGTGCTCTTAACCACTGCACCACCTCTCCACCACAACCAACACTTTTAGAAGAAACTGTAAGTCATTTAGCTTCAACTTGGTGCCAACTTAGGAGTGCCATAAAACACCTGAGAGACTGTCAGCCTGCACTTGCAGAAGCAAAGGAACATGACAAGTCCTACTTTGTGGACATTAGACAGCATTCTGTCACTAGGCTCCTGTCCAAGTGACAGCAGCAGCAGCAGCAGCCGCCGCCACCACCAGAGTGAGGGCTCTGTGAGCCCTTCCTACCACTCCCCATAGCTAGATGACAGCCAGGCCAAGGTTAGGACACAGGTCACTCGCCTCTGGTTCTGGGGCCTACCTCTCAGCCACTCCATCTGCTAAAAGATTGAGCCCCTTCTTTCCAACCCTACGCTGCCACCCCTTCCCACTCTGCACCCCTCACTCACCGCTGACTCCCATGCAGACACCTTTGTGCACAGTCCCTCTGCCCAGCTAGGCCTTTCCACTGCCCACTGAGAGTCACCTCCTGAGCAGCTAGAGAGCTCAGACCACCAACTGCTCCCTTCCAACCCAACACTTTTTAATGTGTCTGGGGGCTCTAGTCAGCACCTCCCATCCCTGCCCTGAGATGGAACTGGGCGCACACAGGAGCTCTTTCCAACCCCCTTCTTCCTATGAGGCTAGCTTGCAAGCAACCAGCCCGTAGACATGGCTTCCATGTTTATGTTTCCTTAGAAATAACCTGACAACCCCATATTCTAATACAAAAATCACATCCAAGAATGAAGACTTAAGCCCCATTAAAATAATAGTTTTTATTTCTTCTTTATGTTTTTTAACAAGTAGGTAGGGTTTTTTGTTTGGGGGGTTATTTTACAAAGCATCCATTGGTGTATACTGATTTGGGGTAAAGACTTTAGTGTTTGTTTAAAATTGTTACCCTTCAATTAGATGTTCTTTGTTCTTTAACTAACTATCAGATCATCTGAACTGGGTTCATTCAAAGTATCACGCACTTCACAGCTGCCAAAAAGGAACAGGCTGTATCAGTTGGGAGGGAGAAACAACTTAAGAGAACAAGGGCTGTCTCCCTGGCTGACACTGCCTTGCTGGTGCCCAGTACCAGCTGGCTAGGGGAGGACGGGAGGGAAGAAACACCTTGGCTCCAAATGATCACGAAGGGACCCAGGCTGAGGGAGGGTCCACCGTGACACACAGCTTCAGGGGACTCCGTGATCGAGTGTAACATCTCAGCCCCAGAGGGGGACAAGCCACCTCTCACAAGCTAGTCCCACCAAACAGCAAAGCAACCAGGAAATGGGAAAGAAGACATGGGTCTCACTGAGCCACTCAGGCACACCCTGAAGCAGGAAAACTACCTTACCCCACTGTCTGGGTTACCTGAAAAGGCAAGGGCTGGGGTGACCGGTATGCTCCACCCTGTCTGCAAGATCCCAGGGACTGCAGCCAGGGCTTGTGCGTGTCCAGCCAGCACTCCAGAACTGAGCTGCATGCGAGCCCTCGGGAGCCTTCTCCATTACCGGCAGGCTCTGTCTACTTAAAAAACACTAACTAAAATAAAGTCCAGGCTATGAGGCGTGCACTTCTGATTAGTGAGTTGGTCTTTTCTAAGTAAAGCCCAGCCCATGCTAGTCTAAGAACTCCTGACCCCTTGACTCACCCTGCTGGAGCTGGACCCGTGGGACAGCACCAGCCAAAACCTGCTTCCTGCAAAGCCTGCTGGGAAACTTCTGTCTAAGCCACACTGATCCACAGGTGACTAGGAAAGGATTCCGGCTGGTTAACTCTCCCCACAGAGCGTAGTTTTCCTTTTATTTCAAATTAGGTGTCATTTTTCTCTTCCTTTTCTAGAGTAAAGTCTATTTTTGATACTGGTCTGGTGAGTCCTAGACAAAGCTCAGCAAGTGAACCCTGCTGATCTTTATTTAAGAAGGAGGCCCTTCTATTTCAGGAGGCATTAAAACATAAAACACACGTTGGTTTGGGCTGTTGTTGCTGTTATTGTTTGGTTGGTTGGTTTGGTTTGGTTTGGTTTTGGACAGGGTCTTATATTGCCCAGGCTGGCCTTGAGTTGAAGATGACCTTGATCCCTCTGTCTCCACATTTAAGTGCTAGGGCCACCTACAGACATAAGTCACCACATCAGCTGGGATCACCTTTGACAAAATTATAATCAACACCTTCAAATAATACGCCAGTATAAGCTGAGCCTGGTGTCACATTCCTGTCAACCCCAAACTTGGGACCCCGAGGCTAGACAATCAAGACTTCAAGGCCAGCCTGGGCTACACAGTAAGATTCTGTCTCAAAAAAAAAAAAAAAATTAAGAATTCAAATACTTTACGTGCCAAAGTAATCCAACAAGGTACTTGCCCTTCTGTGACTATCTTTCAAATCTGGCAATCGGAACCAATGGAGTAAGCCTCAAATAGTGCAGGAAGTGAGGTGGACAGGCCCCGAGGACAAATTCTGTGAGTCATTCTATACTAACACTAAGAAATGTTTTGGTTTTTTTTAAAGATAGTGGACTTGCCTTTAATCCCAGCACTCAGGCGGACAGGTGGATCTCTGTAAGTGTCAGGCCGGCCAGAGCTACACAATGAGACACTGGCTTTAGAAAGCTAGTTTTATATGGGTACCATCCACAGCGCTCAACATACAAGGCTCTCAACAGAAACGGTGCCAGCCAGGCAGTGGGAGCGCACACCTTTAATCCTAGCACTAGGGCCAGCCTGGTCTACAGAGTGAGTTCCAGGACAGCCTACATTTACCATTTAATATGTCCTATAGCAACTCTACCTCACCAGGAGCCTGCTAGGCGGTCTGTGACTCACTCAGCCCCTTCAGCACACAGCCCATGTTTAACTCACAGTGGAAACCCAACTCCGACACATTGCTTTCAAACACCAACACTGCTCTCCAAAGCTGCAAGTGTTTGCAGGTAGCGAAGGTGTTTTTCAGGGCAGGCTTTCTGCCAAGAGCCCTGAATTATTAAAAAGGTGATGGGCAGCACCTCCCCTCCCCCGCCTTCCGCCTCCAAACAGGTCTATCGGCAATCCCTACAAGGTTTCTGAAAACATGGCTCATAAACACAGTTTTTTCTAAACTAAAGCAAAGCAAATGATGTTCCCATGCCTATCTGGAGTGTCATCCAACCCGTTCACCTAAACCCAAGATAATCCCAATACTGCAACTCACAAGACCAAACCTAAAGTCTAGTGCCAAAGAGAAAAAGAAACCTCACTCACCCTGTGTTGTGTTTCAGCTGAGTGCAGATGGCATTCACGTGTGATATGCAAACAATTTCCAGGACTTTAAGTCAGAGGAGCCACACGCCATCATAACTCGGCATGGCTGATGTCTTCCAATGAACTGTCATTACTGGAGTTTCTTTTTTAGTGGCACACAAGGCAGGGGTGTGACTCTCAGGCAGAGTCACACTGGGGTCCCTGAAATCGGGTAGCAGGAGAACTGTCTGGGTACCAGCAGCCCGAGTGCGCATCTCCTTCATCCAATACCCTCACACACACACATCTCCTCTTTTTCTTTTTCTTTTTCTTTTTCTTTTTCTTTTTCTTTTTCTTTTTCTTTTTCTTTTTCTTTTTTAAATGTAGCCAAGGCTGCTGGACATGACGGTGCAAACCTTTGACCCCAGACAGAGGCAGGTAGATATATGTGAGTTCCAAGCCAGAGTTACATAGCAAGGCCCTGTCTCTAGATAGATAGACAGACAGACAGACAGACAGACACGGCCAAGCCCATGAGGATGGAGATAGACTGTCTAAAGCAGTGAATCTCAGCCTTCCTAATGCTGCGGCCCTTTTATACAGTTCTTCGTGTGGTGGGGACCGCCCAAGCATTGGTTTTTTTGTTTGTTTGTTTGGTTTGGGTTTGTTTTTGGTTTTTTGTTGTTGTTGTTTTGTTGTTGGTTTTTTTTTTTTTTTTTTTTTTTTTTGGTTTTTCGAGACAGGGTTTCTCTGTGTAGCCCCAGCTGTCCCAACTTACTCTGTAGACCAGGCTGGCCTCAACTCAGAAATCCACCTGCCTCTGCCTCCCAAGTGCTGGGATTAAAGGCGTGCACCACCACTGCCCAGCCATAAAGTTTTTTGTTGCTATTTCATACTGTAATCTTGCTAGTGTTATGAATTGTAATATAAATCTGTGTCTTCCAATGGCCTTTTGGTAACTTCTGTGAAAAGGTCATCCAGCACCCAAAGGGGTCATGACCCACAGATTAAGAGCCGCTGGTCTAAAGGCTCAAGATGGCTCTCCCAGACTACGCTCACCTAAGTTCAATCTCAGGCCAGTATGGAAAGAGAGAACTAACTTCTGCAAGCTGCCCTGTAACATCCACACAGATGCTGTGGCATAGGCACACGTGTGTGTGTGTGTGTGTGTGTGTGTGTGTGTGTGTGTGTGTGTGCGCGTGAAATGTTCACACACACCAAGGCATCCTGGTTTTAAGCACCTGAGAGTCTAGGTAGCAAGACTGCGCCAAGTTCAAGGCTAGACCTATAGAATGAGACCCTGTCAAGAGGAAGACATTAACTCTAGGTCTTTTATTTTTTTATTTTGCTTTGTTTTGTTGCTATTTTAAGACTGTCTCACTATGTAGCTGTGGTTGTCCTGGAACTCACTATGTGCTGGAACAAACCTGGCGCGGTGGAAAGAAGCCCCACGTGTCTGTCCCAGGTGCTGAGGCTCTGGGTGGGACAGGAGACACTCGGGAAGTGGCTGTGAATCTTCCCACACAGTCGACTGGCAGGTGGGGGCTGTGGGAAGCCTTTGTGGGCCCTGCCCATGGGTGGGGGAGGGGGCCATTCTTGGGGAATGCTTGGCAGTCGTCTCCGTGGGTTTTCTAGCCCGGGGCACCGCAGTCACTTCAGGGTGCTGCAGACGGGCTAGCCGGAGTGCAGCTGGGGTTCCCACCGAGACCAGGTTTCGGCAACTTAAGGCACCAGGCTAGCTGCTTAGGCTTGCGTGAATGGGTACTGTCTGGGAGCACTGGGAAGCCCTTGGTGAGAGATCAGACACAGCTCCTTAATCTAGGGCCGGATCCCTCACTTCCTACGGCAGGTCCAGATGAAGAGGCAGTCCATGGTTCTAAGACATTTACTGTCATCGTGTGGAGAGTGGCGTGGATGGAATTGTACCTTGTGGCCTCTGGGAGATGCAAGGCAGATATAGTAACTGGGAAGGGGCGTGGCTAAGCCTCTAGGTGTCTCATTAACATGGGGATGGCTTGGAGCTGTGTGGCCACGCCTCTACCTGAGGAGGGGTGGTACGTGACCATAACTAGGGCCAAAAGCCTTCTGGGAGTGTTGGCATAAAGTTTTCTGGTCCCTTGCGGATTGTTCCGCTGGGTCGCCCAGATTTTACGCCTGTGTTCAACCCGGTGCCAGACTGCCTGTCACAGGTCACTGCCCCACAAGTATGTAGACCAGGCTGGCCTCAAACTCATAGAGACCCACCTGCCTTTGCAGGATGAATAGTGTGTGCCAAGCTATTCTAGCATTTGTGTGTGCCTGTGCCACAGCGTCTATGTGGAGAACTGAGGGCAACATACAGAAGTCAGTTCTCTCCTTCCATGTGGGCCTGAGTGAACTCAGGTTATCGGGTTACAATTATTCACCAAAAAACAAAACAAAAAACAAAACCTTATTTTTGCATAAAATCTAAATTACCTTTTTCAATCCATGCTAAATTCAGCTTAGAACAATGATCGTATACTGATCTGTTATTCTTCCTCAGAAATGCCCAGTTCTCTCTAAAGAAACAACATCAAAAGGCATTCCTACTGTCTGTACCTGAATTCTGGGTAGTCCCAGTAAAGTACCACACAAGCACAGGTTGCTTTCAGATAGGGTCTCCTATGTTGCCCATGATGGCCTTGAACTCCAGACCCTCCTGCCTCAGCTTCTGAAAGCTGGGATTACAGCCATGTACCAACAACACACCTGGCTTAATCCAGAAACAAGCTCTAGTCATGAGACAAAGCTCACTGAGGTAGGCTCACACAAACCATTCCTAACCCAAGCAACGATTCTTGGCACTTCTACAAACACACGTCTTTGGCTTCATTCACACCACTACAAAGAAGCTTGCTGCTGCTTCAGACCAGCACTAAATGGAGCCTTCCCTATCCTTACACCCAGCACACACAAAGCCAGTATCACAAAGACACTACTTCAAGAGCATTTGACCCCAAGGCCCACCAGTCACAAAGCTGACTGTTAAGTCTTTGTTGGCTCTAGAGCGAGAAACCAACTCCCAGCATCCACCTTTCTCTGTTTAGGGGTCACAAGGAGAAGAGCTTTTGTTTCGAGACTGAATCATATAGCTCAAGTTTATCTCAAACTCCTGACGCAGCCAAATATAACCTTAAACTTCTGATCCGCCGGCCTCCACCTCCCAAGCGCTGGGATTACGGGCGAGCCCCATCACAGCTCCTTTACATGGTGCGGGGACGACTTGGGCATGCAGGCAGGCACTCTACCGAGTCATATGTTTGTCCCTAACTGCCACCTGAGAGCACAAGAAGAAGAAATGGAGAGGAGTCAGTCCTCCCAAGCCACTGCAGCTGCTTCAGGATGTTTTAATGAACAGACCGAAAGTCTCCCTATTGAGCCAATTTAAGCTAGGTTTTCTACTACTTAGATCTGAAAGTGAAAAATAACTGAAAAAAATTTTACCTTATAAATAAAAACAGAACAAAAGCAAACTTCAGCTCAAGCTGAATGCAAGGTGAGTATCAACAACAGCCCCTAACCCTGCCAGAGAATTTAACTGAAGAACCAGACTGTGGCCCAACGCAGCCACCAACGTCAACAGGAGTGAGGCAGTATCCTGCTGGAAGTGTGTCTACTTCTCACGGCAGTCAGGAAGGACCTAGGAGAGAGGGAGGAAAGTGGATCTTTGCTGGAAGAGACCCCCTGTGCTACAGAGGCAGGCTGGGAGCTGAGAGTGAAGAAGGGCACAGAATGGGCTGAGAGATCCCGTCTCAAAGTACAAGATGGTATCTCCACAACACAAGATGGTTCTCTGGTCTATGCACACACAAGCCAGCACATACATATGCATACACACACGCACGCACGCACGCACAAAACTGTACTGCCTTATGATACAGTGATGTCACAGAGCACTGAGCAGCAAAGAGGATGGGTGATCCACAAGCACTGTGTGCATAAATCTCACACACACCACGGTGACCTGAAGAAGCCAGAGACAAGAAGACACAATGCGAGCCCATCGATATGGAGTTCAAAGGCAGGCTGCTCTTCCAGACAGTGACAATCTAGGGGCTGAGGGCCAGAAGCTGCAAAAGCACAGGCTGGGGCCACTGCAGCAGGGAGTGCCCCGCTGCTCCCTCTGCTGCCTGCTCTTGTTTAATATATCCAACCACAAAGTAATTCTCTATTATGTCTAGGCTTGAAGACGAGGATTTACAGCGACAGGTCTCCACATTACACACATCACCCTGTTTCTCAACCGACACCCAGGTTTCTCCATCACTGCTCACAATCTGAACTCAATTTTCCGTGTGGGGTCTGCAAAGGCCACTGAGTAGCTGCTTTCACCCACTACACGCCAAAAGCACACACGAAGTCACGAGAGACAGAAATGTGTGCAAACACCTCGTGGGGCTCTTGAGAGGGCATACATACGCCCTGGCTGGAGAGCCACTGATCTAGATGCTCGCTTGTTATACAGCCATGTTCAGACTGAAACACACCAACACAGGGCTGGGGAGCAGGCAGCTTCCCCACAAGCCCGAGAACCAGAGTTTGGGTTCCCAGAACCCACCTACATAGGTAGACAGGAGTAGCCGCTGCCTGTACTCCAGGTGCTTGGGCGACTGAGCCAGGGGACCCCAGGGCAGGCTGGCTAGCTGATGGTAAGCTCTGGGTTGGTGAAGGACTATCAGGAAGACCTCCACACCTACTGACATGTACACGCTCACAGAGACACACATAAGCACTGAACCAAACGCACTAAATAAATAAAATACCTACATCAACACACAAACACCTGAGAGGTGCTCTCTTCTTTAGGAAAGGGAACCAGTTCAACACACAGAAGCAGAGAGCCCAACTCAGGAGACTTCTGCACCCAGCGCCAAATTGGCGCAATCACTCAAATGAAAGTCTTCAGTCTGGCTTCCTGGGTGTGGGACGTACTGTCCTGTGAGGCTGCCCTGGATGTGATTCAGCTTATTTCTGGCTAACACTAAGTCATCAGCCTACGGAGAGTTCCACCTCATAGTGACACAGACCACTGAGCAGCCTCAGCAGACCTGTTATAGGAGGGGACAGGGCAGCAAGGGCAAAGGCTGAAGCAGGAGAACAGACGAAGTCAACAGCCCGTCTCCACCCAGATCTACTAGAAACCAGCGGGAACAAGAATGTTTATAAGCTCCTTCCCCACACCCCCTTTCCTGAGCTTTCTTTTGTTTTAAATTGTCTTACTGTGTGGCCCAACTGGTCTGAAACTGGTGCTTCTCCTGCCTTTGTGTCTTGTGTGCTGAAACTGTAGGCAGGTGCTGCCATACCCAGCTGTAGCCACTCTGAGTATCTCTGACACAGTGAAGTAAGTTACACAGTAGCTGACGGTTTAGTGACTAGACAGGGAAAGGTGCGGCTGTGCAAGCCAAAGATGATCCATTCAACCAGGGTGGGGTGCAAGGAGAGGAGAGAGCACAGATAAACACCAGCACCAGAGACAGGGGTCCCGGCCGGGGATAAATCCATCTGAATGAGGGCAGCTGGGAACATTTAATAAGGTAAAGAATGCAAAAGGAAGCTTGATTCCCTCTCTGAGCAAAAGAGAGTTAAAAAGACCCTTTGAGGGCTAGGGATATAGCTTAACAGCAGAGCGCTTGCCTAGACTCCCCCAGTGAGCGGCTGGGGGCGTGGCTCAGTGGTAGAGCCCCTGCCTAGAATCCCCCAGGGAGGGGCTGGAGTGTGGCTCAGTGGTAGAGCCCTGCCTAGAATCCCCCAGGGAGGGACTGGGGTTGTGTCTCAGTGGTAGAGCCCCTGCCTAGAATCCCCTAGTGAGGGGCTGGGGGCGTGGCTCAGTGGGAGAGCCCCTGCCTAGAATCCCCTAGTGAGGGGCTGGGGGCGTGGCTCAGTGGGAGAGCCCCTGCCTAGAATCCCCTAGTGAGGGGCTGGGGGCGTGGCTCAGTGGGAGAGCCCCTGCCTAGCATGCTCAAAGCTCTAGGTTGGATTCCAAGCACAAAATAAATTAACAGACAAATAAATCAAAACCTTCAAGCCATGTTACACTTAAAACATCTAGTAAGAATCACACATGATGGCACACACCTGTAATCCAAGCACTCAGGCAATGAAACAAGAGGGTTTTAAGTTCAAGGCCAGTCTAGACTAAATAGCAAAACTCTATACAAAACCAAAGAAATAAACAAATAACAAGCATCTACATTAAGTTTCCAATCTTGCACAACTGCAGGGAGAAAAAAGGCCTTGTAAAAAATAACGAAGACTGTTTCGGTTTATAAGTATTGTGTTAGCAAGATGCTCATCCAATAAGGTGCTTGCCGCCAAACCTGACAGTGTGAGTTCAATCCCCAGAACACACATGGTGGGAATAAAGAACTGACACACCCAAGTGTCCTCTGACTTCCATGCAGTAAATTTCAAAATGAACGTTATCTTCTCTAAGACCTCAGAGGAGCTCACTGGTTAAGCACAGCCCTTTCCTGCAGTGACCCCAAAGACTCTGATTAGAGCCGCACACTGCAGTTACTGCATCTATCTCCTTGTACCCCGCTCCTCACAGGAGGCATCTCTCACTTAGGATGAGAGAACATCCTTTTTCTCTCTGATACAATGTATTTCCAGGGAATAAAGTAAATCACCTGCTATTTTCTAACCTAGAAATAAAAGTGAGTGCAGAGAAAGCTCTGTGTAAGCCAGGCCTGGTGTCCTGCTCCAGTGTGGTGCAGTCTGTAACTCCCTGGAAGCTATGAGACACTGTGAAGTGGTGGGCCAAACCTGAAGCCAGAGTGTCACCAGCAAGTGCCACCTTGCACTCCTGTGACAAAACTGGAACAGATGCAGAAGTGCAAGTGAGCACAGCTTTGGATTTTATCCCAAAGATCTAAGGACGAAAACGAAGTCTGTAGGAGCTACCACTCTCTATAAAATATCCTCAGGCACCTCAGTGGGTGAAGACACCTGTGGTCAAGCCGGAGGCTCTGCTTCAACCCCCGGGACCACATGTACAAGGAGAGAACTGACTCCCAAAGGTGTTCTCTGACCTCCATGTGTGTCCAACCCCACAACCTCACCAACCCCACACTAAATAAACGTAAAACAAACAAACTCTTATGGTTCAGCACAGGCATACACTGAGACTGATTTAAAAATACTACTAACACTTCACGCCTAGCACCTCAGACGGGAATGCAGAGTATTTCATAGAAATAAGTCAGAGATGTCCCTGAATAAATATAAATGGTACAAACAAGAGGAGAGTTCAGAATTAAAATCCATCCAGGTTCTCAAATCGCTCATGAGCTACGTGAGCGAGGTGGCGCTGTGTCTGGAGCAAACACTGAGATATGCTGTAGCAAGACAGGCGGGGGCGGGGGCGGGGGCGGGGGCGGGGGCGGGGGTATCTCAGTGTCAGAATAAACATTCAAAAAGAGAAGTTTATCCCAAGCAAAAGACAGGTACTCCAAATTCCTGTTCTGCAGTTTCCAGGATACTGTTTGGTGAGGAAGCATCCCAAAATATAGGCACACGCTGGGACGCTACTGTAGTCTTTAAAATACATTTGGGCCAGGCATGGTGACGCACGGCTTTAATCCCAGCACACAGGAGGCAGAATGTGGAGGGGATCTCTATGAGTTCGAGGTCAACCTGGTCTACAGAGTGAGTTCCAAGAAAGCCAGGGCTACACAGACCCAGTCTCAAAGAAGAAGTGAGGGTGCTGTGTGGAGGGGCAGGGGGGGTGAAGATGGGGAAGGAGGGGACAATAAGAGGACAGAAGACGGTGCAGGAACAACAATGCAGAGTGTCGCTTCCCAGGTTGTAACCCACCATCTTCTCTTTCCCATGGTCTGTCCATCATGTCCCCACGCGCCCCATCCCTGCCCTTTCCCTCACTGACTCTGAACTCACCTCACACACTACCAAAGCCACACACGTCACAAGGACAAGGGCCCTTCGACTCTGCATACCCACCTCATAGTTTTTGCCAGAGAGAAACTGTCCAGCCACTCCTGACTAACAGTCTACACTACTTGTAACTGAGTTTTAGCTCATCGTTTAGACTTTTTAAAAACATAAACCCATCATGCTTGTAAAATCCCAGCAGTGGGAGATGGGGGCTCCCCATCAAGAGTTCAAGGTCATCCTTGGCTACAGGAAACCTGTCTCCAAACACAACGTACACTCAGTCTACAATTAACGGCTGCCTCATCTCCCTCGCTGACATCCTTCTCCAGCTGACAACAATCAGGATCAAATCCACCACTGAACGAATTGTCCCTGGTCATACATCCAAGGCTTCACCACTAAAGCTGATGCTGGGGGCTGGGGGCTAGGGAGGTGGCTCAGTGAATGCACTGAGCGTGCAAGCATGAGAACCCAGAGCAGACAGAAAAAGCTAGGCATGGCCACACAGGCACCTGTAACCCCAGGGCCGTGGGGGGTAGCGACAGGGGACCAACAGCATTGCAAGCCACCCGTCAAGCTCCTGCCTCAGTGGGGAGACCTTGTCTCAAGAACGTACAGTGGACAGTGATAGAACACAACGCCCTACACACACACAGAGAGAGAGAGAGAGAGAGAGAGAGAGAGAGAGAGAGAGAGAGCGCGCAAGCTAGCTGCTCATTTGGACTCATCAACACTACTGTGCCAGCAAACTTTCTGAATACACAGAAAATGAATCAAGTGTTTGTGTATGAACAATATTTTCCATGTTTACCAATCGGCTCCACAGACGTCTTCATTTATTGTCTGTTTCAGTGTTTCTGAACCTGGGGGGTTGCGACCCTTTCACGGGGTCCCGACCCTTTCACGGGGTCACATATCAGATGTCCTGCATATCAGATATTTACATTATGATTCATAACCGTAGAAAAATTACAGTTTTGAAGTAGGAACGAAAATAATGTTCTGGTTGGGGGGGGGAGTCACATTAGGAAGGCTGAGAGCCATGGTCTACTTGGTTATGTAGATGTGAGAAATTAAGAGCTGGCTAGAGACGCAGCTTAGTGGCTGCAGAGCACTGGCCTAGAGTGGCCAAGGCCCTGGGTCCAATCTCCAGCAGCACAGAAAGAAAGGAAAGAGGCAGGAATATAGCTCAGCAGATGGAGGGCCTGCCTGGCGTGCATGAAGCCCTAGGTCTGATGCCCAGCTCTGAAGAGATCAGAATGGCAGCTCATGTCTGTAGCTGTAATCAAGTCATTCAGGAAGTAAAGGAGAAGCGAGTACTCTCAGCTGCATAATGAGTTTGGGGCCATCAGAGATCGCCTCCCTCCTGGCAGACACACAGACACCCCCACCCCTGACAACCAAAGTGCGGCTTGGGGAACCAATGAGTTTACTGGGCTCACTTACGGGTGTGGGGTTAGTTACAGGAGCATAGCTGAACCCAAAGCAGCCACACCATCAAGTTTTATCCCAACATGGACGAGGCACCAACAGAGCCCCATCCTTCAGTTACCCCCTACACATTACACACCCTAGCCCCTCCTCAGACCAAGAAGTCATGTGCACTAAGGACAACGTTATAAGCTCTGCTGTGATGGAGAGAAAGCTGTGCCGCTCTACCCTACCGGACTATGTGGGACAGGAAGGGAGGGAGGAAAGAAGGGGTGTGTGACATAACAGCCACCTATAGCCCTGTGTTTACATTACCCTAACTATAGTATAAATAAATCACAACTCTTCCCTGAAATATTAACCACTCTGGTCAGGCTCTGGATGGTATGAAAGGGGGAGACGTCTCCTGTCTAGATATGAAAACACAAGTCATGACAAGATGCTAACTCTACACACCCCTCCTTCACTCAAGTGCTTCCGGGGAAACTGATTCACACCTGATTCCTAAGTCACTGACTTAGGTCACCAGAAAGTACCATCGCCTCCAGAGACGAGTTCACACAGACTCCGGCCGCCAGCTCCAACCAAAGTGGCCCTAGTTTCTGCTCCCTAGGGCAGCATCCAAGTTTGATTTGAGAGCTTAAAACTTCGGAACTGCATCAGCCAGCCAGCAGCCTGAGCTCCAGTCTGGTGATACTTGATGCGGCAGCGACATTCCTCAGCCAATTACAATTCCTTTCAGCTGCAATGGAGGTGCCCGCAGCTGGAATTACAGATGGGGCGGGCGTAGCCCCAGCCCCAGCAACCTCCCTTCACTTAAGCCTTGTACTAAAACAGTAAACAGCTTCCACCCACTCCCGTTAACCCAGAAATGTAGAAGTGTTTCGTTTCATTGCAAGAGCAATTCTAACATCTGAGAAAGAAGATGCCCGAATCTAAGGGGCTTCGCTCTGGTTGCTTCTGAGGCACTTCCTTCAGCCTCTCTCTAACTCAACTGTCCGCAGGAACCTCCGTCAGGGAGAAGGCAAGGAAGAGGAAGAGCACCGGGCTACAAGCAAGTGTAAATTGTGGCTTTCCCTACAGCAAAACCACCGACTAGACAGTGTGTAAATGGTTTAGTGGTGAAAAGAATGCTTTTTTTAATTCTACATTTGTTTAAATGAATTTAACTTTAGCTGGGCAGTGGTGGCACATGCCTTTGATCTCAGCAGAGGCAGGCAGATCTCTGAGTTCAAGGCTAGCCTGGTCTATAGAGTGAGTTCCAGAACAGCCACTACACTACACAGGGCTACCCTGTCTCAAACAAAAGCAAAAACAAAACTTTAACTTTCAACATTGTTTTAAAATTACAAAAAACACCTGACCCATGTAAGAATCCTGAGCCAGAAAACCAAGACATTGTGAAGATAGATTGTTTTGTTGGGATGGGAACTGAGCCATAATTTGGCTCTTTTAACTTTTAACCAGTGACACAAGTGTATTACACAAGTCAGCCTAGTTAGCTGATAGTTAACTAAAGCTGGAGCAGTACATGGTGGTTCTTTCCAGTCCTTAAGAAAACACTGACCCAGTAACGGCCTCCGGGACCCCACTGAGCTCAAAACGTAACAATTCACATGAAAGAGGTAAAAGCCCAGAGATATGTCTGCCTCTCTCACACATACACACACGAGTGAGCACACACACATGAGTTTTAAAATTCTACTTAACTAAGGGCTCTGCTATCCCAATGCTGGGCCCCAGAAGGCGATGGGAGGTGAGCAGAGACCTGGGACCCTGAGCTGGCCAGGAGTCTAGTGGCATCAGCAAGCTCCAGGTGCAGTGAGAGATCCAGTCTTAAAAAACCAGAGTGGAGATGGAAGAAAACCCCAGCTGTTGCTCCTGCCCTCCACACACGTAAAGGCGTGCGCACGCACCACATGAGCCTGCCCACCAAGGGGGGAAATCTAGTTTGATGTAGATTCCCAACTACTTAAGAATACAGACAGGAATAAGCACATGAAAGGCTTGCTGCAGGCACAACTTTTCCTGTAGCTTCCGGGATTTGAGGAAGACTCTCAGGAAAGTACACTTGGAAGTGGCAGCTCTAAGCTGTCCCGTGGTCTCTCAAGCTTCCAGTTCATCTCTCACCACAATACAGAGCTCAAACTAAAGTTCTGCTGCTCCAAGGTTCTCTGCTGGAGCAAACTGGCAGGCAGCACTCCTAACAGTTCCCTTAGTCTTTCTTAAGAGCCACTTTGAATCTTTCAAAGAACTACTTTGAATCAATTAGGCCCATTGTGACTGGCTTGTGACTGGCTAAACTGAAAGTACTAGCAACTAGGACTACAACTATCTCACTCGGGTTCATATCCTTCAAATGGCTCAGTGCAAGCAGGACCCTGCTGCACACCTATGCCAACTTGTAAGCCAGGTCTCTCCTTCCTCTACTTGCAGCTAGAATTGCTCTTCATGGGATGCAGTTCTGGCTCCAAAAGGCAAGAAAACACAAGAAGGTCCAAGTGAACTCGAGACAGAAACGCAGGACTGGAGAGATGGTTGTGCTCAGTGGTCCCAGGCACTTGCTACTCTTGGCAAAGGCTCCAGGGGGGACTCCCAGAACCCACATAGTAGCTTGAAACTGTTAACTCCAAGCCCAGAGGAGTTGATACCCAATCTGACCTTCAGAGTTCCAGGTACAAATATGGTGCACGCACATACATGCAGGCAAAATATTCACAACACATAAAACAACTAAATCTAAAGAGAAAAAGGATGTTTTAAAAAGGGGAAAACAGACACACACCCCCCCAAAAAAAGCTGAGACATCTGGAACCTCAACTAACTGCTCAGTGGCAGAGACAAATCTGAGTTTTTGAAGAGCAGCATGAACCTCAGAGCCTAGGGTTCATCTGTGGACCATAACTCCTGCTGAATTCAATATCCAAGTTTCCAAAACGGTTGCCCTGTCCAGTGAACTCTTAAGATGCCTACAAGATAATGCTCTCTAGCAAGACCACTAGACTGGCACATACTGACCCTAAACCTCATGAGACAGCTCCTGTGAGATACCACAAAGACAGTCGGGAAAATGGTATCATTCAAATACAGAAACTCAAACATTCTTTTCTGCTGCTCAGAGCAGCTTTCCAAAGCACTCTGGCATATTACTCAACACCTAAAAGGGGAGGGAGGTCCATGGGAAGAAAAAGAAAGCATAAATATAACACGAATGCACCAAAGTAAGGCTTGACACACATTAAACAAAAGTGCACAGATTTCTGAGTCTCAGGGTTGAGAAGAGAAAGCACACACACAGGCCAACAGTAACATGAAGTAAGTAGGGAACCACACTGATGGATTGTAGGAGATCAAAGATGCTTGTAGTGGGGCTGAAATCTCATGCCAACTAAACCCTGTACACCCAGGGCACCCTTGCTGGACATTATGTAACTGCTAGCCTGGCCGGGGTGCCCTGATTTGACAGGCTCTGTTCCCCAAAGGGCATCAACTGTAAACCCCAAAGTTCTCAACACTTGATAACCACTCCAGAGTCTTCAGCATCTTTGTGCTGTGTGGTTTTCAAGAGCAAGGTTACAATCAGCCATCTTGGTTTTTTTATTCTATGTATTCAGGTCGGTGTGCGTGCAGGTACACCTAGATACGTGTGCACAAAGCCAGAGGGTCAACCTCCGGTGCTGTTCCTCAGGAGCCATCACCTTGGTTTTCCTTCAGATACGGTCTCTTACCAGGACCTGGGGCTCACTGATCGGGTGAGGCTCCCAGCCAGCCACATTCAGTTTCTAAGTGGGTGCTGGGGTCCCAGCTCAGGTCTCATACTCGCTGGGCAACCACGCTCCTGACTGAGAAGCCAACTCCCCAGGTCCAATTCTCTCATTCTTAAAAAGTCATCTTTCCCCAAACACAAATCCATAAATAAATACTAAGACTCCATAGCGGGATTTATCTCTGGAGAGACTGCTACCCAATTGTCCTCACTTCCTGTAACAGCAGAGAGATGAAGGCAAGCCTACCTCATCTTCAATAAAATGTTTGGTTCCAAGATTTTCATGACTGTCATCACATGAACACACCGCCCACCAACCCCCAACCCTGCGATCATACTCACTGGCTGCTCTCAGTCCATGACGTAATAACACTCACCCCTCTCCTTCCTTATCACAAGCCACTCCAACCTCTGATGCTTTCACAAGTCTGCAACACCAGGATTAACCCCTGAAATCCTCCCTTTACCCGCTGACCAGGATCTGTTAATAGATGCCTGCCACAACTCCACAACTAAGATCTCTAAGCCACTGATCTCACTTCTACTAAAACTCCCCGAGTCAGTCCGTTTAACAGGAAGGCTAAAACCAATCTGGGCTCTAACTAAAGTCAGAGCCCAGTGTCAATGAGCAAACGTTCCCAAGGATGACTAACACAGAGAGACACAAGAAGGCACCCACTGAGCAAGTCTCCTCCAGTCCCTGTCCAGAGGCAAAGATGTCCAACATGCCCAAGGTCTGGGTTCTAGTTCAAACACTGTTATCTGCTCTGACATCTTCAGAGAAAAAGTATCAATCTTTTCTTAAGCAGAACAAACTTTCCAAGAATTTGCGCCATGATCACAGGCCTTACCTAAGGCTCAGCCTGAAAGGACAAGCAGAAGCCTTAGTCCTGACCACATGGCCTTGGAACAGAAAAATCCAGGGAAATCCCTGCAAGGCCTCAGACTTAACGATGTATTTCCTCTTCTGAGCTGGAAAGCCCCAAAGCAGGCCCTCCGCCAACCCTGCCATGCAGCCTTAGGGGTGGACTCACACTGGTAAGGTCTGCAGGGAAAGAAGAGGGGGAAAGGAAGAGGAAGCTGAGGGCAGGGGTCCAGACTCTGGACCCACGAAGAGGGGCAGCGATGTCGGAGAGCTCGCCTGCATGCAAACTACCCTGTTGCTGTCAGATCCACAGCAAGCTTTGCGGCTCACTTCTGAAGGTGGCACTTCAGAGCACCTAGGAAACCTGCACATTCCTCTGAAGACTGAGGGGAGCAAGGAGCCTGCACAGGAGCAGCTGCCACAGCTCAGCCTGGGGGGTGGGGGGGGAGACGAGACTCAAGGATGTGGCAAGGGGGTGAAGGCACTGCAGAGGAGGTAGGAACCAGAGACTCGGACTCTGGAGCACGAAGTGGCCTGGCCTCAGGGAGAAAGGAAGTGGACTAGACTGGAGAGGTCTGGACCATTGAGGAGGTGGGGGAAGTGAGAACAAGACTGGGAGACAGACGTTTGGTCCCAGACAGGATTGAGGAATTTGCGACTGAAGGGTGGAGGCTGTAAGACAGAAGCGAGTGGGCCGGACTGAAAGATAAGTGAGGGCGGGACCAGGCAGGGATGAGGGCGGGGCTGGGGGGGAAAGAGAAGAGGGGGCGGGGCCAAGAGGAGAGGGAAGCTAGAGAGATGGAGATGAGGAGGGGGTGAGGAGGTAGGAGCGCAAAGAGAAGCAAAGCAGACGAGTAGGGGGTGGGGTGACTCGAAGGTACCTGGAGGAAGAAGTGAGAAGGCAGACAACAGGCCATAGAAGAGGGTGGGAAGAAAGAGAGGAGGGGAAGAGATGAGAAGCTGCGAGGGAAACGGGGAGGGGAGAGGAGCGAGGGTAGTGAGGGGTGGGACGAGAGGGGGCGGCAGCAGGTAGGAGGATGGTGAGGGAGAAGAGATGGATGTTGAAAATGTGAGGTGGGGGTGGGAAAGGCAAAAGGAGGTGCAGCGAGGGGGCAGGATCTACGTGAAGTTTAAAGTATATGTGTGTCTGTGGGAGCTAGGTACAAGGCCTGGAGAAGAGCCGGGAGGGGGTAGGTGTGGATTAGAGGGTGCTGGGGGCGGTGTCAAGAGAGGACCCCGAAGGGCGGTACCTATATGCAGCTGAGGGTAGGTAGGTGTGGGGCAGAAAGAAGAGCTAGGAGATGATCCTGTAGAGGAGGAGCTAGGGGGCGGGACCTGATCTAGAAGGGTAAGGTTAGGGGCAGAGGGAGCCAGCTAGGGGGCGTGGCCCATCTGCAACTGATGGTAGGTGTGGGCAGAGGGAGTAGTGGGGGAGGTAGGAGAGAACCTGGAGAGGGAGGAGCTAGAGGCGGGGCCTAAAGAGAATCACCCAGAGGGGTAGAATCTGTGATAGAGGGATGAACAGCAGGCCAGGCTTAATGCAGAAAATGCCAGCTGCCTGGACCTGCAGAGCAAGCAGAGGGCGGGGAATGATGCAGAGGGAGGAGCCGTAGGGCGGGGCAGCAATGCTACAAAGTAGTCAGGGATGGAGCCTGGGAGGGGGAGGGGGCGGGAGTCTGCAGAAGAGTCGAGGGCTGAGCCTAGTTAAGGAAGGGGGCGAGTCTGCAGATCAGCTAGGCGTGGCTTGATGCAGAGGGAGGGCGGGGCTGCCGCAGCGGGGCGTGTCCTGTTGTGTCGGGGGCGGGGCCTGATGCAGAGGGAGGGGACGGGCGGCAGGGGCGGCGCCTGCAAAGCACCCGGGGGGCGGGGCTGGGAGCGCGAGCGAGGGGCGCACGCCGTAGGGGGTGCAGCGGTCCCGGGACAACGGCCGGTGCAGGGGGGGCGGGGCGGGAGTCCGCAGGGTCCCTGGGATCGCCTAGGGGCGCGAGGGCCGCGGCCCTGTCGTGCCTACCTGTCAGACGGATCTTGATGCTGGAGCCGTTCCTACGGGTCCCGGGGTTCGACATCTCCCGCCAGCGGCCGGCCGGCCTCGGATCCAGTGCCGCCGCCCCCCAGCCCGGCCCGGCCCGGCCCCGCCGCCGCCTCAAGGTTACGGCCACGGGCTGGGCGCCGGGGTCCGAGCCGGGACGCCGAGTGCGCGGCGCAGGCGTTGGGACGGAGACCACCGGCTGAAACCGTAGAACCGAGCGCTCGGCCGCGCCGCCGCCCGGAGCCCCTGGCTGGCCCAGCCCGGAGCCGCCGCGCTCGCAGCCGGACGCCCGCCGCCCTCGCTGCTTCCGCCGCCGCCTCCCGAGCTGCGCGCGCCCGCCGCCGTGCCGGCCCGGCCCTGCGCGGCCTCGCGCCTGCGTGCGTGCGCGCGCCCGAGCACGGCGCTACGCCGACCGCGCTTGTCCTGGGCGCGCGCAAGGGGGTCTGGGGAGCTGCAAGGTTCCTGCAGCCGGCGGGGAGCCTTGAAACCGACACCACCGCCACCACCACCCCACACACATAGACCCACACGCACACACAAGCGGCGCAGTCGGAGCTGCTTCTTAAATCACAATCTCAGAACCAACTGATTTGCTTGTGCGACGATTTGGGGAACCGATTGTTTCTTCAGTGTGGGACTTTTCAAGGCTCCTGATGGAAGCCAGGGTGCTGCGTGAAACCCCAAGAACCGTGCGCGCGTGCGCACAGTGGCATACGCTATATCGTTCTTGAGGAAAGAGCGTGTAGATGCTGCAAGTGCCAAGGGAAGACTTCCCGCGGTGATCGAGGGTCGGAGGTGCCCTGTGCAACTGGTGTATTCGATTGACAAAGTAGCTAGACTCGCAGGAAGTGCGACATCTGGACCAGCTAAACAAGATGAAGGATGTAAATGGAGAGGTGGTGGTTTCGCGGTTAGGGACCTGCATGCAATTGAACTAACCCAGAAAAGTAAGCAGTCGGGTTTGCGATTCCCTACCTTCCGATGAACCCAGCCCCGAAACCCCCAGAGTGTCAGGCAGGTAAAAAGTAAAAGCCCTGCTTTCCCCAGCAAGCAAACCAATCTCTATGGTAACGCGTTCTAGAAAAGAAAGAAAATGTTCCTGAAAAGGCCGCGTATATTCACCAAACTCACATCTGACCTGAACCAAATTCATTTCATGGGCAGATTCTTGTGGTGGCTTTATGTGACTTCTTTAGAACCAGCTACCCACAACATTTGATCACCCTCTTTAGAGGCGGGCTCATCTGTAGCTAAGGCTGACCTCAAAACTGTGATCCCCCTACTCAGCCTCCTGAGTCCAGGATTACAGGCTTGTGCCTGTCCCTGTCCTAGGCAGTTTGGTTTTTATGAGCCTGTGCAGCCCAGACTTTTGAATAACGGTGGGAAGATATCTTAAGACTAGGATCCTGTATGGGTAACGATTAATCCAGACTCTAACTCTGTTTCCATTTCTAAGCAGTTGTCACTGAAAGCGAGACCCTAGGTCGGAATAAATCCATTTAAGAGTCTTTGGTGTTGGGAGAATAGCTCCATTGCTAAAGGTGTTCGTTGTGCGAGCACAAGAAGCTAAGTTTTGCGAGGCTTTCTAGATATTTCTATTATCTATATATGAGTGTTTTGTGTGCATGTTTGTATGTGTGCATCAGAAGGTGCTGGATCTGGAACAGGTGGTTGTGAGCCACCATGTGGGTGCTGGGAACTGAACTTAGGTCCTCTGGAAAAGCAACATGTGCTCTTAACAACTGTTCAGCATCTCTTCAGCCCCAAGGACCAGGTGTGCTGGTTTGAGTGATCCTGGGCCCGGGGAGGCAAAGACAGATCCCTGGGGCTTCCGGCCCAGTGAGCCTCCATGAATTGGGAAGCCCTGTACCAGTGAGAGACTCTGCCACAAGAAAAAAAGGGGGGGGGGGGGCTATGGGGGATAAGCTGTTGAGCACAGCTGAGTTTAACCTCTCTCTCTCTCTCTCTCTCTCTCTCTCTCTCTTTCTCTCTCTCTCTCTCTCTCCCCTCCGCCATTCCTCCCTTCTTTCTCATTCCTCTTCCCTCCGCCTTTACCCACTCCAGCACCTCTACCCCTGTGCCCGTTCCTCCTTTCTCAGTCTCTCCCCTCCCCCATACCTCCTCTCTCCCGCCTCAGCTCGCAGGGGCTTTTCCTTCCTCCTGGGTCCACTCCCCAGCCGTTCCTCGCCCAGGAGGCTTGGCTTGCTCCACCTGTCTGTTTTCTCCCCTACCTAGAAGTCTGGACCTTTCTTTGCCTGATTATCACAAGTGTGCCTCTTGGAAGTTTACTGAAAGTCATTTCCTCCCGCCATTAACTGTCGTCTGCTGGCTGGAGAGTCCTGACAGTGTACCGCCATACCCTGCTCCAAGGAGAAGACCACCCTCCGTGCTTTGTTGGTCGTGTGTGCATTCCTGTGTGCCGCTGCCCGAGCACGTGTGTACACACATCTGGAAGATACCGTCAGACATGATTAGGTGTCATTCCCCACCTCAATTCTGAGACGGTTTCTCACTGGACCTGAAACGTAGTGATTCACCTGAACTGGCTGGCCAGCAAGCCCCAGCAGCCTCGTCTCCCCCTCCCGACACTGGGATTACAGATGCGGGACACCACACCCAGTGTTGACTACAGGTGCCTGGAATCCAGCTCAGATCCTCAGACTTGCAAGGCAGACACTTTATCGACCCTCTCCAGCCCATCTGTCTTTAGGACAAGATCTCCTATAGCCCAGACTGGCCTAAAACGTAGTATGTAGCTAATGATGACCTTAAACTATTAATCCTCCTGCCTTCACCTCTTGAGTTTTTGAAATACAAAAATACATCATGGGATCTGATTTTGTGCACCTACTAGGGACCGAACCCTTGAGTTCTTGCATGCCAGGCAAGCTCCCTATCCACTGAGCCACATCCTCAGCCCCTTCCCCACCTTTTGATTACCAAACTGAATATGACTTTCGCCCCAGACCAAGGTCTTCTATGACTCTAAATTCACTTTCTTAAGCATTTTCTTTCTTAGTCATTGCTTTCTTAAGCAAAGTGGCTCTACAATCTATATTCTAAACTCCCATCACATTATCAACTGTTCCTCTGGTTAACTGAGGTGACAGTTCAAGGCCAGCCTAGGCTACATGAGTCCCCATTGGAAACAAACAAACAAGGTTTGGGAGCTGACTCACTTGGTAAAGTGCTTGCCACAGAACACACAAGGACTGAGAGCCAGACACAGCAGCACCCAGGAAGCAGAGGGAGGATCCCTGGGGTTTGCTCACCAGCCAGTCTAACTCAGTCGGGGAGGTCCAGTTCAATGTAAGGCCCTGCCTCAAAATACGAGGTGGAACCCTGCAAGATGGCTCACTGGGCAAAAGATCCTATGTGTGGATCCACTCCGGTAAAAGATCCTGACCATCGGAGTTTAATCCCTGGGACCCACACTGTAGAAAGACAACCGACTCCCACAAGCTGTCTACTGTGGAGCTAACACCCTCAACCTTCATTCATTTGTCCTGTTATTTCTAAGAGACCTTTGGGACCTCTTTCAAAACTACCCCTTAAACTAAACATTATCAATCAATACATGAGCTTTCACTGAATGTGGGTGTTTGTAGCACAGGCTGGCCCTGAATTTGCTCTGTAACCAAGGATGACCTCAAACTTTGATCCTCCTGCCTCCAGGATGTCAGGAATGCACCGCCAAACCCCACCAACCCATGTTCCTCCTACGACCTGAAACTCTAATCTTTACCCCAATTGTGCAAAAGTAGAAACAAGTACAGACTAATGTGACAGATTCCCCAGTCCCCAGAAGGACTGGGACCTGTGCCTCCTTACCTAAAGGCATGAAAATAAACAAATTGAGATAATTTGGGGTTTAATAGCATCTAGTTTGAACAAGGGCAGGATGCGATGTAATTACTGCCACTCTTTCTGCCTAGGGAACGCAATCTTTTTTAAAAGTAGATATGTCTAATCTAGTTTCACCGTAGCAAGATAGTGTGAGAACTGACTCTGGCCCTCTCTCCATCCTTCTAACCCCAAATCAGCCTTCTATCCTAGGATCTTCCTAAGGCAGGGGTTGCCTAAGACCATGGGAAAATATGGATAATTACATGGCAACTCATAACAGTAGCAAAGTTACAACTATAAAGTAGCAATGAGAATAGTTTTATGGTTGGGGGTCAGCACAGTGTGAGGAACTGTATTAAAGGGCCGGAGCATTGAGAAGGTTGAGAGCCACCGCCCTAAGCGAATGGGTCTTAGTCTCTGACATGGTTTTAAGGTTTCAGTTTGGGGGTAATGCCGCCAGGTTCACTGAGATGACCTAAATTCAATCCTCAAGACCCGCGTGGTGGAAGGAGAGACCCACTTCCTTAAAGGTGCCCTCTGACCTCCACACACAGGCCTGGGCATTTGCATACCCACACATGTGTATGCACAGAAAGATAAATACAATTACAATGTTTTCAAAATGTCAGTTTCTTCCCACCAACTATATTTTCGGAAATCCAATTGTATCGTTTTTTATATGCAACTATCAGTAACATTGCTTCCTTGTTCCTCTTCCTTATTCTATAGGCTGTTGGCAAATGTTCATAGCAATTCCCTGTGTACGGGCAAGATGCTACTTCCAAAGGAATTTTTAACATAACCTGGTGGGTTGTGGTACTGCGTGCCTTCATTCCCAGCATTGGGGTTGGTCTCCGCCCCTCAAATGATCCAATCAAGAAAATCCCTCCTGAGCCAGGTGGTGGTGGCACAGGACCTTAATCCCAACACTCAGGAGGCAGAGGCAAGCAGATCATTGTAAGGTCAAAGCCAACCTGCTCTACAGAGTGAGTTCCAGGACACCCAAGCTACAGTCTGTTTTGGGAAAAAAAAAAAAAAATCCCTCACAAGTGTACCCAGCTAATCGGGTTTTAGTTGATTCCAGACAGTCAAATTGACTGCCAGTATTAGCCTTTACAAGTTCACCCCTTGTCAACTTGACACACAACCACAACACTTGTTGGTTGGTTGGTTGGTTGGTTGGTTGGTTGGTTTTATTTCGTTTTGTTTTATTTTTATTTTTTTCCCCCCAGATAAGGTCTCTCTCTGTGGTAGTCCTAGCTGTCCAGGAGCTCACTTTGTAGGCCAGGCTGACCTTGAACTCAGAGAGCTGCCTGCTTCAGCCTTCCAAGTGCTGGGGCTAAAGGCATGCCCTACCACTGCCCGATACAATTTTATTTTTAATTAAATGTGTGTGTGTGTGTGTGTGTGTGTGTGTGCATGCGCACACGTACTGGCAGAAGTCAGACAAGTTAGATTCTTCTGGAGCTGGAGTTACAGGCAGTTGTGAGCCTCTCAACATGGGTGCTAGAACCCTAACTCAAATCTTCTGTAAGAGAGGTATGTACTCTAACCACTGAGCCACCTCTCCAGCCACGTGGGGCCCAGCTTTCTATATGTATACTGGTGATCAAACATGGATCTTCATGGGCTGAGTAGAGAGAATCTGTCTCAATTTTTTTAAAAAATCTTGATTTACTGTCTGCATGTTGTACTGGCTAGTTTTATAACAACTTGATACAACCTAGGTTGTGTCAGAAGATTGGCCTGTGGGATACTGATTGATTGATGTGGGGGGGTGCAGCTCACTAGATGCCACTTCTAGTTGTCCTGGTGGGCATAAGAAGGCAGGCTGAGCAGGTCATGAGGAACAAGCCAAAAAGCATCACTCCTCCACGGCCCCCGTGTTGCGGGATATTTGATCATGTTGTGAACCCTGAGGTTTTGAGCCGGAAAAACCTGTTTCTTGTTGTGGTGTACCTCAGCCCCGGCACACACCTTTGACCCAAGAGCCTTCTCCAAACAAGAGCTAAATAAAGTCAACGATAGGTCAAGAGGCAGAGCAAGCAACCAGCTGACAGGGAGTGAGCATAAGAAAACCTGGAAGGGCTAGAGAGATGGCCCAGAGGTTAAGAGCACCGGCTGTTCTGCCAGAGGTCCTGAGTTCAAATCCCAGAAGCCACATGGTGGCTCACTACCATCTGTAACGGGGTCTGATGCCCTCTTCTGGTGTATAGGCATACATGCAGGCAGAACATTGTATACATAATAATACATAAATCTTAAAAGGGAAAGGAAACCTGGGAAAGAGAAAGGAGGGCCTTTGAGTTGAAGGGTATTTAAGACGGTGAGAAGAAGGAGAAGAAGGAGAAGAAGAGGAGGAGGAGGAGGAAGAGAAGGGACTTTTTCCTTCTGGGATGTAGGTGGGAAGGTCAGCTGGGTGCTTTCTCTGCCTCTCTGAGCTAGTGGACTTTCAGCACAAATCCAAATGAGTGGGGATTTTGTTTCTATAAAATAACACCTCTGCTTCACGACATCCCTGCCTCCGGGTTCCTGTTTTGAGTCCCTGCCCTGACTTTCTCGGATGATGGACTACACGCTCGCTCTAAGAGGAAACAAACCCTTTCCTCCTCAAGCTGCTTTTGGTCACAGTGTTTCCTCACAGCAACAGAGACCCTATGATGTGTGTGTCAGAGGACAACTTGTGGGAGTTGGTCCTCTCCTTCCACCATGGAAAGCTGAGCTCGGGTCGTTAGGTCGGGCAGCATGTGACTTTACTTTTTTTTCTTTTCCAGATGAGAATCTTGCTTTATAGTCCAGACTGGCCTCCAACTCACCATTCACCTACCTCAGCCTCCTAAGTGTTAGACTCACAGGCATGTGTCACCTCAGCCTACTCCAAGAGACAGAGCTCATGTAGCCCAGGCTAGCCTCGAACTCTCTAAGTAGCCCAGGATGGCCTTGAACTTCTGGTCCTCCTGCCTTCACCCCCTGAGTGGTGCAATGACAGAGTCCAGCATGACGGCTGGCCACGCTTGGCTTTGAAAGGTTTGCTCACCTGTCTGAGTCTACAAGTCGCCACTTAGAAATCTAACCGTTATGGGGTGGGAGTGAGGGGGGGGCACATGCCTTTAGTTCAAAGTGAGTTCCAGGACAGCCAGGGCTACATAGAGAAATCCTGTCTTGAAAAACCAAAAATGAGAGAGAAGGAGAGAGAGGGAAAGAAAGAGAGAGGGAAGAAGGAGAAAGAAAAGAAGGAGAAGAAGAGAGGAAGAAAAAGACTGAATATTGTAGAATCATTGTAGACACTGCAGTCTGCTCAGGTGGCAGGGTCTGGGAGGCCCTAAACCACAGCATAAGACCAGGGTCATGGTGCCTTCCCTCTTATTTTTTTTTAATTAGGGTCTTACTATGTAGCCTCAGCTGGCTCCATATGTAGACCAGGCTGGCCTTGAACTCACAGAAACCCACCCCCCACCCTCCTGAGTCTTGGAATTAAAGGCATGTATTCCCACTCTTTACCTCTTCTAATAGGAAGCAGCTTTGCTCCTTTTGAAACTCAGAGAGGTCTGGAAGTGTGTGTGTGTGTGTGTGTGTGTGTGTATGTGTGTGTGTGTGTGTGTGTGTGTGTGTGTGTGTGTGTGTGTGTGTGTGTGTGTGTGTGTGTTTTGAGAGTCTCTTCTATGTAGCCCAGGTTGGCTTTGAACTCATTATTGAAGCCCAGGATGGCTGTGGTAGTTTGAACAAGATGTCCCCCCATAGTCTGAGGCATTTGAGTGCTTGGATCCCAGTTGGCAGTACTGTTTGGAAGGTTTCAAAGGTGTGGCCTTGCTGAAGGAAGTGTGGGTTTGGGGGTGGGGGTGAGAATTTAAAGACTTGAGCCACTTCCAGTTTGCTCTCTGTTCTGTGCATGTGATTCAAGATGAGAGCTTTCATCTCGCTATTTTAGCCACTGTCTTAGGGTTTTACTGCTGTGAAGAGACACCATGACCACAGCAACTCTTATAAAGGAAAACAGTTAATTGGGACTGGCTTACAGTTCAGAGGGTCAGTCCATTATCATCATGGCGGGAAGCAGGGCAGCATCCAGGCAGACATAGTGCTGGAGAAAGAGCCCAGAGTTCTGCATCTTGATCCAAAGGCAGCCAGGAGGAGACTGTCCCTTCTGCACTGGACGGAGCTTGAGCATAGGAAACCTCAAAGCCCACCTATACAGTGACACACCTCCTCCAACTAGGCCACACCTCCTCCATCTAGGACATGCCTCCTCCAACTAGGCCACGCCTCCTCCAACTAGGCCACACCTCCTAATAGTGCCAATTCCCATGGCCCAAGCATATCCACACAACCACAGCCACTGTGCCTGCCACTTCCCTACCATGACGGACATGTATCCCTCTAGAACTGTAAGCCCAAATAAACTAAACTCTTTCCTCTATACGTTGCCTTGGTCACGGCGTTTATCTAAGCACTAGAAACGTCACTGATTACGATGGTCTTGACTGATCCTCCTGCCTCAGCCTCCTGGGTGCTCCGATAAGGTGCTCAGTGTCACACCAAGCCATCTTTGCTGAGAGTGAAGACTCGGCCCCTAGCATGTGGATCAATAGATCATTGGTGGGTTTACGACGGGTGGACCGAAACCTAAAAGGCAGCTTGAGAGCTGGCTGTGGTTCAGTTGGCAGAGTGGCATCGAGCTTGGTTTATGTGGTGCTAGGAATGGGACCGAGGGCTTCATACATGCTAGGCGAGCCTTTTGCAGGTCCCCAAGGCTGGATGGCCAGCGAGAGGCTGAATCACTAAGCTCCAGGTTCACAGAGTTTCCTTCCCAAAACGAAAAGGTAGACAGTGATAGTGGAAGATTCTGACATTGACCTCTGACATCCACACGCACATGCCACATACATGCAAGTGCACACATGCATATATTACATACAGATGCACAGAGAAACAGTAAGCCAGACATGGAGATTCATATCTGGAATCCCAGCACTAGGAAGGTGGAAGTAGAAGAATCAGAGCTCAAGGCCACCCTCAAATTTATGATATTTAGGCTAGCCTGGGCTACTTGGGACATTGCAGTGCTATCAAGTAAACTCAGTATCATGCATTTTAACTTAGGGCTCTACCCTTGAGCTACCAGGAACTAGTTATGTAGCTCAGGCTAGCCTGCAACTCACTAGATAGCCCAGGCTAGACTAGAGCTCTAGCTTATCCTGTCTCAGCCTCTGCAGCGCTGGGAAGACAGGTGTGTGACACCACATCCATGGAGTGCTACCTTGAGTGTGCTCTTGTTGTCCCTGCTTGGATGACAGTCTAAGGGAATCATCTGCGATCTCAGGGGCAGCAAGCAGAACACACCCCCTGACCCATGGGTGCCACATGCATCTCAGAGTACACCCTCTACTTATTCTTCTCGCTGCCATGACAAAAATACCTGGAAGAAAAAAAAAAAGCTACATAAGAAAGGACAGGTTTATTCTGGCTCATCGTTTGAAGGTACAGTCTACCGCGGCAGAGACAGCATGGTAGCAGAGCACGAGGCACCTGGTCACACGGCATCCACAGTCAGGAAGCAGAGAGAGAAGAGCTCAGCTGCTTCCACTCAGTTCAGACCCAGCCAGTGGGCTGCCGTTGACCTTTAGAGTGGATCTTTCTATCTCAATTAACCCAATCTAGAAACTCTCTCAGGTAATTCTAGAGTCTGTCATTTGTCAATGTTAACCACCACGTACCCCTACATAATATGGAGATTATACGGGGCTCTCTACTGGCTCCACATTGTGCTTTAAGTTCTAAGTGCACTTTTAAATTGTTTATTTGTGTGTCTGAATGAATGTATTGCCACATGTGTACAGAGCTTGAGGAGGCCAGAAGTGGGCACTGGATGCCCCGGAGATGGAGTTACAGGTAGTCGTGAGCCAACTAACGCTGGTCCTGGGACAGGAACTCTGGCCCTCTGAAAGAGCATCGAGCACTCTTGACCACTGAGCCATCTCTCCAGCCCCAGCTCTCTGTGTGTTGTGCAGGAGAGAAATTCTGCTATTTGCTAGCTTTCCCCAGAAGAGTTTGTGTTATGCCTCCAGGTTTGAGGCAAAAAAAAAAAACAACCCAGGAAAAGGCAGGTTTGAGTGACTGAGGATTCAGAGTGCAAAGGAGGAATGGGGGGTTGGAAATTAAGATTGTTTAGCAAGCAAAGGTTCAATGCCAGCACCAACGGGTGGGGGAGAACATACCACAAGAGAACCAAAGGAAGGCCTGGATGTTTACAGGACTTCCAAGGACCTGCTGAGCCCAGTAACCCCCTGATGTGGGTATAGCACAGACACAGGCCTGCCTGTTTGCGATCCGCAGTAACCAGGAATTCAAACTCAGGTTCTCTTGATAGTGCAGCAGGCACCTTATCTTTGGGTTGTCTCTCCAACTCCTCCTTTCTTATGTCTTTTTTTTTTTTTTTTAAGATTCATTTATGTTATATATGTGAGTACACTGCAGCTGTCTTCAGACACACCAGAAGAGGGCATCGAATCCCATTACAGATGGTTGTGAGCCACCATGTGTTTGCTGGGACTTGAACTCAGGACCTCTTAGCCATCTCTCCCCTTTCTTATGTCTTGATTCACCAATTTAAGACTCTGCCATCTCCTCACTGTGAAAGCTGAGGCATCAGGCAGCGAAGCCATCCCTCCCCCTGCTCCATTTTTACAGGTTTTCCCTCCCTGCTCCCTCTGCTTCCAGTTTGCCATTCAGTATTTCTTCCTGACAGACTGAGACTGGTCCTTGGCCTCTGCTCCTCTGCCCTGGGGTCACAGCCTCATCGTCTGTCAGCTGAGTTCTAGCAACACCAGGAACAGCCACATGGGCTCCTGTCGTCATCATCGATGTCATCGTCAACTTCCTTGGTTTGTCTCTTGGTTCTCCGAGTTCATCATTTTAGAATCAAGGTCAATATTGTACTGTCTTGGGTTGCCTCACATCTGAAGCCCTGGGTTCCATAAGTGTCCTTCTGTCTTCTACTACTTCTCCTTCCTCCTTTCCCCTTCTATTCCTCCTCTTATTCTTGAGACAGGGTCTGTCACTCTGTCTAGCCCAGGCTAGGCTAGAACTCACTATGTAGCTCAGGCTGGACTCAAATTCACAGGAATCCTCCTGTGTTGGGGTTGGTCTTGTGTACTGTGTATTCAGATGCTGGGTTCTGTGCCCCCAAGATCAGGTTGCAGTGTGACTTGGGCATTGTATTGACCAATGTGCTGTAAAGAATGCGCCCCAAAGCTCTCTGCTTGGTCAATAAAAGGTTGGAGCCTGTGACTGAGCAGAGAGGATAGGAAGGCGGGTCTGGCGACTGAGTGAGGAGGCTGAGAGAGACCACAAGGGGAAAAGGAGAAGGAGGTCACCATTAGGCAGGATGGACCATAAGCACATGGTCAAGGGAAGCTCACACTGAAGACAGAGGCTACCACAGAAACAGCCCAGGCAGGACAAATTGACAAGTAACAGGACATTTATCTGGTATTAACAGACTAGCTCCGAATCTGCTCAGCATAGTGCCAGCAGCTTGTTCATAAAATCTGGCATCTCTGTGTCACTGACTCAGGAGATAAGTGGGTTACAGTGGGGTAGAAGCCCCTGAAGATATTTAGGAGCTAAAGGAGATATAGTAATCCCCCCAAAAAATAATTCTACAATACTCCTGCCTTGGTTTCTTGAGCTGAGATTATAGGTATATATCACGATATCCTACTTTTGAAATAATTTTTTGTTTGGTTAGGTCTTTTTCAATAATTTTTTTACTTTATGTGCACTGGTGTTTTGCCTGCATGTATGTCAGTGTGAGGGCTTCAGATCTTGGAGTTACAGTTGTGGGCTGCCGTATGGGTGCTGGGAATTGGACCCGGGTCTTCTGGAAGAGCAGTCGGTTATCTTAACTGCTGAGCCACCTCTCCATCTCTCCAGCCTCTTGGTTAGGTTTTTAAAAAGTAAAATCTATTGCCCGATTGAGACAGGGTCTGATGTGACCTATTCATCGAGGCTGGCTGGTCAACCAGCCCCCGGAATGTACCTGATTCCACGTCACCAGCTGAGATTACAGCCATGCACCAACATATTGGACATTTTTTTGTTTCTCAAAAGTTATTTCTTTTTCTTGCTTGTTTTGGAGGTCCTACCAGGGCATGACACATGCAGACAAACGTTTCACCTCTGACCTCTGTTCCCAACCTTTCAATATCTTATCTTGAAGCCTTGAGTACACTATTGATTACTACCGATCTTTGAATTCGGCTTGACGGGAGATGGTTTGGGTTTTTTTTTCTTCTTCTTTCCATTTTTATGTGGTATGTGTCTGCATGTTTGCATGTAGGTGAGCACACATGTAGGTGTGTGTGTGCACACATGCACATGTATACATTCATATATGGAGGATCATTGTTGATGCCTAGAATCATTCTTGATAACTTTTCTACTTTATTCATTGAGGCAGTGTCTCTCAATCAAACCCAGAGCTTGTCGATAGAGCTAGTCTCACTAGGCTCTCCTGTCTCATCCTTCCAAGGTTAGAATTATAGGCGAGCCACCACACTCTCCAGGCATTTATGTGGGGTTCAAAGGATCTGAACTCATCTCGTCATCCCCTGGTTTTGGATTTCTGAGCCAGAGCTTCTACCCTAGGTAGCCTGGAACATTTTGTGTAGCTGAAGATGACCTTGAACTCCTGATCCTTACAATTCCATCTTCTCCTTGGACTGATGACTGGATTACAATCATGCACCACCACACCAAGTTCACCAAGTGTGGGGGATCAAATCCAGGGCTTCGTCCCCAGCACCGGTCATTACAAGATGCAGGAAAGGTAGGTAGTGGTTATGGTCTGCGTGTGTCTGCCAAGGGTGCCCGTGCTGAAGCTTACCACCCACTGTAAAGCATTCAGAGAGTAGAAAGTTACACCAAATGGCTAGAGGTGGGACTTTGGAGAAAGTGACTCAGGTAAGATTAGATCACCTGGGTGGAGCACCCCGGTTGAACCCTGGTGGCTCTGTAAGGAAGCTGGGACTAACGCATGTCTCTTGTCATATGGCACCCTCTGTCACATTGGGGTTTTGCCAGCAAGAAGGCCTTCACCAGGCGTGGGTCTATGAACCTTCAGACTCATAGGCTAAATAAATCCCTTTTCTTAGTAAAGCTCTCCAGCCTTGAGGATTTTGTTATAGTAAACGACACTAAGGATAAACCTGTTTTCTTTTTTGAGACAGGACCTCAACCTCACTTTGCCTCCAAGACAATGGCTGAACTTGTCCTGATCCTCCTGCCTCCACCTCCCGAGGGCTGGGATTATAGCACTAAGCCCCCAACCTTGCTGTTTAGGTTCCGATGCCTTGAGTTATTTTGTTCCTAAGTTGTGTTTGTTTTAGTTAGCTTGAGATAGCTCCTATGATGTAGTTGTCTAGTTTTCAAATGGGTTATCTGCCTGCTTCAGTCTCCCTAGGTTCTTGGATTAGGCACGCCCAGCTCAAGAATAAATACTTTTTTTTTTTTTTTTTTTGGTTTTTCGAGACAGGGTTTCTCTGTATAGCCCTGGCTATCCTGGAACTCACTCTGTAGACCAGGCTGGCCTCGAACCCAGAAATCCACCTGCCTCTGCCTCCCAAGTGCTGGGATTAAAGGTGTGCACCACCACTGCCCGGCTGAATAAATACTTTTTGAGTTTAACATTTGAGCCTCTTACTCTTCAGATGAGAATCAAAAGGCTAAATGGAAGGGCAGAAAGAGCTGAATTTGTGAGCACAGGAACGCAGGATTTCACTGGAGAAAAGAGCCAGGATGGAGACACAGAACTTCGAGTCAGGTTGCTTCCCCTACAGCGCCTGGAATGTCACGTACTGCCACAGAGAGCCGGCTGTCATCACCCACGGTGCACCATGAGAACGACATTTCTTCTATGTGCTATGACAAATCTGGGGGCAAACAGCAGGTCAGAGTTGTCCCAGGTCGCTTTCCACACTGGAAGGCTCCTCTTCCTTCCTGTCTTTGTTAGCCTGCCAGTCGCCCCAGCGGGTTGAGTCCAAGTGCATGGGCGCTCAGCCAGATGGTGACTAACTCGGGTACCCAGACCACGTAGGAAAGGTGAACAACGCCCTTTCAAAGGACCCTGCTAAACCAGTTTGCATCTGTAACTCTTGACCACAAATGCTTCTTTGTCTTGTAATCTAAGCACAGAATGGATGGAAGAAAGAGGAGAGAGGCGAACTCTGTGCTAGACCCTTGGGCAGAGGGAAACAATTTTCAGGTCGGCTCTCACATAGCCCAGGCTGGCCTCAAATTACGTGACCAAGGATGACTTGGAATGCCAGGTCCCCCTGCCTGTACTGTCTGACTGGGATCGAACAGCACCACAGCTCCAGGTTTAGAGAGTGTGGTGGATGGAGCCCAGGTCTTCGTGCATGCTAAACCAGGTACTCTACCAACGGAGCCACATCCCCCGCCCAAACCTGAACTTCTGATCCTCCTGCCTCCACACTTTGTGTGCTGGGATTAAAGGTGGTCAGAACCATGCCAGGTTTTTACAGATGGGGTTTTGTTATTTTTGAGACAAGGTTTCATTAGATAGCCCTAGATGGCCTAAAATTCACAGAGATCTGACCATGTCTACTTCCCTAAGCGCTGGGATTGAAGGTGTGTCTGGCTAGCAATGTTATGTTGTTTTGTTTGGGGGGAGAAGTGTTTCAAGAGTTTCTCTGTGTGTCCTTGGCTCTCCTGAAACTTGCTTCGCACACCAGGCCAGCCCCAAACTCAGAGATCCGCCTGCCTCTGCCTCCCGAGTATTGTCAAGGTATTTTTGCAAATCATCTGCCCTCTCTCACCTTTAGTCTATTAATGGGAGTGAGGAGAAGTGATTGGGTTTGCTTGCTTGATTTTCCAGGACAGGGTCTCTCTCTATGTCTCTGGTTGTCCAGGATGTAGACCAGGCTGGCCCCGAACTCACAGAGATACACTTGCCTCTGCCTCCCAAGTGCTGGATTAAAGGTGTTTGCTACCACTGACTGACTTTATTATATCTCAAGACACTGTGTAGCCCAGTCTGGCCTGGAATTCCTAATTGTCCTCTCTCTGCTTCCAAGTCCTGAGGTACCACCATACCCAGCCTGAAAATCCATGGTATAGAATGTGTGTCCGTGGACTCCCTAGTAGTGTGTGCTGTAATGACTGGACTCGGTGATCTCCACAGTTTCCACACTGAAAAAAAAAAATCTCCCTGAAAACAAACAACATGACCTGGAGATTGTGCATGGTCCAGAGAATGGGAGAACAGAAAGAAAGAAGTCTACATTTGCCAAATTTAAAAGTTTCATCTTGCTAGGTGGTGGTGGCACACGCCTTTAATCCTAGGACTTGGGAGACAGAGGCAGGCAGATCTCTGAGTTTGAAGCTAGCCTGGTCTACAAAGTGAGTTTCAGGATAGCCAGGGCTATGCAGAGAAACTGTCTTGAAAAACAAACAAAAACCATCACTTCCCCATGTTTGCTAAGCACACTCCACCCTTGAACTATACACCAGGCCAAAATGTCCATCTTGCATAGTTGGGACGTCTGCTTGAACGGCCCAGGATCCTGCGGTCACCCAATGGCTATCCTTCCCACATCTCCAATGGGCATGAAAACTTTTTATTACTTTTCCCCTCTTAAACTTTGGATGGAATCAGCCCTTTACTGGGGAACTCTATGCAGGTGTTCTACTGTTGGACTCAGACCCCAGTTCCTGAATGGGAGATTCTAGTCAGGTGCTCTACTGCTTAGCCACACCCCCCCCCAGGACATTTCAAATATGAGCAGAGAAGGCACAGCCAACAGATCTTCCTTGGAACCCTTGCATTGAGCATATCACATTAAAAACGAGTGCAGGTTGGGGGCTGGAGAGATGGCTCAGCAGGTAAGAGCACTGACTGCTCTTCCGAAGGTCCTGAGTTCAAATCCCAGCAACCACATGGTGGCTCATAACCATCCATAATGAGATCTGATGCCCTCTGCTGGGGTGTCTGAGGACAGCTACAGTGTACTTACATATAATAAATAAATAAATCTTTTAAAAAAAAAAAAATGAGTGCAGGCCTCCTCTTCAAAGGAGGAAGCTGATTCCATGGCTGTGGAGATAGGATCTTGGATTAATGAGAGAGGGAAATCCATATAAACAGATGCCACACATGAGGTGGCTGCAGAAAAGAATGGCCTTCTGGGAGAAATGAGGATGGCAGGCAGAGAACACAGCGACGCAGTAACTAACAGCAAACAGGACAATTAGAAAGGCCACTTCTAAATGCTCACACTAGCAATTCCAGAGGGGTAAGAGTGTGTGTGTGTGTGTGTGTGTGTGTGTGTGTGTGTGTGTGTGACTGACTTGTCACAGCTAGAGTCATAGGAAAGGAGGGACCCTGAATTGAGGAAATGCCTCCATAGTATGGGGCTATAGGGCATTTTCTTAGTGATAGATGGGAAAGGGGCCAGCCCCTTGTGGATGGTTCACTTCTAAATAGGTGATCCTGTGTACTAAAAGGCAGGCAGGCTGAGCAAGCCATGGGGAGCAAGCCAGTAAGCAGCACACCTCCATGGCCTCTGCATCAGCTCCTGCCTCCAAGTCCCTGCCCTGTGTGAGTTCCTGTCCTGACTTCCTTCAATGGAGAACTGTGATGTGGAAGCAGAAGCTAAATAAACCCTTTCCTCCCCAATGTTGCTTTGGTCATGGAGTTTAATTACAGCAATGATAACCCTAACTAAGACTGTGTGTACACTTATAAGTGTGTGTGTGTGTGTGTGTGTGTGTGTGTGTGTGTGTGCCTGTTGTGTGGAGGTCAGAGGTCAACTCTAGGCAATCAGTTTTCTTCTTCCACCAAGTGGGTCCTGAGGATGGAACTCAGATCTTCAGGCTGCTGGGATCTACTTTCACCTACAGAACTATCTTGCTACCTTCTCCCAGACTTCTGCCCTTACTTGTTTAAAAATTGTCTCTGTATAAGCTCTGGCCATCCTGGAACTCACTCCGTAGACCAGGTCGGCCTCAAACTCAAGAGATCCACCTGCCTCTGCCTCCCGAGGGCTAGGTTTAAAGGTGTGTGCCACCATTGACCGGCTCTCTTTTAAAAATTATTCTAGGCTTCGGAGCTGGTACTTGGATGTTGTGATGGTTTGTATATGCTTGGCCCGGAGAGTGGCGCCTGTTGGAGTAGGTGTGGCCTTGTTGGAGTAGGTGTGGCCTTGTTGGAGTAGGCTAGAAAACCCTCATCCTAGCTTCCTAGAAGTCAATATTCTGCTAGCAGCCTTTAGATGAAGATGTAGAACTCTCAGCTCCTCTTGCACCATGCCTGCCTGGATGCTGCCATGCTCCTGCCTTGATAATGGACTGAACCTATGAACCTGTAAGCCAGCCCCGATTAAATGTTGTCCCTATAAGAGTTGCCTTGGTCATGGTGTCTGTTCACAGCAGTAAAACCCTAACTAAGACAGATGTATAGGTGTCAGTTTGGTTTTTAAAAAATTATTTATTATATTATATATATATATATGAGTACATTGTAGCTGTCTTCAGACACACCAGAAGAGGGCATCAGATCCCATTACAGATGGTTATGAGCCACCGTATGGTTGCTGAGAATTGAACTCAGGACCTCTGGAAGAGCAGTTAGTGTTCTTAACCACTGAGCCATCTCTGCAGCCCAGATGTCAGTTTTCTACACAAGCCCCACCACTCATTTGAAAACACTGCAGAGAAGAAGCTAGGGAGATGACTTACGTGAGTAAAAGTGCCTGCTTTGCAAACGTGAAGATATAAGTTCAAATCCGCAACACCCTCGTGAAAAGGCCATTATGCTGTTGATACCTGAAACCCCAGCATTGTAGTACAAAAACAGGCAGCCCCAAGAGTCCACTGGCCAGCCGGCCTAGCTGAGACTGCAAGTTCTGACTCACTGAGAACTCTTGTCTCAAGGCAGCAAGGGTGCCACCTGATGTCCTGCTCTGAGCTCCTCATGGACACACAGAGGGTTGGACAGAACTGGACACTCATGTGCATGTACCGAACACACATAGATAGATAGATAGATAGATAGATAGATAGATAGATAGATAGATAGATAGATAGATAGATGTACTAGAAATTAAAGGACTGGGGACATGGCTCAGTGGGCAGACCACTTGCTTTCCCAGTAAGAAGCCTTGAGTTCAGAACCCCAAATCCCACACAGCTGGACACAGCAATGTGTAGCTATAATCCCTGAGCTCCTCCTTCAAAATGGGAGGCAGAGCCTAGAAAGATGGCTCAGTGGTTAAGGGCACTGGCCGCTTTTGCAGAGGACCTGGGTTCAGTTTCCATCACCCACATGGTGACTCACCACCATTTGTAACTCCAGTTCCAGGGGATCTGTCGCCCTCTTCTGGCCTCTCTGGGTACTGCATGCACATGGTGCATTTACACACATGCAGTCATATACATAACAATAAATAAGTTTAAAAATGTTTAAAGCTAAAATCATAAGCATTTATTGTTACAGATGTTAGGAACTAGAGCTGGATATGGTGGTGTGCCCCAGAATCTTAGCAATGGGGAAGACAGAAGCAGGAAGATCAGCTCAAGGCCAGCTTTGCCTATATAGGGAGTTTGAGGCCCGCTGGGACATGAAACCAACCACTAAAACTCAATGTAATGACAGGAAATAATACATGCTTTTCAATAACTGTATATTAATAATCTCAATTCCTTAATCAACAGAAACAGACTAACAAAAAAGATTAACAACAGTAATAAAAACCAAAACCAAAACCAAAACCAAAAAACACAGTCCCTAGCCAGTTAGATTCCTCAGCTGGTAAAAAGCATTTGCCACGTATATTTGACTACTGCTACCCAGAGCCATCCTTGGGGCCATGGTAGCTTGGGGATGTATAAATGTCGTTGGCCTGTGTTACCACTGAAGGTCATGCCATTATGTCTGGTCTGTGCTGCCCCCTGAAGCCATGTTGATGTCACTGGCCTGTGCTGCTGTCGAGGGCTGTGATGCTGTCCATGATTCTTGCTGTGGCAGAGGGCCCAGGTGATGCCCAAGATCTGTACTGCCACCAGAGACCGTGTGGATGTCCGTGGTCTGTGCTATCGCCAGAAGCCATGTGGAAGTCCGTGACTGATTGCTCCAGCTGACTGTAAAGGGCAAGGAAGTTGCGTTTGCTGTGGTATCAATGACACTGTAGACTCTCAGTGGAGAAAGAGGGACAGAGAAGACTTCTGTGACAGCCCCTAACCCCTCACCCACCCAGCAAAAGTAACAGCTAGACAGAAAGCCATGGAAGAAACCTCTTAACAATTCTCATAAAGGACTTGGAAATGTGGCTCTCCACAACTGATGGCTTCCGGCCAGGGTGCAGGTTGGGAAGGACAGAATTTTCTCTAAGGGGCTGGCCAACTGGGAGTTTGACCATGTTCTCATGAGTACATGGGCAATATACAATTTGAACTTTCTTCTCTCCTTTCTTTGGGGGAAAGGTCACGGGGGGGTGGGGGCAAACCCGGAAGGACTGGGAAGTGAGCGTGATTTGGGTTCATGATGTGAAATCCCGAAAAAATCAATAGAAGTATTATGTTAGAGAAAATCTAACTAGCCGGGCAGTGGTGGCGCACGCCTTTAATCCCAGCACTCGGGAGGCAGAGACAGGCGGATTTCTGAGTTCGAGGCCAGCCTGGTCTACAGAGTGAGTTCCAGGACAGCCAGGGCTACACAGAGAAACCCTGTCTCGAAAAAAAAAAAAAAAAAGAAAAGAAAATCTAACTATAAAAGTCCAGGTGCAGGTGTATTAGCTGCTGAATTCTACAAGGCTTCAGAGAACGAATACCAGTGCTTATCAAATTTTCAATAAAAGAGAAAATGAAGACATTCCCATTTACAATGCCAGCATTAACCGTGGTACTAAAACCAGACATCTACACTGACAACAAAAAAGAAAATTATAGGCAGTCTCCCTGATGAACAGGGATGTAAAAATTCTCAAGAAGACTCTGGGTTCAAAGATGCTCCGTGGTTAAGAGCGGGCAGTGCTCCTGCAGAGAACCCCGCTTCAGTTCCTAGCACCCACACTTGGCAGCTCACAGCCAAGTGGAACTCCAGCTCCAGGCCATTCACACGCCCTCTTCTGGCATCTTGGGGCAACTGCACTCACACGGCATATATTCAGACACATCAACAGAAGTAATAACAGCGAGCATGGAATTCTGGGAATAATGTGGACAAAGGGAAAATCTTCCCCCTGCTGTGGGAAAAGAGAGAGTCCTTCACTCCGGAAACGATCATGGAGATGTCTCAAAAACCTAAATGCAGATCTGCTTTACAACCCAGCTCTGCCACTGGGGCGGGGGAGGGGATGAAGGGTGCTCCAAATCAAAATATCACAGAGATCCCTGTATTGATCGAGTATTGATCGCAGCTCCCCCCTCACAATAGCTAAGTTACAGAACCAGGCTGGGTCTGCAAAGGCAGAGAAATGGTAAATAATAATAATAATAATAACAATGTGCTTTCTGTTGTGCTAAAGACACAATGGAAGTCTTTCAGCCAATAAAGCAGGACAAAGTCGTGTTCATCCTCAGGAAAATGGATGTAACTGGAAATGACCACATTAGTCTCAGAAAGACAAAAGATTGGGTTTGTCTAATCAGTGCTTCCTGGATGTACAGAGATATGTGAAATTGTACACACACACACACACACACACACACACACACACACACACACACACACATATACATGCCAGGAGCACAGAGGTGTGGCTGCCTACACAGAGCAAAGGGGTCTAAGCAGGTTAGAACGGTGGGGAGAGAGAGAGAGAGAGAGAGAGAGAGAGAGAGAGAGAAGACACAAGGGAGGAATGAACATAGGCTCAACATACAATACGGTGTGTGATGCGTCTTAGTTCTCCGGTATTTACATTTCCATCCCAGGCCGGGGCAAACAATCGTCGTCTTCCTCCTTCAAGGAAGAACAGATAAGGTTGTAGCCTCAGGGCACCATTGACTCTAAGACCCCGGCTGGCCTAGAATTTGTTCCAGTGAATTCTAGAACTTAGCTCAGGTAACCTTGAGGCCCTGCAGAGGCACAAATCATCCAAACACTTCTTAGGATGGGCTTTGGGTGCAGGAATTGGAGAGGAGCTATGTGGAGCAATTACAGGCATCTGGGAACCCCCAAATGAGGATGCCGTGAGCTGAACTCGGGTCTTCTGAACGAGCAGCATGTGGCCCTATTGAGCCACCTCTCCAGCCCTCACCTTGTTTGAGACTGGATCTCTCACTGGCCCGGGGCTCACTCATTAGACTTAGGCTGGCTGGCCATCAAGGTCCAGATGCACTCCTGTCTGCTTCCCCAGCTTCGGGGGGACAAGTGAATGCCATCATGGCCAGATTTTATGTGGGTGCTGGAGACGGAACCGAAGTCCTCGAGCTTACAAAGTAGGCACTGTAGGACTGAACTCTAGTCTATAGATGGAAAAATCTGGGCGTGGCACATGTACCTGGAATGCCAGCATTTGCAAGGGCTTAAGATGGGACACCACAAGGAAACCTACAGAATCAACTAACCTGGGCCCAGAGGTGCCCCCAGAGACTGAACTGCCAACCAGGGAACGCATGGGACTGACTTAGGCCTCCTGCATACGTTGTCAGTTGTGTAGCTTGGTCATCATGTGGGACCCTAACAGTGGGAGCTGGGGCTGTCTCTACTCTGTTGCCTGCCTTTGGATCCCTTTCCCCCTACTGGGCTGCTTTGTCTAACCTCAACAGGAGAAGATGCACCTAGTCCTACTGCAACTTGATATGCCAAGGCGGGTCGGTCTCCACGGGAGGCCTCCCTTTTCTGAAGAGAAAGGGAGGAGGAGTGGATGGGGAACAGGATTGGGGGAGGGGAAGCACGACCTGGGAGGAGAAGGAAGAGGAGGAGCTGCTACCGAGTGGATGTAAATTAAATAAATAAATTAATTAATTTTTAAAAATGGGCTCTGAACATAGTTATGTATGCGGTAAAAATACAAACAACTGAAATCTATTTTTCTCTTTTGAGCCAGGGTCTTATTGTGTAGTTTAGACTAGCCTCTGACTTTCATCCTTCCTCAGTCTGGGATTACAGATGAACACAACCATGTCTGACCCTCTTGAATTTTTGTTTTGTTTTTCCTCGAGACAGGGTTTCTCTGTGTAGCCCTGGCTGTCCTGGAACTCACTCTGTAGACCAGGCTGACCTCGAACTCAGAAATCCGCCTGCCTCTGCCTCCCAAGTGCTGGGATTAAAGGCGGGCACTACCACTGCCCGGCAGTCCTGGCTGTCTTAAAACTCCCTTTGTAGACCAGGCTGGCCTCGAACTCACAGATTTCCACCTGCCTCTGACTCCTGAGTGTTGGGAATAAAGGCATACACCATCATGCCCGATTTTTCTTTTTTAGAGAGACTCTCATGTAGCCGAGGCTGGTCTAAAATCCCTACTATGCCTGCCTCTGATTCCCACATGCTAGGATTACAGTGGTGGACCTAACCACTATGTTTAGCTTCATTCTAACAATTAAAAATATTATATTTGTGTGTGTGTGTGTGTGTGTGTGTGTGTGTGTGTGTGTGTGTGTGTGTGTGAGAGAGAGAGAGAGAGAGAGAGAGAGAGAGAGAGAGCGCACATGTACACGTTCCATGTATGGTGGGGTTAGAGGACTACTTGTGGCTGTTAACTTTCTTGCACTAACTAGGTCCTGGGAATTGTACTCAGATTTTTGGGTTAGGCAGCAAACACCTTTACACCCCGAGCCATCTCACCAGGTCCATCTTGTGGATTTTTAGGCAGACTTGGCTGCCGTTGTGTGCTGTGTGCTATGACCCCATCACCATCTTCCCAAACTGAAACTCTGTCCTCATTCACACTAACTCCCAGCTTCTGCTCTGCCCGGCCTCTGTTCTCTACTGTCTGTTGCTAGGAGTTTGCTCGGTCTCAGGACCTCAAGGAAGAGGAATCCAGTGAAATCTGTGCAGTATATGCACCTACACGTGTGCACAGGCTCACGTGCACTCATGTGTACAGGAGCCAGAGGTTGACTTCTGGTGTCTTCCTCAATCACACTCCACCTTAGTTTGTTGAGACAGGGTCTCTCACTAAACCTGGTACTGTCCAGTTTGGATAGACTGATGGCCATCAAGCCCCTGTCTCTGCCTTCCAAACAATGGGAATCCAGGTGTGCCCTGATTTTTACATGGATGTTGGATTATACACCTTGGTCCTCATGATTGTCTGGTAAATACTTCACTAAGTCTTCAAAGTCTCCACTGCCTTGAATCCCCTCTGCACTCAAGGATGGCCTTGAACTCCTGACTCTCCCAGGTTTTACTTCCTGAGTGCTGGGGTAACAGTCCTGTGTCATCTCTTTCAGCTAAGTGGTCACTTGGTAAACTTTATGTTATGTATCTCCTACCACTGGACAGATCTTTATGGAAACCTTTATCTCTACTTCCCCAGGCCACTGAAAACTCACGACATTTTATGGAGTAACGCATCCCCAAACTATGTGTTCTAGAAAGAGACAAAATGCAGTGTTGAAATGGTTTTCCCGAAAGCTGGGCCAGGCAGCATTGTTTGCATTCTTAGATAGAAAAATCTCTTTTAGTGGATTGTCCCTTCCCCTCCCATTCCCCTGCTCCAGGAAAAATGGCAAGAAAAAGACAGCTTCAAACCAGAAACCAAGAGATAAACTCCCATGGGTGTAGACTGACTTTGTTTGTGTGCGCTAGGAAGGCAAAGGTCAACGTCAGTTGTCATCCCACAGGAGCTGTTGGTGGTGTTTAACAGTGTGTGTGTGTGTGTGTGTGTGTGTGTGTGTGTGTGTGTGTGTTTGAGAGGTGAGGGGGTTATGTGCACATGTTGCATGTAAGGTTAGGGACAACCTACGGGAGTCATTATTCTCCCTCTACCCTGTGGGTCCCAGGGATTAAACACAAGTCCTTGAGTTTGAGAGCAAGTATTTTCATACAATGTACAGGATAGTCTCAGGTTAACCTGACCAGGTTAGAATCATTTGAGAGGAAGGGAACCTTAATTAACAAAATGCCAGGGGCTGGAGAGATGGCTCAGTGGTTAAGAACACTGACTGCTCTTCCAGAGGTCCTGAGTTCAACTCCCAGCAACCACATGGTGGCTCACAACCATCTGTAATGGGATCCGATGTTCTATTCTGGATCAGTCTGAAGACAGCAACAGTGTATTCATAGAAAATAAATAAGTAAATCTTAAAAAAAAAAAAAAAAAAAAAAAAAAGGAAAGAAAAGAAAACGCCTCTAGGGGCTTGTGAGGTGGCTCAGCAGCTAAGAGCACTGGCTGTTGATTTTCCACAGGTCCTGAGTTCAATTCCCAGAAACCCAAATGGTGGTTCATGACCATCTATAAAGGGATCTGATGCCCTCTTCTGGCATGCAGGTGTACATGCAGACGGAGGACTCATGCAAGCAAGCAAGCAATAGAAAAGAAAAAAAAAAAGCCTCTCAAAGATAGGCCTGAAGGAAATCCTGGAGGGAATCGTCTTAATTGATGATTGATGGGGGAGGGCCCAGCCCACTGTGAGTGGTGCCATCCCAGGACTGAGGGTTCTGGGTTCTCTTAGAAAATAGGCTGAGCAACTCAGAAGGATGAAGCCGGGAAGCAGCATCCCTCCATGGCCTCTGCATCAGCTCCTGCCTCCAGGTTCCTACTGTGGTTGAGTTCCTGTGATGGCTTCCTTCAGCAGTGAACAGTGAGATGGAAGTGTAAGTTTAATTAACCCTTTCCTCCCCAACTTGCTTTTGGTCATTGTGTTCCATCGCAGCAATAGAAACCTTTTTATATTTTTAAAGATTTATTTTATGTATATGAGTACACTATAGCTGTCTTCAGATACACCAGAAGAGGGCATCAAATCCCATTACAGCTGGTTGTGAGCCACCATCTGTGGCTGCTGGAATTGAACTCATGACCTCTGGAAGAACAGTCAGTGCTTTTAACCACTGAGCCATCTCTCCAACCTAGCAATAGAAACCTTAACTAAGACACCACCGATCTGTCTTGCCAGTTCCTCTGCGTTGTGTCTTATTTTGTTTTGTGAGACAATATCTCTTCCTGGATTGGGATCTATTTAGCTAGACTGGCTAAGCATTGAGCCCCATGGATCAAATGTCTGTACTCACTCAGAACGGAGGTTATAAACATAGATCAACATGCCTGGATTTCTCACAGGGGTTCAAACTCAGGTCCTCACACTTGCATAGCAAGCACTGGATCATCTGAGCCACCTCTCGGATCCCAGACAATCTTCCTGATACTCAAAGGCCACCTCTAGAACAGGGACCAGGGAGGCAGCCAGCAAAAATCACAGGAGGGTGTGGAGAGAATCAGCCTGCCTGACAGCCAGGTTCGCAGGATAGCAATGGGAGCACAGCCACCAAGAGCCAGCCTGCCCCAGAACACGGGGCCCCTCGTTACTCACCTCACATATGTATTTCTCGACGATGCTCAGGGCGCTATGGCTGACGTAACTGTTGTGGTGGTGTTGTAAAGACTCAATTTTTTCAAAGCCACCAACTTCCTCTATCTGAAAACACAGCTTTTTCTTCTCCTGTAGACTGCCTATCTGCTGAGGATGGGTGAGAAACCAGCAAAGTGACAACGAGACTTAGAGTGTGCTTGGGCAGTGTGTGTGTGTTCGCGTGTGTGTTTGCGTGCACGCGCGCGCGCGTGTGCGTGTGTGTGTGTATGTGTGTGTGTGTGTGTGTGTGTATGTGTATGTGTGTGCGCGCGCATGCGTGTGTGTATGTGTGTGTGTATGTGTGTGCGCGCACGCGTGTGTATGTGTGTGTTATGTGTGTGTATGCGCGCACGCGTGTGTGTATGTGTGTGTGCGCGCACGCGTGTGTGTGTATGTGTGTATGTGTGTGTGCGCACACGTGTGTGTGTGTGTATGTGTGTGTGTATGTGTGTCTGTGTGCGCATGCGTGTGTGTGTGTGTGTATGTGTGTGTGCTTGTGTGTGTGTGTGTGTGTGTGCGCGCATGTGTGCGCGCGTGGAGCTTCAGCTGTCCAGCCTTAAGGGGGCTGTTTTAGTTGGAGGCAGACCTGATCCAGGAGGAGTGGTCTCAGAGCCATTGAAAATGCCAAGATCTTCTTCCTCTCCTTTCATTAATTCATTTCCTCAATCATGCTTGTTTGCATTCATTCACAAAATCCACCCCTGCATTCATTCACAAAATCATTCACAAATTCTTTCATTCACAGTGATCACCCATGAATTCATTCATTCACAAAATCATTCACGAATTCAACAGTGAGTTTACTTGTTCATTCATTCACTTTTTTTACTCAAAATGTATCCAATATCATAGAATACTAATGTAATCAATACAAAAAGGCATTTCTCCAAAGCACCAAAGAACTCAAAAAAAAAAAAACCACATTTAATAAAAATCAAAGCCTAGATGAGCATTACAGGACTCTAGAAACTACTAAGACAGGGTCTTACGTAGCCTGGGCCATCCTTGAACTTGGCTATGTAGCCGTACATAGTAACCTTGATTCCTGATCCTCCTACCTCCACCTCCCCAAGTGTTGGTTTGACAAATACATCCGCTCGACCATTAAAAGAATCCACGGTATCAGCACATAGCATTTCTTTCTTTACTGTTGACCTTGGGGAATGACGTTATATTGTCCAGGCACAGTGCCACTCAGGAACGATTTATGGTACTTTCCAATCCTGGCCCGTCTTTCTTCTATGAATTTATCCCCTGGTGGTTCGCTAGATCTTTAACAATTGATACAGGGAAGCTTGAGAAATGTATAGTGGCTAAGGGTATTGACTATTTTTCCAAAGGACACAGGTTCGGTTCCCAGCTCCCACAAGGTAGCCCACAGCTATCTCTAACTCCAGTGCCAGAGGATGACCTCTTCTGGCCTCTCTGACCCTGCATTCATGGGGTGTACAGACACACACGCAGGCAGAATACCCATTCAGATAAAATAAAAGTAAGTCAATCTTTTCAAATAAATCCGACGCAGAAGTGGGCATGGTGGGGCATGACTGTAATCTCAGCATGTCAGAAGTCTCAGGAAGCTGGAGTATTTACCATGTGTTCCTTCTAAGTCATACAGGGAGAGCGTGTGTCTTCCATGTGAGTTATGTAAGGAGAGCCGGCGTCAAATCTCAAAAGCAAAAATATCAAAAACAGAAACAAAAATGTGTCTGGAGAGATGTCTCAGTGGTTAAGAGCACAAACTACTCCTACAGAGGACTTGAGGTAAGGTCCCAGCAAGCACCTCAGGGGGCTGGCTCATGACCACCTGCCACTCCAGTCCAGGGGAATCTGATGCCTATCCACACAATTGATAAAAACAAACCTTAAAGACGCGTCTAGAAGCTCGACTCTTTCTTTTGTTCCGTTTTGAAGCCTCTGTGGGTTTCTCAGCCTCAGGCAAGGGAATCCACATCTTCACCAGCCGCTCTCATCCGCCCCAGACCTGATCCCTTTTCACTCTCCCTCCATCTTCCAACCACCTGCTCTTGCTAGGCTACTTATGTCTCCCCTGGTTATTCCTTTGCCTACGACTTTTTTCTACAAGTGTCCTCGAGACTCATCCACACGCTCACTTCTCTGGCTGGGACTCTCTCAAAGAATGCTCCCTTCCCTGAGCACTTCCTGTGTGACAGCAGCCACTCTCCACGCTGAGTGAGCAGTGGCTCCTCAGCCCCACTTCCTTCACGAGGAATGCCTACAGTGTCCCCTGTGGCACTCACACACAAGCTCCCTAGAACAAGGATTCCAGCAGGTATGCTCTGAGCACTTGTCACCAAGGTGCTTATGTGACAAAATGTTGACACACCAATATACAATTTCTTCATAGATTCTGTAGCCCAGGCTGGCCTCAAACACACTGCTTAGCTCAGGCTGCCTTCAAACTCATGACCTTCTGTCTCCTCTCTTGGGAGCTGGGTGACAGGTATACACTGCCAAACCTGGCTTAGAATCCTATTCTTGAGTGTTTTGTGTTTTCCACAGGATGTAGGAAGTGTAAGAAGAATGGCAGAGAATCCTCAGGATTCATTCACTCATTCAGAGTCTCATGTAACCCAGGCTAGCACCACCTTGCTACATGGCTGAGGAGGACCTTGAATTTCGGATCCTTCTTCTACCTCCTGAGTTCTGGGATTATGTGTGTGTCTTTTCGTGCCTGCATTACATGGTGCTGGGGATGGAACCCAGGGCTTCACACATGCCTGGGACTGTTACTGCCACACGAGTCACACCCAGCCCAACCTACTTGGGTTACATTTTTTTTAAACATTGATTTTCTCTCTCACACCATGTGAGTACATCACCATAGGAACCATTGGAGGCTTGTGGATGTCAGACAACTTGTGGGAGTCAAGTCTCTCTCACCGCCACATGGATCCTGGGGACTGAACTCAGATAGTCAGCTTAGTGGCAAGTACCCTTACTCACTGAGCCCTCTGGCTCCCTAAGTGCCCCACCCCCAACCCCCACCCTGTTATGAGGGAGCACACTCACTGCCTTTCGGTTAGAGACTGCCTGCTTTAAACGCTCACCTGGAAGAGATAAGATATGAGGTCAAGGATGAGGATGACAACCTCCATGTCTGGGGCAGTGAGCAGATTCAGCATTGGCTCCAAGATTCCTGAGTGGGTAAGCAGAGTCAACTGGCACTGAGGGGCCCCTGTTGCAATGTTAGCCACGGTGCACACAACCTCTCTCTGGACTTTCAATTCTGCCTGCAAAGACAGAGGTTCATGTTCCTTCCAGAGCCCAAGGGCCACCGTAGAGGGATGCTGACCTGATTCACTTGTTTTTGTATAGTTTTGAGACAGGCTTTCAATGTAGACCTGGCTGGCTCCCAGCTTACTGTAGAGATGAGGAGGACCTTGAACTTCTGGCCCTCCTACCTCTGCTCCCCAAATGCCATCCTTATGGATGGGACCACAGTACCTGGTATATGTACTGCTGGTAATCAGCCCCAGGGCTTTGTGTGTGGCAGGCAAGTACTCTGACAACTGAGCCACACCCAGTCTTTTTTTTTTTGTTTTGTTTTGGCTTTTAAAAATAGCGTCTTGGGGCTGGAGAGATGGTTCAGCGGTTAAGAGCACTCAAGGCTCTTAAAGAGGTCCTGAATTCAATTCCCAGCAACCACACAGTGGCTCACAACTATCTGTAATGGGATCTGATGCCCTCTTCTGAAGGCAGCTATAGTGTACTCCTATTCATAAAATAAAATAATTCTTAAAAATAGGGTTTTACTCTATAGCCCAAGCTACCCTGGGACTCAGTATCAGTCTAGGCAGGCCCTCCATTTGTAATCCTGCTGTAATCGCTTCCTGAGTGTTGAGATTACAGGTGTGTGCCACCAGACCTGGTCTTGGTCAGCTGGTAAGACCTGAGCTTACACGTGAAATTTACGTCCAGTGACCTAACACACTGCCTTCAATTCTTGATCAGAATACAGCCTCTGAGAGAAGCCATGCAGTAGGCTGCCTGACTCCCATTTGAGAGCTGTCTTTTTCTCTTTTCTTTCTTACACAGGGTCTTATATAGCTCAGACTGGCTTTACGCACACTTTGTAGCCAAGGCTGACCTTTAACTCCTGATTATCCCACTTGCCTTGTTTTCTGTGGATGCTGGGGATTGAACTCAGGTCCTCCTGCTTGAACAACAGATGCTTTACAGAGACCCTTCCCAGCCCTGCCACTTACATTCTGTAGTAGGTCTACAAAGACAGGCAGCAAGTTACACAAGATCAGCTGCTGGACGTGGTGTTGGGGCCCAGCGGCCACGTTGCTCAGGATCCAGGCAGCGAGCCTCTGGATGGAGGACTTTGGATGCTTCAGGACCTGGCCCAAAACCTTCAACAAGCCAGCATCAATGGCCATTTGGGTCTGTTCATCTGTTCCGGACACAACATTGCCCATAATGTAGAGACAGGGGGTCTACAAAGACAAAGAAATGTGTCCAGGATTGCAAATCTGTCACACTACAGCTGAGTCACACACTGAGTGCCCTGCAAGATGTCTGCAAGTGCCTGAGAGATGTCTGCAAGTTTGTGTTTTATTTGGTCAGCATACCCATAGCTGCTTTTAGGGTTTCAGGCGCTTGCTTGCTGTTCCTGGACAGGAGGGTACACAAGGGACACCTTTATTAGACGGCGATGGTACACTAGGGCTCAGACATGTAGCTTTTGGAAGATTGCTTGCCTATAGCATGTGTGAAGTCCTGTGTATAAACCTGGTATAGCAGGCGCTATGCGCCTGTACTCCCTGTAGGTGGGAGGTGGTGTCAGGCAGTCCCAAAGATCCTTCTTGGCTACCTAATGAATTTAAGGCTAGCCTGGACTTCATGAGACTCTGTCTAAAACCAGAAAACATTCTGCTATCCTGTTTTTGTTTGGGGATTTTGTTTGAGGCTTCTCATATAGCCCACGCTGGTCTTGAATTCATTATATAGCCAAGAACACGGAGCTTTTGATCCTCCCGTCTTCCGTGTTTTTGACACAAGGTCTCAACGCACACCGGTCTATGTAGCTGAGGATGATCTTGAACTTCCTGGTCCTCCTGCCTCCGCCTCTAATTGGAGCCAAGGAGTACCCAGTGGCTGCTTCTCTTGACCTGTTCACCAGGCCCTTAAGGTAGCTCTGTGGGTCCCAAGGGTGGGCCTATGATAGAGCTTAAGGCAACCAGCATCCCAGGAGAGCTGAATGTAGATTTATTTGGATTTCTTTGTACTGAAGTGGCAGCCCCCAGCAAAGGCCACCAAGAGCACTAGGCTTTCCTAGATGAACAGGCTAAGTACTTCCCACTCACGTGACAGGGGTGTGTGTCACCACAGCCTTGTCCGGATCATACCAGCTGGGCCTCAGCACTTCTGTTAAAAGTTGATTCTATGGACTGGAGAGATGGCTCAGTGCTTAAGAGCACTGGCTGCTCTTCCAGAGGTCCTGAGTTCAATTCCCAGCAACCACATGGTGGCACACAACCATCTGTAATGGGATCGGATGTTCTCTTCTGGAATGCAGGTATATATGCAGATAGAATACTCACATACTTTATAATAAATAAACAATTTTTTTAAAAAGTTGATTCCTTGGGAAGGTGAGATGGTTCAGTGGGTAAAGGTGCTTGTAATCTCAGGCTGGATGACCTGAACTCAATTCCTAGGACCCATGTGGTGGAAGGAGACTAGTTCTCCAAATAGTCCTCTGCCCTCTAAACATGCGTCCTGGTTATACATGCTCACTCCACACACAATTAATATTTACATGTTTAAAGTTGCCTTTTTAAAGAGAGGGTCTTTCTTATGGAGCATAGGCTAGCCCCATTTGCTATCCTTCTCTCTCAGCCTCCTACATGCAGTTACATGCATACAACCCTGGATCTGGCTACCTCTCTCCTGATAGTCTTCCTTCTCCCTGCCCTCAAGTACTGTCACAAAACTCAGTTTGACATCTGAAAAAAATGCTATGGTGATCTCAGAAAAGATGGACTCTAAAGCCGAACGTGAAACCGTGAACGAATCATGACTGAGAGAAGTCAAGCGTGAAAAGAGCCAGACACAGGGAGGTGAGCCTACAGTGCCAGCACTGGGATACAGGAGCAGAGGGGTCAAGAGACTGGGGCTATCAGCTGTAGACTGAGAGCAAGGCCAGTTTGCGCTATATGAGACCCTCTCTCTCTATATATATATATATGTGTGTGTGTGTGTGTGTGTGTGTGTGTGTGCATGTATATGTATATATTTTATTTATTTTATTCCTTTCATATATGTTTTACTATATGGTATATGGTATATAGTATATAGCATATATATGCCATGCACAGCGGCAGATGCCTTTAATTCCCATACTCAAGAAGCAGAGAAAGGTAGAACCTCTGTGTGTTTGATGTCAGGACTATACAATAAAACCCAGGCCAACCAGGGCTACACAGTGACCCCTGTCTGTGTACCCTTGACTCTGATTTTGTCTGTGTGTCTCCTTTTGTGTCTTCCTCTCTGAGTTTCTGTCTGTGTATATGTCTGTCTGTCTGTGTCTGTGTTCTAGCCTCTCTGTCTGACTCTTATCTCTGTTTCTTTTTGTTTGTCTTTCTCTGTCATTGCCTCTGTCTCTGTGCATATCTGTCTGTCTGCATGGGCCCGCCTCTGTCTGTTTCACTGTCTTATTGTCTGTCTGCCTCTGTCGGTCTGCCTGCCTCTTTCTCGGTTAGTTTGCCTGCCTGTCTGCCTGCCTCTTTCTCGGTTAGTTTGCCTGCCTGTCTGC
>CM052721.1:7499848-7517795 GCA_028551405.1 Uromys caudimaculatus | reverse complement strand
GGGGTGATACAATGATATCATGGGAAAAGCTCGGGAAGTACAGGCTGTGAAACATTCTTGACAGGCTGTTAAACATTCTGGTAACAACTATTTTCTCAAACCATAAAGTCAGTGTCAGGGCATCCATTAACAGGGTGGGTTAGTTATTTACAATGGTTGGGGCAGGTGAGGAATTTTTCAGCGTAATACAGGGTGGAGAGGGAAGAGAATTCAAAAAACCCAGAAGTTCCCAAAAGTTAATGCTAAGAGAAGCCCCCTTTTTAAAACTTAAGTCTTTCACCCTCTTTCTATAGCAGGGAGATTTTCCACAGGAATAGTCCCTGGGGGATTTCTTGGGCGTTGTGTAGACTCAGTCTCTTATTCATAGGTGACTGCATTGGAGCCACTCTTGTCTGGGGGACATGCACTCCTGTATGCCAGACTAGTCTCAGGCTGGAAATGCAGCCAAGGATGACCTTGACCCCCCTGCCTCTGCCTCCCAAGAGGGAGGGTTACAGTGCTGTGCCATCACCTCTCATTTATGTAGTGCTGGGCACTGAAGCCAGGACCTCACGCAGGCCAGGAAAGCATTGGACAGACAGAGCCACACCAGCAGCCTTGTTTGTCTTCTAAGTAGTTTTTGAAAAAGGGCATCTCATTGAACCTGAAGCATTCCAACTCAGCTACACTGGCTCAGCAGTTAAGAGTGCTCACTGATTTGTAGAAGACTCGAGTAGGATTCTCTTTTTGCCTTTGTTTTGTTTGGTTTGGTGAGATAGGTTTCTCTGTGTAGCCCTGGTCATCCTGGAAGTCACTGTATAAACCAAGCTAGCCTCAAACTCAGAGAAAGATCAGCTTCTGCCTGCTGAACACAAAAAATTAAACATGTGCACCTACCCCGACAGTCCCAGAGTTTGATTCTTTTTTTTTTTTTTTTTTTTTGAAAAAACTTATTTATTGCTGGGCAATGGTGGGGCATGACTTTAATCCCAGCCCTTGGGAGGCAGAGGCAGGAGGATTTCTGAGTTCGAGGCCAGCCTGGTCTACAGAGTGAGTACCAGGATAGCCAGGGCTACACAGAGAAACCCTGTCTCGAAAAACAAAAACAAAGAACAAACAAACAAAAAAATCCCACAAAACTTATTCATGTATATGAGTACACTGTCGCTGTCATCAGACACACCAGAAGAGGGCATCAGATCCCATTACAGATGGTTGTGAGTCACCATGTGGTTGCTGGGAATTAAACTCAGGAACATTTGGAAGAGCAGTCAGTGCTCTTATCCACTGAGCCATCTCTCCAGCCCCCAGAGTTTGATTCTTAACAGATACTCTGGGCAGCTCACAACTGCCTGTAATCCAGTTCCTGGGGATCTGATGTCAACTTTTTGCTTCTGTGGGCACACGCACACACATGGTGCATATAAACTCTTGCAGGCCCACATGCTCATGAATAAAAACAAAGTACTAAACCTTTAAAGTCTCCACTTTGATGCACGTGGGAATAAACACCCATACATTTTCCTTCAAATAATGACGACGTGGTGAGTTTTCCCTTTTTGGTTTGTTTTTGTTTTTTAATAGGTTTTTGAAACAGAGTTTCTCTGTTCAGCCCTGACTATCCTGGAACTGGCTCTGTAGCCCAGGCCCAGCCCACACACAACTCTTGGCCTAGCTCAGAGCTCTCTCTATCCTCCTCAGCTCTCCACCTCTCTTTTAAGAAATTTGCAGCAGCTGTGCAGCCCCGGGCCCACCCGGTCTCAGTTCAGTTTTCAGGATACCAGGGTATGCGTGCAGGTGCATGCTTACGTGCGTGTGCTGATGCGTGTGCTGTGTGAACACACATGTTGTGTGCACATGGGCAAATGCCTGTAGAAGCCGGAGCACAACTGCTCCTCAGGAGTGGTTCACCCTGCCATTTGACATGAAATAGGCTAAGCTGCCTGGACAGTGAGTCCCAGGGATCCACCTGTGTCTGCGTCCCCAGTGCTGGGCTCACAAGTTTGTGACACCATGCCCAGATTGTTTGTAAGGGACCTGGGAATTGAACTCAGTTCCCCATGCTTGTGCTGCAAGCACTTTACTGACTGAGCCATCTCCCCAGGCCCTGTTCATTCATCCTCATTCACTCTCTCTCACCCACACGCCACCGTCTCTCTCTCCTTCTGCTTTCCATCCTCAGTAGTTTATCCAAGGCCTTCAGAGCTGAATGTCCTTGTCACCTCCACAGCACTGGGCTGGACATGAGACTCCCAGGAGAGACCCAGGCTTCCCCCTCCCCCAGGTAAGTCAAGCAGTCCCTGGGCTTGGAGCACTTGGAGCTCAAAGCTGCCCATGTGTTCTCAATGTGCTTGCAGCCCGGAGACCATCACATTGGTTGGATACAGGTCTGTGGGGAAGGATGAGCAGCCTCAAAACACCTGCTCGCTCCTGAAGGCATTTAAGGCTGAGGCTGGGGCTAAACGTAGCAGCTCTTTGTAGGTGAGTAGAGGTGGAGGGTTGCCTGTCCCTGTGCATGTCGGCGTGGGGGAGCTCTCTGGCCATTTCTGCCTGACCCTGACAGGCAAGCCTCCTTACTCTTCTTCCTTAGTAGGTCATGCAACGGTCTGGGCTCTTAGGACCCTTTCCCAAGGAGTGACAAAGGGGGCTACTCTGAGCATGCATAGACTGCTGTGTCTCCTGGTTGAAGTTAACTCTGGCTTATGACACTGACTCTCCTTATGGCAGTCAAGTAGGAAGCAACAAGTGCTGGATACATGTTCCCTCTGCTAAGGCCAGATATAAACTATGATATACAGACAAGTTTATTTCCTTTAGTATATAATTGGGGTTTTTTGTGTGTGTTACATTTGCCCAACTCTGGGCTCATATGTTTAGAACATGCTGAAGGTGGCTTGGGCTAATGTCCAAAAAGTTAGCTCCTCTGGGTGCTGTTTTTCCCTTTTGAGGCCTTGTCTTCTTAGGTAGCCCAGGCTACCCACATAGTCCCAATCCTCCTGCTTCAGCTTCTTAATTGCTGAGATCTGAGGCCTGGGCCACCACGCCTGACTTCCAGTGCAGTTAGTTTTACTGATTATAAGTAAAATTTTTCTACTCTGAATTTTCTGGTGGCTTTATTTGAGTAGAGTCCTCCAAACAGCAGCCTAGGGCTCTGGTGTCTTTCATCTTGGCTGTTCTCCTGGCTCCCAGCAGGATTACCTGTGGCCTGACCAGTTCCTTCCCAAATAGTATTCCATAGCCCCAGGAGGTTTAATACCTAAGTAGAGGGCCTGGCTGCCTGCCCACGTGGGCTTTACTGGACAGTCATGGGCGGCCTTGCTGTGAGTTTTCTCAGTGATGAACTTGGTGCCCGGAACTCCTGGGGCATTGTGCCTGCATGGGAGAAAGCACTAGGGGAGCCAAGGACTGGGATGGAACTGTGTGGTCTCCCAACCCTCCTGGTGGCCTGTATTAGCTTTGCTCCAGGTAGCCTCAGAGAGTAGGCTGGGACACCTTAAGGAAAAGGTCGCTGGCACCCTTCCAGGGAATACACCTTGCTCAGTCCTGTCCAGGTCATGGCTTTATGTATATGCTACTTGGATGACGTGGGTGTTAGTGATGCAGAGGAGATGTCCAACATCAGGATTGGAGTGCAGATCAAGAGGAAAACCATGGCACAGATGAACGTGTCTCCCTGAGATTTACTCTGTGTATGAGTGGGTGTGTGTGAGTGAGAGTGAGTGTGTGTGAGAGTGTGTGTGTATGAGAGTGTGTGAGTGTGAGTGTATGTGTATGTGAGTGTGTATGAGAGTGTATGAGTGTGTGTGTGAGTGTGTCTGTGAGTGTGAGTGTGTATGTGAGTGAATGTGTATGAGTGTGTGAATGAGAGTGAGTGTGTGTGTGTGTGTGAGTGTGTGTGTGTGAGTGTGTGTGTGTGATGGATGTGCACAAGCAGACGACCTGCAGATGTTGGTCGCCAGTCTTGGGCATCAAACTCAGGTGGTGTGGCTTGACTTGGTAGCAGCTGCCCTTAGCTCCCAGGTTTTCATGGAAGCGAGGTCTCATGTAGCTCACTCTGTCCTGGATCTTCCATGACGATGACCTTGAACTCCTGGTTCTTCTACTCTACTGCTCTGGTGTTGGGATTTTAGGTGTGCAGCACCGTGCCTGCTTTGAGATCTGCATCTTTTATGAGATGCGTGATTAGTTTCCATCTTGTAGTATGTGGGTGCGGTGTGGTGTGAGTGCTGGACCTGTGGAGGTGAGAGATGGGGTTGGAACCCTTGGTGCTGATGTTGTAGGTGGTTGGGAGCCACCTGGGTATCAGGTATAGACCTCCGGCCCTGGACATTATCAGCACACCCTCTTAGCTGCGAAGCCATCTCTCCAAAGAATGATGACTTTTACCTGTGTGCGTGGGCACATGTGTGTGGAGGTCAGAGGACAGTTTCAGGCTTCAGTTATCTCCCTCCATCACATGGGTTCTGGTAAAGTAAACGTGGCCTTTCCTCACTGAGCAAGTAGCTGGCCAAGAGCATTGTGAACGGGCTGGGAACCCGCTGAGTGAGGCTTTAAAGGTAAGCCAGGGGATGTGGGAAGGCAAAGCTTTTCTTTCTCTCTTTAAATGTATGTGTGTGAGTGTCTTGCCTGCACAAATGCCCAGACTTGGTGCCCAAGGAAGTTAAAAAAAAAAGTTATATCCTGGAGCTGGAATTATAGAGGTTGTGAGCTTCTATATGTGTGTGTGTTGGGAATCAAACCCAGGTCCTCTGCAAGAGCAGCCAGTGCTCTTAACTGCTGACCTGTCCCTCCAGCCTGTCTCAAAGTCTGTCTGCACTGCAGCTGTTGCCTGCCTTGTGGGGATTTCAGACTCTTGTCACTTCTTTGCTTTTTATGGGGGTACAGGAGCACCACAAATGCAGGAGAAACTGGTTTTCTAAGTTTGATCTTAAATTAGATTATCAATATTTGATACAATGCTCTTTTGAAAAATTAATTTTAGTATATGTGGAGGGGGGGAGCTGTGTGGGTTGGAGGGGGCATGCACATGGCATAGTGGGGTTGCAGAGGCCAGAGGACAACTTTACAGAGTTGATTCTCCTCTTCTACCTTGCCTGGGTTCTCCGGGTAGAACTCAGGTTAGCAAGTTTACATGGTAAGCACCCTTACCTGCTGAGGGGTTGCACTGCTGGCTGCCAATATTTAATTCTTTATGCAAAATAAACACACACATCTATCTCTCTAGCAGGCTAACTTGCTTCTGACTTTAAGGAATAGTAATAGTTTATGGATACAATCTTTTTGTTTGTTCGTTTTGAAAAGCTTGTCTCTGCATAGCCATGGCTGGCCTGAGGCTCTCTCTAGGTCAGTGGGTCTCAACCTCTGGACTGAGTTTGGGGAGTCAAATGACCCTTTCCCAGAGGTCTCCTAAGACTATCAGAAAACGAAGATATTTACATTATGATCCATAACAGAAGCAAACTTACAATTATGAAGTAGCAATGAGAATAATTCTGTGGTTGGGGGTCAGCCCACATGAGGACCTGTGTGAAAGGCCGCAGCATTAGGAAGGCTGAGAACCGCTGCTCTTTATAGACTAAGCTGACATCACACTGTCTCTGCCTCTCAAGTGCTGGCATCACAGGTGTGCATCGCAATGCCTGGCTTAGAGAACACTGCTTAGGCAAGTGTTGTAGCAGTTACTTATCCCTTGGGTCTCTGAAGGCTGAGGCAGGAGGATTGCTACTAGTTGGAGGCTGGCCTACTATACAGTGTCTCAGAAAGGCTTAAAATAAGTTCATGATTTGTTGTCAGCGATATTTCATTTACATCATTTTAGAGGAGAGGTAGAGGGAGAGGGGGAGGGGACAGCAAAAGGGGGAGGGGACAGGGAGAGGAAGGCGGCACCCATGTACACCATGAGGAGGTCAGAGGACAACATTCAGGGGAGAGTTCTCAGCTTGCACTTTGTGCTCAGTGGATGGAACTTGGGTCACTAGGCTAGCCCTCGCCAAACAAGCACTTTAGCTGCAGAGCCACCTCGCCACCCTGAGGCTGTCTCGGGAAATTTCTTGGGCGAGCCGAGTGTGGTGGTGAGCTTGTGTTGGTAGTTAACACCTGTAATCCCAGCACTTGGGAGGTGAAAGAGACTGAGGGACTCAAGCCCACCTTAGCTGCGCTGAGACCTGAGACCAGCCTGGAGAGAATACAATCCTATCTCAAGACCAATCCAGCACAAGCAAAACAGAAATCTTTAGGGAAAGCAGTCAAAGTGGAAAGAGGTTTTGATGCGCTGGGCTAGACCAGGTAGAGCAAATTGACTAAAGCTTAGCTGTGGCAGGGCTGAAGGTGGTTCTGACCCAGTGAGTGTGGGCGTTGGGGGTTAGGTAAAGGGTAGCTTCCTATTGGGTCCAGCTGGCCTCCCTCCTGTCACATACAGACATCCTTGCACACTCCCTGTTAAGGACTGCCATGTTCTCTGCGCAGCTTACCTTGGCCATGAGTGACTCGGTACAACGAAGCTGTGTGTTTGTATTTTGTATGAGACCTCGTCACGTAGTCTATGCTGGCTTTAACTTCCCTATGTAGCCCAGAAGAGTCTTTAAAAACATTTTTTACTTTTTTGGATATATTTTATTTGCATGTGAATGTTTTGCCTGCGTGTATATGTGCACCAGGCGCATGCTTGGTGCCTGAGGAAGCCAAAAGAGGGCTCTGGATTCCACAGAACTAGAGTCATGGATGGTTGGGAACCACCATTTGGATGCAGGGAGTTGAACAGCATCCTCTATAGAAAAATCCAGTGCTCTGGAGCACAGAGTCATCTTTCCTGCCCCAAGCCCTGGATTTCTTGATCCTACTGCCTCTACCTCCTCCCCTCCCCCCCCAGGGCTGGGACTGCAGGCATACACCAGCACATGCAGTTCACATGGCAGTAGGAATGGAACATGGCTGTGTGCTAGGTAAGCTCTCCCTACGAGCTGCATCCCGGCCTTTGCTGCATTGGAAGCGTTTTCTCTACTAAGTCCAGGACTGGTTCCCGAGGCTCCCACAGTGACCACAGCCTGGTGAGAGAGTACATGTCCTACAGTGATGGTGTCGGGGTGTGCTGCCAACTCTGAGTCTGCTCGCTGGTCCTGTGGCTCCTGATGACTTTAACATGCTAACACGCAGAGCAGGCAAGGAAGATCTCTTTGGTGATTTTCCTACCCACAGGTGGTGTCTTTTCTCGAGTGAACATGGCTACCTCAGAAGCTCCTGAAGAGAGGCTGAAGAAATTTAAGTACCGAGGCAAAGAAATGTCTGTGAGTGTAAACTGGGAGCCATAGCTGAAGTGCTCATGGGTGAGGGGTAAGCTGGGTGTGGTGGCACACAATTGTGATCTCAGCACTACAGAAGCGGAGGCAGGAGGACACAAGGTTTGAGGCTAGCCTGGGCTACAGAGTAGAAGGGAAAGCCCATTTGAAAGCAAAAGCAAACAAAATGGGCCATGGTCAGGCAGGTGGCTCAGCTTGCCTCACAGACCAGATGACTGGAGCTCTATCCCAGGAAGCCACAATGTGGCAGGAGTGAACTAACCCCAGAGTTGTCCTCTGACCTCCTCACACATGCCGTGCACACACACAGGAGGCTGAGTTCAATTACATTTAGAAAACAAGGGGCTTGGAGAGATGGCTCAGTAGTTAAGAGCACTGCATGCTCTTCAAGAGGACCCAGGTTCGATTCCCAGCACCCACAAGGTGGCTCACACTGGTCTCTAACTCTAGTTTGAGGAGATTTGATACCATCTTCTGGTCTTTGTGTGAAACACACACACACACACACACACACACACACACAGTACACAGACATGCATGCAAGCAAAACACCCCTAAAAATTAAAAATAATAATACTAATAAGTGGGGTAATGCCCTGGGTCTCCAGCAACCTGGCTCTAACAGCTCCACCCATTTGTTTTCCTTATTAGTTGAGGCGACAACAGAGGATGGCTTCCAGCCTACAACTCCGGAAGACCAGGAAAGATGAGCAGGCGCTAAAGAAAAGAAATATCGATCTAGTCTCCAGTGACGTGGTTTCTCAAGCACTCGTCAAAGAGGTGATTTAGAACTCAGCGTGGAGGGCAGTCCTGTGCTGGGTATAGCCTTAGCTAGTATCTCTACTATGAGAAGTCTTAATAGAGTCAGATCATGCTATTTAATTCAGTTTACAGAAAGAGGAGTTGGGCTGAGGGTGTGGCTCAGTGGTAGAGTCCCTGCCTAGAATCCCCCAGGGAGGGGCTGGGGGCGTGGCTCAGTGGTAGAGCCCCTGCCTAGAATCCCCCAGTGAGGGGCTGGGGTGTGGCTCAGTGGTAGAGCACCTGCCTAGAATCCCCCAGGGAGGGGCTGGAGGTGTGGCTCAGTGGTAGAGCCCCTGCCTAGAATCCCCCAGTGAGGGGCTGGGGCCGTGGCTCAGTGGGACAGCCCCTGCCTAGATTCCCCCAGTGAGGGGCTGGGGACGTGGCTCAGGGGTAGAGACCCTGCCTAGAATCCCCCAGTGAGGGGCTGGGGCCGTGGCTCAGTGGGAGAGCCCCTGCCTAGAATCCCCCAGTGAGGGGCTGGGGCCGTGGCTCAGTGGGAGAGCCCCTGCCTAGAATCCCCCAGTGATGTGAGTGGGTTGATGGTTTGTACTCACGTTCTTGTTTGTTTTGCAAGTGCTTTACTGACTGAGCCTCAGCCAAGGTTTTCCCTCTTGTCATGTTTGATGGCTCATTGCTAGAACTTATCTCTTTTCCCTGCGTTATTTAACTCGCTGGCCTCTGGTTTGTTTTTGATTGTGTTGTTTTGATTTTATTCCTGCTTTTTGTTTTATCACCTTACATTTTTAAATGAATGTACTTACTTTACATTCAGATCACAGCTCCCCCCTGCTCTCCCCCATTCCCTCTGACCTTCCCCTCCCCCTCCCCTCCCCCCCATAACCCTCAGAGAAGGGGAGGACTCCCATGGACTTCAACCTTCCTTGGCCTATCAAGCTGCAGTAGGACTAGGCACCTGTCCTGCTGAGACCAGATAAGGCTGCCCAGTTATGTGCAGGGATGCAAAGGCAGGGACAGAGTCCATGGCAGCCCCTGCTCCTGCTGTCAGGAGTCCCACATGATGGCCCAGCTACACATCAGTTACATACATGTAGGCGGCCTACGTCCATCCCACGCATGCTATTTGGTTGATGGTTCAGCCTCTAGGCCCCTGTGGATCCAGGTTAGTTGGTTCTCTAGGTTTTCTTGTGGTGTCCTTGACCCCCCTGACTCCCTCAATCCTCCCTCCCCCTCTTCCACAAGAGTCCCCGTGCACTGCCTAATGTTTCCCTGTGGGTCCCTGGTTCGTTTCCAGCAGCTGCTGGGTGAAGCCTCTCAGAGGACAGTCATGGTAGCTTCCTGTCTGCAGGTACAGCAGAGCATCATCAATACTGTCAGGAGGGCTGCTCTTTCTCATAGCATGGGCCTCCAGTTGGTCCAGTCATTGAGTGGTGATTCCTTCCATTTCTGCTTCTTTTTACCTGTGCATCTTGTAGGCAGGACAAATTGTGGGTTGAAGGATTTGTGGGTGGGTCTGTGTTCCCTTCCCTCCATTGGAAGTCTCCCATGGTTACAGGGAGTAGCCATTGCAGGGTCCATATTCCCAATTGCTAGGTGTCTTAGCTATGTCGCCCTCCTAGATTCCTGAGAGTTTCCATTGTCCTAGGTTTCTGATTCATCTCAGTGATGACTCCCACCCCACCAATCCCAGGTCTCTCTCCCTCCTGTTCCCCTGCTCCATCCCCTCCCCCACCCAGGTCCCTCCCTTCCTCCACCCCAATGTCTATTTTCTTCCTCCTTCTCAGCAAGATCCAAACATCCTTCCTTGGCCCCTCCTTGTTACTTAGCTTCTTTGGATCTGTGGATTGTAGCAGCGTTATCCTGTACTTTATGGTATATAAGTGGGTTTATACCATGTATGTCTTTCTGGGTCTAGATTACCTCACTCTGGATGATATTTTCTAGTTCTGTCCATTTGCTTGAAAAATTCATGATGTCTTTATTTTTAATAGCTGAATAGTATTTCATTGTGTAAATGAAGCAGTTTCTTTATTCATTCTTCAGTTGGGGGACATCTAGGTTGTTACCAATTTCTGGCTATTATAAATAAAGCTGCTATAAACACAGTTGAGCAACTGTCCTTGTGGTATGTGGAACATCTTTTGGGTATGTGCAGGAGTGGTATAGCTGGATCATGAGGTAGAACTATTTCTAGTTTTCTGAGAAACCAACCAAATTGATTTCTAACGCGTTTGCACAAATGTGCGCTGCCAAGAGGAACGGAGGAGTGTTCCCCTTGCTCTGTGTCCGCACCGGCATGAGCTGTCACTTGGATCTTTGGTCTTAGCCATTCTGGTGGGTGTAAGGCAGAGTCTGAGTTGACTTGTGTTTTCCTGATGACCAAGGGTGTTGAACATTTCTTTTGTTGTCTCTCTGCCAGCAGAGAGTCCTCTGTTGAGAATTCACCTTAGCTCTGTACCCCATTTTTTAATGGGGTTATTTGGTCTGTTGGTTGTAAGTTCCTGATTTCTTTCTGTACTTTAGATATCAGCTGTGTCTTAGTTAGGGTTTACTGCTGTGAACAAACACCATGACCAAGGCAAGTCTTGTAAAAGACAACCTTTGATTGTGGCTGGCTTACACTTTCAAAGGTTCAGTCCAGTATGCTCAAGGCAGGAACATGGCAGTGTGTAGGCAGGCATGTGGCAGGCATGGTGCAGGAGGAGCTGAGAGGCCTACATCTTCCTCTGAAGGCTGCTAGTGGGAGACAGACTTCCAGGCAGCTAGGGTAGCCACAGTGACACACCTACTCCAACAGGGCCACACCTACTCCAACAGGGCCACACCTACTCCAACAGGGCCACACTTCCTAACAGTGCTACTCCCTGGGCCAAGCATATACAAACCATCACAAGCTGGATGTTGGATGTAGGGGTGTTGAAGATCTTTCCCACTCTGTGGGCTGCTGCTTTGTCCTGTTGACAGTCTCCTTTGCCTTACAGAAACTTTTCAGTTTCACGAGGTCCCATTTATTAATTGTTGTTCTTAGTGCCTGAGCTGTTGGTTTTCTGTTCAGGAAGTCGTCTCCTGTGCCAATGCGTTCAAAGATGTTCCCCAGTTTCTCTTCTATCAGATTTAGTGTATCTGGGTTTACATTGAGGTCTTTGATCCACTTCGACTTGAGTTTTGTGCAGGTTGATGAATTTGGATCTATTTGCTTTCTTCTACATGCAGACATCCATTTAGACCAGCGCTCGTTGTTGAAGATGCTTCTTCTATTTTTTTTTTCCATTGTATAGTTTTGGCTTTTGTCAAAAATCACGTGTCTGTAGGTGTTTACTTCGGGGTTATCAATTCAATTCCATTGATCAACCTGTCTGCTTTTATGCCACCATCATAAGATTTTTATTACTAGTGCTCTGTAGAACAGATTGAAGTCAGGGACGGGGATACCTCCAGAAGTTCTTCTATTGTTCTGGCTTTCCTGGGTTTTGATGTTGTTGTTGTTTTTCTGTATGAAGTTGAGTATTGTTCTTTCAAATCTGTCAAGAAATGTGTTGGTATTTCGATGGGAATTGCAGTGAACCTGTGGACTGCTCTAGGTACGATGACCATTTTCACTGTGTTAACCCTTGTGGTCCTTGAGCATGGGCCATCTTTTCATCTTTGGATATCTTCCTCAATTTCTTTCTTCAAAGACTTGAAGTCCTTTCATTTGCTTGGTTGGAGTCACACCAAGATATTTTATATTATTTGTGGTATTGTGAAGGCTGTTGTTTCTCTGATTTCTTTCTCAGCCTGTTCGTCATTTTATAATGGAGGAAGGGTAAAATTCTGGGGGTCACTTATGCACCCTGGCGTGTCATCTGTGAGTAGGGATGCTTTGGCTTCTTCCTGTCCCATTGGAATCCCCTTGACCTTCTTTTGTTGTCTAACTGCTCCAGCTGAAAGCTAGCATACTGTATTGAATAAGTAGTGGGGAACCTTGCCTTGTCCCCGATTTTAATGGAATTATTTCAGTTTTTCTCCATTTAATTCAGTGATGGCTATTGGCTTCCAATATATTGCGTTTATTGCGTTTAGGTGTGGGCCTTGTATCCATGATCTCACCAGGACTTTGATCATGAGGGGATCTTACGTTTTGTCAAAGCCTTTTTCAGCATCTAGCGAGATGATCGTGGGTTTTTTCCCTCAGTTTGTTTATATGGTGGGTTATATAGGTGATTTTTCATATGTCGGACCAACCCTGTGTCCTTGGGAAGAAGCCTTTCTAATCATGGCAGATGATGTTTTAGATGTGTTCTTGGATTTGGTTTGGGAGAATTTTGTTGAGTATTTTTGCACCAATGTTCATAAGGAAAATTGGTCTGGAATTCTCTCTTTTTTGGTTGAGTCTTTGTGTGTTTTTGGTATGAGGATGACTGTGGCCTCATAGAATGAACTTGGCAATGTTCCTTCTGTGTCTATTTCGTGGAAGACTTTGAGGAGTATTAGCTCATCTTTGAATGTCTCATAGAATTCTGCACAAAGCTGTCTGGTCCTGGGTTTTTTTTTTGGTTGGAAGACTTTTATGAGTTCTTCTCGGGGTTATAGGTCTATTTAAATTGCTTACCTGACCTTGATTTTACTACGGTGAGTGGTATCTATGGAGAGAACCGCCCACTTCATTTAGATTTTCCAATGTTGTGGAGCACAAGGCTCTGTAGTAAGACCTAATGAATCTTTGAATTTCTTCAGTGTCCGTAGTTATCTCTTTTAATTTCTGATGTTGTTAATTTGGATACTGTCTCTCTGCCTTTTAATTAGTTTGTCTAAGGGTGTATCTATCTTGCTGATTTTCTCAAAGAACCAACCCTTGGTTTTGTTGATTCTTTGTATTGTTCTCTTTATTTCAAATTGATTGATTTCAGCCCTGAGGGATTTTTTTTTTCTGCTGTCTACTCCTCTTGACTGTGTTTGCTGCTGCTGCTTCTACTGCTGTTGCTTCTTTTCTAGAGCTTTCAGGTGCTATTAAGTTGCTAGTATGAGATCTTTCAAATTTCTTTATGAAGGCACTTAGTGCTATGAACTTAGCTCTTGGCACTGCTTCATTGTGTCCCATAAGTTTGGGTATGTTGTCCCTTCGTTCAAATTGAATTCTAGAAAGTCATTCATTCGTTCATTCATTCCCTGACCTAGTGTCATTGAGAAGGGAGTTGTTTAATTTCCATGATCTTGTAGGTTTTCTGTTGCTTCTGTTGTTGACTTCCATGGTGATACAATAAGTGCATGGGGTTATTTTGATTTTCTTATATCTGTTGAGGCTTGCTTTGTGAGCATATGGTAAATTCTGGAAAGGTTCCCTGAGGTTCTGAGAAGGTTTAGTGTTCTGTAGGCATTTGTTCGGTCCATTTGATTCATGACATCTGTTAGTTTCATTATTTCTCTATTTGGTTTCTGTCTTGATGACCTGCTGGTGTATTGGCATAGCCTGCTAATAATGTGTGGGGTTTGCTGTGTGATTTAAGCTTTAGTAATGCTTCTTTATGAATGTGGTTGCCCTGGCATTCGGGGCAGAGACGGTCAGAATGGAGAGGTCATCTTGGTGATTTTTCCTTTGAGTATCAAGTGTCTTTCCCCATCTCCTTTGATTGAGTTTGATTTGAAGTCTAATTTGTTAGGTATTAGAAAGGCTACACAAGTCTGCTTTTATGTCCATTGGCTTAGAAAACTGTTTTTGAGCCTTTTTCTCTGAGGTAATGTATATCTTTGTTGCTGAGGTGTGTTCTTGTAAGCAGCAGAAAGATGAATTCTGTTTCCCCATCCATTCTGTTAACCTGTGTCTTTTTATTGGAGAATTGAGTCCATTGATGTTTAAGGATATTAATGTCCAATGATTGTTAATTCCTGTTAATTTGATGTTAGTGTTGGTAGTGTGTGTGTGTGTGTGTGTGTGTGTGTGTGTGTGTGTGTGTGTATGTGTGCGCACGCGCGCGCAGGTGTGCTTCCCTTCCTTTAGTTTTGTTGGTGTGGAGTTGTTTATTACCTGTGTTTTCTTAGGTGCAGTTAACCTCTCTGTTTTTCCTAGTGCCTTCTGTAGGGCTGGATTTGTGGATAGAAATTGTCTAAATTTGGTTTTGTCATAGAATTTGTTTTCTTCATCTATGGTGATTGAACATTTTGCTGGCTATAGTAGTCTGAGCTGGCATCTGTGGTCTCTTAGAGTGTGTAAGACATCTGCTGAGGCCCTCCTGGTTTAGAGTCTCTGTGGAGAAGTCAGGTGTAATTCTGATAGGTTTTCCTTTATTTGTTACTTGGCATTTTTCCCTTGCAGTTTGTAATACTATGTCTTTGTTCTGTACATTCGAGGTTTTCATTATTATGTGGTGGCAGGATTTTCTTTTCTGGTCCAATCTATTTGGTGTTCTGTAAGCTTATTGTATGTTTATAGACGTCTCTTTCTTTAGATTGGGGAGCATTCTTTCTATAATTTTGTTGGACATATATCTGAGCCTTAGAGCTGGAAATCTTCTCCTATTATTCTTAGGTTTGACTTTTTATAGTGTCCCAGATTCCCTGGATGCTGTGTGTCAGCAACTGTTTTTTCTTTGAGGTATGGAGTTCTGTCTTTGTATCTTCTGCACCTGTTCTCTCCCCAAGTTTTCATCTCTGGGATTCTCTCAGTTTGTATTTTCTTCATTACCCCTGTTTCCATTGTCAGCTCTTGAACAGTTTTATGGATTTCCTTTTCTGGTTTGATTGTATTTCCCTATATTTCTTTAAGGGCTTCATTCATTTCCTCTTTTAAAGGCCTCTGTCATCTTCATAAGATTGGATTTAAGATCACTTTCTTGGTTTCAGCTGTTTCAGGATATCCAGGACTTGCTGTGGCAGGATAGCTGGGCTCTGTTGGTGCCATATTGCCCTGGCTCTTGTTGATTGTTTTTTTATACTGACCTTTAGCCATGTGATTGTCCCTGGTGCAGGCAGAGTTGTGGGCCAGAAATAGAGCACGGAAAACAAGCGCAGTTCACAGCGGCTGGGTGTGCCTCGGGAGGTACGGTGGGCAAGGGTCTGGGGCAGAGTCCTACCTGGTTGTCCCAGAGGTTGGCAGGCCTGGTTGTCCCTGATGCCAGCAGGCCTCTGGAAACTTACACAGAGCTGGATGTCCTTGCTGCTAGTGGGCCTCCAGGAATGCAGGAAGAGTTTCAGCCAGCAATGGTGTGCTGGGGACAGGGTGGGGTTCACTGCTGCTGGGTGTGCCTTAGGGGACCCAGCCTTCATTTTATTTATTTACTTAAGTGTAGGATCAATCTCCTCACCACTTTCTCTGACTTGGTGACCTGGGGTCTTGTCTCTGTCTGCTGGCTTTCACAGGGTTGTCATTTGCTGTCTCCTCTGTTCTCTGAGCCTGCTGCTCAGTTTCCTTCCTCCTGTGTGCTTTGCTCCTGGTAGTTCTCTCTCTCTCTCTCATGGATGATGGAGGTTATTTGCCTTTCCTCTGAGACCTCCAGTTCTGCCTGTGTGTCTTCCCAGCGTCCTCTCTGTCTCCTCTTTCCCTCCCCTTCTTTCTTTCCTCCCTTCCCCTGTCTCCTTCTCTTTCCCCTCTTCTCCTCCAGTTGTCTTTCCTTCCTCTCTTTCCCTCCTTTTCACTTTTCTTTTTTTCTCCCCATTTCTGTCTCCTGGAACTTGAACCCGGGACCGTGGGCGTCCTGGGTCAGCACGCCATCACTGTGTTGTACCCCAGCCCTTCACTGGCATCTTCTTATGACAACTCATACAAAGATTCTAAGTGGGGCTGGAGAGATGGCTCAGAGGTTAAGAGCACTGACTGCTCATCCAGAGGTCCTGAGTTCAATTCCCAGCAACGACATGGTGGCTCACGACCATCTGTAACTCCAGACCCAGAGGATTCAATGCCCTTTCTGGTCTCTATGGCACACACTACCCAGAAATACATGCAGGGAACCACGACCTCCAAAATAATAATAATTATAATTATAATAACAGTAACAACAACAACACCAAAAAGCATACACATACAAATAAAAGTTTAACAAAGCAGGTGCTAGGCACAAAAGTTATGAGCACTTGCTCATTTTCACAGAAGACCCAAATTTGGTACCCAGTACCAACTCGGGCCATTTACAACCATCAGTAATAACAGCTTCAGGGAGCTCAGAAACGTCCAGCCTCCGTGTGTGCCTGCTATCATACATGTGCATACATACCACAGACACATTTAGAAATAGGAAAAATGATTTTTTTTTTTAAGAAAGGTAGTCAGGGCACTAGGATTACCTTACGTTAAGCATGGAGAGTGCCGTACTTGCACTTATGACCTATGGGACAGCAAATATCCCCAGGTGTAGATCGCCTTAGTATAGAGACAGGTACACAATGGACATCTGTTCACGTCAGGTGGATAACTAAGCTAAGTAATGTTTATATGTGCTTCTTATTTGTTTGTTATGATTGTAACTTGTTTGTGGTGTTTATTTACTGTGTGCAAGTGTGTGTAGCCATGTGCGCACACACAGTGTCAGGACCATAGGGAGGGTCAGGTTTTTTACCCTTTGGGTGTCAAACTCAGGTCGTCAGACTTGGCCGCAAGTACCTTTGCCCTCTGAGCCACCTCCTCAGTCCTATCCTTCCTTCCGACAGAGGCTGACTAACCTGAATGTGGTTTTCCTGGCAGGCCAACTTCACTCTGGACGACATCATCAAAGGGGTGAATAGTTCAGATATGAACCTATGTCTCCTGGCCACCGAGGCTGCCAGGTACCGCCATGCAGACTCTGGTATTTGTAGTTTTATAGCCAAAAGTGAGCTCCAGGAGCCCTGTTGGGTTTTCAGGCGTTGGCAAAATGCCCGTGCAATGCAGAAAAGTCTAGTTCATCCAAAAGCGGGAGGCAGCTACCTCGCTCTGTTGTCCTTGAGGGTAACCTAAGAAATGCAGCGTGTTGTCAGAGATGAATTGCTCAATGTACATTGTCCTCTGCAGGGATTTCAGGTCATAAATTATACCTGAAGGGCAAAAAGTTGCCTTAGGACTACTGCAAAGACTTACAGCAGTAACACTAGCTCTAGCCAACGCCCTTATCTGGTAGTTAAGGATTGGGCCTTTAGCATAGGGAGAGAGCCCCTGCCTAGAACTCCCCAGGGTAGGGTTAGGAACATGGCTCAGTGCTACAGTACGTGCCTAGACTCCCCCAGTGAGGGTTTGGGGTGTGGCTCAGTGGTTAGAACACCTGCCTAGAATCCCCCAGTGAGGGTTTGAGGTGTGGCTCAGTGGTTAGAACACCTGCCTAGAATCCCCCAGTGAAGGCCTAAGGGTGAGGCTCATATATGAGACATATATGAGGCCCTGGGTTCAACTTGCAACATTGGAAAAAACAGATGAAAATGCCAAGAGCATGTCAGAGGGAGTTTTTCCACACATTTTGACCCCCCTCCCCCTTTGTGTCTCACTGCACAGGGCAATGCTGTCTCAGGAAAACAACCCTCCTCTAAATTTGATTATTGAGGCAGGGCTCATTCCCAAGCTGGTGGACTTCCTGAAGGCGACTCATCTCCCCAACCTGCAGTTTGAGGCAGCATGGGCGCTCACCAACATTGCCTCAGGAACTTCAGAGCAGACCCGAGCTGTGGTGAGAGGGGGCGCCATTCAGCCCCTGGTTGAACTCCTCTCTTCCCCACATCTGACCGTGTCTGAGCAGGCAGTGTGGGCCCTTGGGAATATAGCTGGTAAGGCACTGTCCTCAGTGTGCTAAGGCATGGGTGGGGGAGGGGGGAGGTGGACACGCAGCGTGCTGGGGGTATTTCCCTGTTACAGTTGATTTCCTGATCAACCTCAGTATAAGCCCAGAGCTACGTGCATTGGTGCCCGGCTGCAATCCTAACACTTGGGACGTGGAGGCCGGAGGAGCAGGAATTCAAGGTTACATTTCAGGCCA
>CM052721.1:7470955-7499348 GCA_028551405.1 Uromys caudimaculatus | reverse complement strand
GAAGGCATTATTTGAAGGGGTGGGGCTGAGGATACTACTTCCTCAGGTGGGGTAAACCATTGAGAATCCGAAGATTCAGAATTCTCAGCTTCAACAGGGTCTTCCCACACATCCCCATCCCAAGTTATAGGATCCCATTCTTTGCCAATTAATGCCCTTACTTTAACTGCTGATACCCTCTGAGGCTGAGACCTGAACTTTCGCTGCAATTCGGCCAACCTTATAATGAGGGCTTCAGTTTGATTTTCTGCGACCTGAGCTCTTTGGCTGCTGGAGAGAAGATTCTCTTCAAGGACACACTTAGCAACTTTTAGATTGCTCTCTTGCATCTGGATCCGTTCGATTTTATTATGCAACTCCTTCTTTTCCTTCATCATCTTTTCCAGAGATACTAAAAGCAACCGACCAGCAAAGTCATTTTCAAAATTTTTTGCCATATTGCAAAAAGTTTTGAGCACACAATCACCCAATTCATCAAGATGCTCAATGGCATTAACTTCTTTAAGTTTAAAATATATTTCCAACCACGGGTCTTCAATATCCTCCAAGCTCCCAGAAGCGAGTGTATCTGGAGAGGTTTCAGCAGTTGAAGGTGCTGGTGAATTATTAACCCAACTCCAGATTCTTAAAAAATTCATCCTTATACTGCTTTCTGCTCCTCTAGAGCCACTCCCAGTACCAACTTTTGTATTAGTCAGGGTTCTCTAGAGTCACAGAACTTATATGTAGTCTCTATATAGTAAGGGAGTTTGTTGATGACTTACAGTCTGTAGTCAAACTCCCCAACAATGGTCGGCAGCAGCCGTGAATGAAAACCCGAGGATCTAGCAGTCACTTAGTCCCACAAGGCTCGCAGACAAAGAAGAGCGAATCTTCCCTCTTCCAATGTCCTTATGTAGGTCTCCAACAGCAGATGTGGCCCTGATTAGAGGTGTGCATACCACCACACCTGAAACTTGTGTCTTCCAGTCTCAAGATCCAGATCACAGGTGAGCCTTCTAATTCTGAATTGTAATTCACTCCAGATATAATCAAGTTGACAATCAGAAATAACCACTACAGCACCCGAGTTCCATCCTCAGGACCCACATGATGGAAGAAGAAAACTGATTGCCTAGAGTTGACCTCTGACCTCCACACAACAGGCACACACACACACACACACACACACACACACACACACACACACACACACACTTATAAGTATACACACAGTCTTAGTTAGCTGTAATTAAACTCCATGACCACAGCAACATTGGGGAGGAAAGGGTTTATTTAACTTCTGCTTCCACATCACAGTTCATCATTGAAGGAAGTCAGGACAGGAACTCACACAGGGCAGGGACTTGGAGGCAGGAGTTGATGCAGAGGCCATGGAGGTGTGCTGCTTACTGGCTTGCCCCCATGGCTTGCTCAGCCTGCCTGCCTTTTAGTACACAGAATCACCTATTTAGAAGTGAACCATCCACAAGGGGCTGGCCCCTCTCCCGTCTATCATTAAGAAAATGCCCTACAGCCCCATACTATGGAGGCATTTCCTCAATTCAGGGTCCCTCCTTTCCTATGACTCTAGCTGTGACAAGTCAGTCACACACACACACACACACACACACACACACACACACACACACTTACCCCTCTGGAATCTCTAGTGTGAGCATTTAGAAGTGGCCTTTCTAATTGTCCTGTTTGCTGCTAGTTACTGCGTCGCTGTGTTCTCTGCACTGGGCTGTTTCTCTGCCTGCCATCCTCATTTCTCCCAGAAGGCCATTCTTTTCTGCAGCCACCTCATGTGTGGCATCTGTTTATATGGATTTCCCTCTCTCATTAATCCAAGATCCTATCTCCACAGCCATGGAATCAGCTTCCTCCTTTGAAGGGGAGGCCTGCACTCATTTTTAATGTGATATGCTCAAGTGCAAGGGTTCCAAGGAAGATCTGTTGGCTGTGCCTTCTCTGCTCATATTTGAAATGTCCTGGGGGGGAGTGGGGAAGGTGGGAGGGGTGGCTAAGCAGTAGAGCACCTGACTAGAATCTCCCAATCAGGAACTGGAGTCTGAGTCCAACAGTAGAACACCTGCATAGAGTTCCCCAGTAAAGGGCTGATTCCATCCAAAGTTTAAGAGGGGGAAAAGTAATAAAAAGCTTTCATGCCCATTGGAGATGTGGGAAGGATAGCCACTGGGTGACTGCAGGATCCAGGGCCGTTCAAGCAGACGTCCCAACTATGCAAGATGGACATTTTGGCTTGGTGTATAGTTCAAGGGTGGAGTGTGCTTAGCAAACATGGGGAGGTGATGGTTTTTTGTCTGTTTTTCTAGACAGTTTCTCTGTATAGCCCTTGCTATCCTGAAACTCACTCTGTAGACCAGGCTAGCTTCGAACTCAGAGATCTGCCTGCCTCTTTCTCCCAAGTCCTAGGATTAAAGGCATGTGCCACCTCCACCTAGCAAGATGAAACTTTTAAATTTGGCAAATGTAGACTTCTTTCTTTCTGTTCTCCCTTTCTCTGGGCCATGCACAATCTCCAGGTCAAGTTGTTTGTTTTCAGAGAGATTTTTTTTTTTTTTTTAATTTTCAGTGTGGAAACTGTGGAGATCACCGAGTCCAGTCATTATAGCACACACTACTAGGGAATCCATGGGCCACACATTCAATACCATGGATTTTCAGCCTGGGTATGGTGTTACCTCAGGACTTGGAAGCAGAGAGAGGACAATTAGGAATTCCAGGCCAGACTGGACTACACAGTGTCTTGAGATATAATAAAACAAAGCTGGGCAGTAATAGCAAACACCTTTAATCCAGCACTTGGGAGGCAGAGGCAAGTGGATTTCTGAGTTCAAGGCCAGCCTGGTCTACATACTGGACAGCCAGAGACACACAGAGAAACCCTTTCTCAAAGAACAAGCAAGCAAACAAACCCAATCACTTCTCCTCACTCCTAGTAATAGACTGAATTTGAGAGAGGGCAGATGATTTGCAAAATTACCATGACAATATTCAGTCTGTCCGATATTCTGGGCCAGAAGGCTGAAGATTGATGCTTCAACATTATAGAGGATTTGGGGGGAACTCACCAGACAGCTAACTATCATTTCTATAGTTTTGGGAGTTGTTTACCTGTACTTCCTACATACTCAGATAATATTTATTCTCAAGTCTCTGAGGTGGAAGACTAGATAGGTAATAGTCTCACATTTAAGCTTGAGTTGTTTAGGATTTGAGAAAATGTTTTTTAGGTATAAGATCTTCTTAGGTTGATAATGCAAGTTATGATAGAAATGATTTAAGTACAGAAGTTTAAACTCATCATGATAGGATAGACAGACTACCTTCTAAGTTGCAAATTATAAATTATGAATGTAACTCTTACATGATAGTTTTCACGATTGTTTCATAATTGCTTTTATTGTATGTAGTTTATTATAAGACAAAGAGTCTTTTATTGGACTAAAAGGGGGAGATGTTGATTAGTGTTGTGCACTGTGTATTCAGAAACTGGGATCTGTGCCCCTATCCAGACTGTATTGATCCAATGCCCTCTTCTGGTGTGTCTGAAGACAGCTACAGTGTATTCATATACATAAAATAAAGTCTAAAAAAAGAAAGTGTTCCCTATTAAATCCTGATTGGTCAATAAATGGTTCAGGCTTATGACTGAGCAGAAAGGCTAGGAAGGTGGGAATGAAGGGTCTTGAGGGAGACCATGGAGGGAAGGAGGTCATGATTACACAGGATAGACCATCGGGAGCACACCACCAAGAGAAGCTGACCTTGAGGACAGGCTAATGGAGCAGAAGCAGTCCAGGAGACACCAGGTTGGCAAGTGATTGGCATTTTCGTGGTGGGTTTTAACAGGAAGAAGGGTTAGAATAACTCAGAATTTGCCCAGCATAGTGCAACAGCTTACGTCAAGTTTCTGTGTCTTTATTTCGAGAGCTCTGTGGATAAAGGAGGGCAAAATCCACCCTGTCTCAAAGTGCACAATGCCTGAGAACAGTGCATGAGGTCGTTCTGTGGTCACCATATGCAACCACCTAAAGCCATGTGACATCCAGGCCCATGTGTACTGGCTGGTTTTGTGTCAACTTGACACAGCTGGAGTTATCACAGAGAAAGGAGCTTCAGTTAAGGGAATGCCTCCATGAGATCCAGCTGCAAGGCATTTTCTCAATTAGTGATCAATGGGGGAGGGCCCCTTGTGGGTGGTACCATCCCTGGGCTGGTAGTCTTGGGTTCTATAAGAAAGCAGCTGAGCAAGCCAGGGGAAGCAAGCCAGTAAGTAACATCCCTCCATGGCCTCTGCATCAGCTCCTGATTCCAAACCTGCTTGAGTTCCAGTCCTGACTTGCTTTAGTGATGAACAGCATCATGGAAGTATAAGCCAAATAAACCCTTTCCTCCCCAACTTACTTCTTGGTCATGATGTTTGTGCAGGAATAGAAATCCTGACTAAGACACCATGTTTGCTGCTGGGGGCCATGTCTGGCAACCAGGGTCTGTGTTGATGCCTGAGGCCCATGTTGCCACCAAAGGCCATGCAGATGTCCTTGGTCTAGGCCACTGCCTGAGCACACGTTGATGTTCAAGCACAGTGCTGAGATGGCCCCTCTTTTCTCCTGTAGCTGGAGAGCTGGGCCCCAATCCTGGCTTCTGTGGTTGACCTGGAACTTGCTAGATAGACTAGGCTGGCCTTGAACTCGGAGATCCACCTGCCTCTGCTTCCCAAGTGTTCTTATGTATGGCTGGCCTCAAAACTCATAAACCTTCCTCCTGGCTCATCTTCCCAAAGGCTGGGCCCACAGACACATGCTGTCACCACCTGGTTCCAGTCTTTACAAGATGTCAGAACCAAGGCTTGGAGTGATTTAGAAAAACAAATCACTTCATCCAATTCCCTGATACCTCTCTTTCCCAGAGAAGGAATCTGATCGTCACCAGAGAGTGATGATTATCAGATAGATGGCCAGAGAAGGCAGAGTCCACCCAGTTCTCCCATGCAAGAATTATCTAATTATACCTGGGCAAGAAATGGACACTGTAGCCATGATGCCTTGTCCAGGATTCCCTGAACTCTGAACTTCAAAATCATTTCTACCCTCAGCGTGTTTTCTTCTTCCCTTTAGATATAGAAAATAGAGACCAGTGAATAATGACAGGTTGAGACAGTCAAGACATCCACAAAGCCAGAACCACTTGACCAGAAAGCCCATTAATAAAATGACATAGCAGGTGGGACAGAGTAGTCCAGACACTTTCGAATGTAGGGTTGGAAGGGGAAGCTAAAGGTGGTGTTGGGCATTTCTGTGTGTAATTAGAAGTTCAGGATTCTGGTGTGTCAGGATTCTGGTCTTCCAGACAGAGGAGGAGCACAAGACAACCCTGCACATGTGGGAGCTGGCAGGGGAGCTGCAGGGCAACATGACAGTCCACAAGGGCAGATCCACACCTCCTTCCTATCTGTCCCCAGCACTTGCTTCCCAGCCCAGGTCATCCTCAGCCTCAGTTCAAATTCACCACATGGAAAGGACCAGAAAGTAATAGCCTAGAGACTAGACATTACACACAGGAAAAAATATCCATTAAAAATGGCAGGCAGAGAGATGGCTAGGCAGTTAAGAGCACTGACTACTCTTGCAGAGGTCTTGAGTTCAATTCCCAGCAACCACATGGTGGCCTACAACCATTTGTAATGGGATCTGATGCCCTCTTCTGGTGTGTCTGACGACAGCTACAGTGTACTCATATATATAAAATAAATCTTGAACAAACAACAACAGCAACAAAAAAGGCAGGCAGAGCTGGTGAGATGGCTCAGCAATTAAGATCACTGGTTGTTTTTCCAGAGGACCTGGGTTTCATTTCCAGAATCCACATGGCAGCTCTGTTAACTTCCATTCCAGGGTATCCAGTGCCACTTTCTGGCCTCCATGGGCACTGTACATAAGTGAGATACACACACACACACACACACACACACACACACACACACACACACACACAGGCAAAACACTCATATAAATAAAATTTTTAAAAAGTCTGGTTCAGCAGGTAAAAGTGCTGTCTTAGTCAGGGTTCTATTCCTGCACAAACATCATGACCAAGAAGCAAGTTGGGGAGGAAAGGGTTTATTCAGCTTACACTTCCATGCTGCTGTTTATCACTAAAGGAAGTCAGGACTGGAACGCAAGCAGGGCAGGAAGCAGGAGCTGATGCAGAGGCCATGGAGGGATGTAACTTACTGGCTTGCTTGCTTCCCCTGGCTTGCTCAGCCTGCTTTCTTGTAGAACCCAAGACTACCAGCCCACAGATGGTACCATCCACAAGGGGCCCCCCCCCTTGATCACTAATTGAGAAAATGCCTTACCTCTGAATCTCATGGAGGCATTTCTCAATTGAAACTCCTTTCTCTGTGATTACTCCAGCTTGTGTCAAGTTGACACCCAAAACCAGCCAGTACAGGTACCTACCACCAAGCTTGACAAACTGAGTTCACTCTCTAGGACCCATATGGTGGAAGGAGAGATTGGACTCATGCATGTAGTCCTCTGACCTCCACATGGGCCTTCCACAAATAATTATGATTTTCAAGATTTCCAGAAACCATAGGAAGCTAACACCTAGGAAAATATTGACTGCTTGATACTGCCCGTATGGGACTTGGTAGCCTCAAGCAATGTCTCTCATATATATGTGCTCGTACACACAGAGGTTTGTTGTTGGTTTTATTTTTTAATGCATGCTCACCTAGAATAGGCCACGATAGGATCTCATTTTCTGCTGTGCTTTTCACGTGGAGGTAAGGCCAACCAGGAAAACAGTGCACAAGTTGGATGATATTGAGCAAGCAGGTGTGGTGGAAATTGTCCTGATCAAGTTGGGTACCAAACACACATGACAGGCAAGGACATCACCCCAGTGGAGATCAAATGGCTGTCCAATACATACTTCTCCAAAACTGTTTCTGAGGGGTGGCACTTCTGCATCTGAGGCCACAGCAGATAGGTATGGACACCACTCCTGCTCTGAGCTTTGCAGGGGGGGTCTTTGTGTCACCCAGTAGTGCTACCTTCTTCTGTGTCTGTGAGCGCCTGCCCTCTTGTTCACATACCTACACACAGACATACACATACACACACATACACATATAATTTAAATAATAAATCTAAATTTTAAATTCTGGGGCCAGCAAGATGACTCCGCAGATAATACTTGTCACTGATAGTAATGTGGCTATACATAAGTAAATGTAATAAAAATTAAAATCTAGGGGGATGGAGAGATGGCTCTGCAGTTAAAAACTCTGACTATTCTTCCAGAGATCGTGGCTTCAGTTCCCAACCCCAAGATTGTGGATCACAATGAACTATAACTTTAGTTATATACTGGGAGTCTTACACCGTCTTCTGGCCTCTGTAGGCAACAGGCATGCATGGGATTCACAGACATACGTGCAGGCAAAATATACATGCATATAAAAAATTTACTATGAATTTATGGCATTTAATGAACAGTAGCTTAGCACCTGAGTGTACACGTCACAGAAGCAAAACAAGCTCTGGGTCCCTCAGGAAACAACACGTTTGGGACCTCTGAGTGACCTGCATCTATCATGGGGCAGGGCTGTGCAGTGTTTCAGACCCTCTAAAGGGGTCTCAGGGACTGACAAGATGGCCTAGTAGGTAACAGTGCTTAGTGCCAAGCTCAATAACATAACATAATTTGATATCTACCATCCATATGATAGAAGAAGAGAACCAGCTCCTACCAGTTGTCCCCTGACCTCTGTACACATGCCAGGATATTCACACAAGAATGAATGAAAGACAGCTCTGGCCCTGGTTCTGCCCATACATGGACCTTCTCTAAGTTTCTCTCACCCTTACACAAGGGGGCAGAGGTCTCAACAGCAGCCCACGGGGAGGAAGGACATACAAAAGTGAGCACTGGGCCTAGCTTGATACTGGTTCCTGTGCAGAGCACAAGCCAGCAAGCCGGGTCCTGGAGAGTGAAGTCAGCTGTGGGAGTGAGGGAGTTAACACCCAGCCCCTAGAGGAATTAAAGGGTGTGGCAGTGTGGTGGTGCTCAGTATCAAGCACTGGGGTGATGGTAATGATGGCTCTTTTCTAGTTGGCAGCCTGTATGCTCATGTCAAGGACAGAGTATGTGACTCATGTCTATAATCTAGGTGTTATGCAATAATCCCTCATGGTGACCACTGTAATGCCTTCCTGATATGGCTTACTAAAAGAAACATGAAAGACAGAACAACTACAGCTTGTCTTGTTTAGTACTTTTTTATTTAATTTTTTTAGGTAAAGTCTTGCTAGGAAGTCCAGGCTGACCAATGCAGGTCTCTATGTAGCCCAGGCTGCCCTTGAGTTAATAAATAATTAATACTTATCAAATTAATAAATAATTGTTAATTAATTAATAATTGATAAAATAATCTTTGTGCCTCAGGCTTCTAAGTGATAGAGTGACAGGTGTGTACCCAACAATGCCCAGCTTTAGAACTCTGTTTGTTTGAGAGAGAGGGTTTTGTTGTTCTAGAACTCACTCTCACTTTGTAGGCCAGGCTGGCTGAAAACTCACAGAGACCCACCTACCTCTGCCACCTGAGTGTGGGGATTAAATGTGTACACCACCACACCTAGCTTTAGTGCTCTTAAAATGTGTGTGTGTGTGTGTGTGTGTGTGTATTTGTGTATATGAATGCAGGTGCTCAAGAAGGCCAGAGGATTTAACCCTCTGGCGCAGAAGTTATAGGTAATTGTGAGGAGTGTGGATGCTGGGAATTAAACTTGGGTCCTTACAAGAGGAGAGAAAGCTGATGAGCAATCACTTCAGCCCCTAGAGAGTTTTTTGTTGTTTTGTTTTTTAGATTTCGTCTCACTGTGTAGCGCCAAGATAAATAATAAATTCAAGGCAAGCCTGGACTGCACAGGGGCCCCTTGTGGGTGGCTCTAGACTCTAGGCATCTCCAGGGGGAATTTGTCTCTTCTGCAACTGGATGAAATGTGGAAACACTGCCCCCTCTGGTGGTCAGTGTCTCTACAAGTGGCCTGAAGTGGAAACGCTGCCCTCTGGTGGTCAGCGTCTCTACTGCTGTGTGTGAGGACTTCTCAAAGACCTTAGGAAGAAATCAGCCAACTGGAGAATTTGCGAAATTCTTGAAAAAAAGATAGTAATGTAATTTCTACAATCTAGTTTGGACTGGTTGGTGATCATGGTCAGAAAGTCCCATTTAAGGCAGTCAGGACAAATCACACTGTATCGGGCCTTTCTTTCATTCTAATACCCATATTTATGGTCATCTAAGTCTAATCTACACACACTTAAGCTGTATGCAGGCTCCACTTACCCGAGAGTGTTTAAGAGGGCTTCCTCAACTACAAAGTAAGGGTAACAGCAGAGTCTTCCTCATAGGAAGTATGTGGAGGAGTGTGTGTGTGTGTGTGTGTGTGTGTGTGTGTGTGTGTGTGTACACCAAATGCTGACCACTGGTGTGTTCCTCAGGAGCCATCCATTATTTCTTAATGCTTTTATAAAAGCTTTTATTTGTGCATGCACGTGCGTGCATGCGTGTGTGTGTGTGTGTGTGTGTGTGTGTGTCCCAACACCTACCTGGAGGCTCACTTCCATCTGCAACTCCAATTCAAGGGGATCTATCGCCATCTTCTGGACTTCATGGGCATTGTACACGTGTGTTTACACATACATGGAGGAAGATACCCATACAAATGGGTGTTTTTAAAATAAAATGAAAAAAAATTCCCTGTAATGTTTCTCCCTTAGGTTTTTGTTTTTGTTTTTGTTTTTAAGAAGCACTTCCAGGTGGTGGTACACACCCCTAATCCCAGCTTCTGGAAGGGCTGAGGTAAGAAGGTGACAAGTTCAAGGCCTACCTGAGCAACTTGGAAACACTATGCCCCCCTCCCCCCACAAAATTTAAAGGCAGGGGTCATATGTTCATAACTCAGCGGCAGAATGTTTGCCTAGAATGTGCAAAAGTCTGGGTCCTTAGCACCACATACATACAAAAGAAGCAGGAGGCAGAGACAGGTGGATCTGGTCTATATACTGAGAACTTGTTCATATATATATATATATATATATATATATATATATATATATATATATGAATATATATGAATATATATGAATATATATATATGAATATATATATGAATATATATATATATGAATATATATATATATATAACAGAAGGAAGGAGGAAAGGGGGAGGGAGGAAGGGAGAAAGAGAGAGGGGGACAGAAAGGGGGGAGAGAGGGAGAAAGGAAAGAGACAGAGAGAGAGGAGAGGAGAGAGCAGAGGAGAGCAGAGACAAGACGAGAAGAGAAGAGGGGCTTTTCTCTGGGAACCCAGAAGGTTCGGAGACTTCCTTATTATATAGCGCACCCGTGGGTGTTGCCAGGACTCAGGAAATCATCACAAGACCTCCCAAGCCTCCCACTCATGATCTACTAGGAACCAAGGCTAGGATTTATTGTAAAAAGAGCCATTCTGACTGAGTTCAAGGCCAGCCTGGTCTACAGAGTGAGTTCCAGGACAGCCAGGGCTACACAGAGAAACCCTGCCTCCAAAAACCAAAAAAAACCCCAAAAAACCACAAAACTTATCTACCATGCGTGGAACCCTCTGAACTCCATCCCCAGCACTGCATTCAACCAGAAATAGTGCTGGAGGCAGGAGGATTAGAAGTTTAAGGTCATCACATTAACGAGGTTGGGATTAGCCTTGGTTATACGATACTCAGAGGGTTCCACGCATGGTAGATAAGCACTCTCCCAAAAGAACTGTGTCCCCAGCCCACCGAGAACCATTCTTTCTCTTTCTTCCTATGCTACAGAGTAGGCTAATAAAAGGGGGAAAATATGGTCTGGGATCCAGGAGTGAAGAATAGCTCATTTGGTAAAATGTCTGCTACGAAAACAAGAAGGCCTGAGGTCAACTACCAGGCCCATGAAAGACAGCCAGGAGCAGTGGCGCATGCTTGTAATCTCTGCTCTGGGGAGGCACAGGACAGAGGATCTCTGGGGCTTGCTCGCTGTTAGGCTAGCTTGAACTGGTAAACTCCAGGTCCCGGGAGAGACCCTGCTTCAATAAATAAAGTGAAGAGTGACTGTGGAAGACATTTAATATCAACTTTGGGCTTCCCCATGCATGTGTACTTGTGCATACAGACATGTAAACACACACACATACACACACACACACACACACACACACACACACACAGAACGACATCCCCACCCACCCCGACTGTACTGGCTGGTTTTGTGTCAACTTGACACAAACTGGAGTTATCACAGAGAAAGGAGCTTCAGATGAGAAAATGACTCCATGAGATCCAGCGGTAAGGCATTTTCTCAATTAGTGATCAAGGGGGGAGGGCCCCCTGTGGGTGGTACCATCTGTGGGCTGGTAGTCTTGGGCTCTATAAGAAAGCAGGCTGAGCAAGCCAGGAGAAGCAAGCAAGCCAGTAAGTTACATCCCTCCATGGCCTCTGCATCAGCTCCTGCTTCCTGACCTGCTTGAGTTCCAGTCCTGACTTCCTTTGGTGATGAACAGCAGCATGGAAGTGTAAGCTGAATAAACCCTTTCCTCCCCAGCTTGCTTCTTGGTCATGACGTGTGTGCAGGGATAGAAACCCTGACTAAGACACCGACAATCCAGCTCCTCCTCCTCCTGTATAGATGAGAGGGAGCCCTGTCAGTAAGCGGACACTCTTGAGCTGCGTGCTTGCTCTGAGCTCCCTAGTGTATCCGTGCTGTGCGTCTGCTTGGCCTCTGAGCAAAACCCCTTGCTTCTACCCTTCCTCATGCATGCTTCCTCCACTCTTTGAACAGAGACCCAGACCCTGGAGACACTTGTTGCAGACAAAGACCTCTGAGAACAGGGGAAGCCTGGAGCTGGTGAGGGAACTGATACGGATATGGTTTGAGTGAGAAATACCCGCAGAGGCTCGTGCACTTGAGGACTTTGTCCCCAACGGGTGGTGATGTTTGAGGTGATGGAACCTTTAAGAGGTGGAGCCTCTTAAAGGAAAAAAAATGTCACTGGGGGTGGGCACTGAGGGTTTATAGCTTTGTCCCACTTCCTGTATGAGTTCTCTCTCTCTCTCTCTCTCTCTCTCTCTCTCTCCTGATAGCTGATTGTAGTGGCTATTTCTGGTTGTCAAATTGACTATATCTGGAGTGAATTAAAATCCAGAATTAGAAGGCTCGCGTGTGATTTAGATCGTGAGTCTGGAAGACACAAGTTTCAGGTGTGGTGGTGCGCACACCTCTAATCTGGGCCACACCTGCTGCTGGAGATCTACATAAGGACATTGGAAGGAGGAAGATTCAATCTTCTTCGCCTGCAAGCCTTGTGGGACTAAGCGACTGCTAGATCCTCAGGTTTTCATTCACGGCTGCTGCCGACCATTGTTGGGGAGTTGGACTACAGACTGTAAGTCATCAACAAATTCCCTTACTAGAGATAACCTATAAGTTCTGTGACTCTAGAGAACCCTGACTAATACACTGATAAAATGTGATTGGCCAGCTTCCCGCTTCTGACACCACCACCATGACAGCATCCCTCCTCCCCCATGCCAGGCCTCCTCATCCCCCACCCCATGCCGTGGCTCCCCCACCATTAATGGACTATCACTCTGGAACCATAGGCTAAAACAAATCCTTTCTTCCTCAAGTTGCTTTTGTCATGGTATTTTCTTACAGTGACAGAGAGGGTGTGGGGGCAGGGAGGAGACTCCTAAATCCTCCTCCTCCTCCGCAGCATCTAAGGTTTAAGCCCAGACACCAACCAGGAGCTGTTATGTTCATGAGCAGTGTTACTCGGGGCTCTTACAGAATCATCCAACTTGAAATTTCACATTGTTTTCAACTTCTTCCTTCAGTTTGACAGTGAAATGTCTCCCCCAGGCTCATGAGTCTGACGCTCAGCTCCCAGCTGCTGGTTTCATGGCTTTATTTTTAAAAAGATTTTTATATGTTGTGTGTGTGTGTGTGTGTGTGTGTGTGTGTGTGTGTGTGTGTGTGTGTGTGTTTGTGAGAGAGAGTGAGAGACAGAGACAGAGGGGAGTGCTGTGCCCGAGGAGGCTAGAAGAAGGCATCAGATGCCCCAGAACTGAAATCCCAGGCAACTGTGAGCTGCCCAACATAGATGCTGAGAACCAACCCTGGGTCCTCTGGAAGAACATGTGTGCTTAACCACTGAGCCATCTCTCTAGCCCCTCATAGTGCTCTTCTGAAAGGCTGAAGAGCTTTTGTGACATCAGACCTAGCAGATGGAATGAGGTTGCCAGGGGCAGGCGGTGAAGGATCTGCCTGCCTGTTTCTGACTTGTTCTCTCTGCTTCCTGCCTGATGCTGTGAGAAGCTGCTACAAACTCCCCTGTTTTGGACCAGCTGCTCCTGCCCCACTTTTCCACCACCGAGGAGTGAAACCTGACACCAAAACTAACCTTGTATCCATAACATTGTTTCCTCCAGGTATTTTTGACACATTGACAAGAAAGGAATAGAATCATCATCTGGGATTGAGATACAGTCTAAACCTTATAAAAACATGAGTACAACACAGATGTATGCAATATATACAATTAGAATTACAGTTCCAGATGAATCTAACTTTTTTTTTACTTATGTATGAGTACACTGTCACTCTCTTCAGACACACCAGAAGAGGACATCGGATCCCATTACAGATGGTTGTGAGCCACCATGGGGTTGCTGGGAATTGAACTCAGGACTTCTGGAAGAGCAGTCAGTACTCTTAACCGCTGAGCTATCTCAAGCCCCTAATCCATTCTTGAAAACATTCTCAATAAAAGGTGTCAAGCTAGGCATGGTGACACTTGTTTATAATCCCAACATTCCAGGGCAGCAAAAGGAGAACCAGAGTTTCAAAGTCTTCCTCAGCTATGCAGCAAACTTGAGGCAAATTTGAGCTACATAAGATCCAGGCTTAACTGCTCCCTCAATGAACCAACAAGGACAATACAATAGCCTATGTTACATTATTTTATTTGAGAAATAAAGAATATATTCCCACCCTGCCCACAAAGCCAGTCGCTCTAAACATTGCTAGAACCCTTCATCACCCACAAAACAATCTCCTAAACCATTCTCTATAATATAAACATTTGGACAGAAATTAAGCAATTAGGACCTAATGAACCCCATAATGATTATGTCTGTGAGCAGCCTATGATGATATGTGCTCTACTGAGTGACAATCACATATTTCTGCAGGGTATAGTGGCTCCGGGCTGGAATCCCAGCATGGGGGGGGGGGGAGGCCAAAGTGGCAGAATCAAGAGTTCAAGACTAGCCTGGGAGCCAGGTGTGGTCGTGGCACATGCCTTTAATCCCAGCACTCAGGAGACAGAGGCAGGGAGATCTCTGTGAGTTCAAAGCCAGCCTGGTCTACAGAACAAGTTCCAGGACAGCACAAATTCTAGGACAGCCAGGGCTGTTATACAGAGAAACTTTGTATACGTCTAAACTCTAAAACAAGAAAAAAATAAGACAAAGTCGACAATATAATATATGTCAAGGATAAAACTATGTATGCATGATAGAACACATAGTCTAGTCACCAAGGAGGTGACAGACAATTCTCCCATTTGTGATTATTAGAAAAGTAGACAAAGTATACAAAATACCTGCTTAAAGATGAGATAGAGTTAATAAGGTAGTAAAACCTACCGGATCAAGCCCCAAGAACAAAGAGTACTTAAGAGAGCCAGCTCCTAGCCGGGCAGTGGTGGCGCATGCCTCTAATCCCAGCACTCGGGAGGCAGAGGCAGGAGGATCTCTAAGTTCCAGGTGAGCCTGGTCTACAGAATAAGTTCCCAGACAGCTAAGTCTACACAAAGAAACCCTGTCTTGAAAACCCACAGAACAAAAGAGAGTTCACACCAGCCCCATATGTGAAACATCTTTCCCTCACTTGAGATAAACCTTGATATTTAGCCCAGGCTAGTCCCAAATTCCAGGATTCTGAGTAGCTGGGGCCACAGAAGCAGAATAGCACACCTGGCTTTCTGGTTCTGGGAAGGTAAGAGTCAACGGAAAACTTTTAACAGTGTCTCAGGAGCACAGAGACATGCACTGGAGTCCAGGAGCCACCAAGAATCTTGGTAATTCTGAATTGCTGTTTTAAGATTTCTCTTTGCTGTTGCTAGGAACCTTGAACATTATACACACCGGTAAAGTGCTATACCTGTGAGCCACATGTCTCCGTTCTCACTGGAGGATTCTAGGTAGGTCCTCTACAATTGAACTACACCTCTGAACAACCCTCTTGGCTCAGGATTATAGGCCTGAGCCATTGGGTCCAGTCAACCTTCAAGTGTTGGATATGGGGCTGACACAATCCAAGTAGGTCATCCTTTTATTTTAAGCATACCAGTTTAAATATCAATCTAGTTCGAGGCCAGCCTGGTCTACAGAGTGAGTTCCGGGACAGCCAAGGCTATCCAGAAAAACCCTGTCTTGAAAAACCAAAAAAAAAAAAAAAAAATCTAATTTGAGTCCTGCTCACCAAATCAGAATAATGTTTGACCAAATATCTAGGCACCCTGATGAAAAATAAGAAACTCCACCTGAACACGCCCAGTTTGACCTTAGAAACTGAGCTGATTAGACTTGGTTACACTTGGATGGAGGCATACAGACAGAACCCATCTTGAAATAGTTCAACTTGTGATTCTTCAGTTGTACGACAGGGTGGAGATGATACAAATTTAGCAGAAACCTCTCAACAGTTCCTGATTTTTGCATATTCCCAAGGTTAGCCATACGAGTTTGGGTCTTTTCTTGTGACACTAGCCAGGGCAGTGAGCTGCAGCTTCCAGACAGCCACGGGATCACAAGGGAAGCCAACAATACTACACAGAATACTGCCCTGCTAAGCTATCGAAGTTGGTGTGTTAGGTGTTGTGGTGGCTAGTTATTAATTGTCGGTTTACTAAAATTCAAGAATCACTTGAGAAAAGAGCCTTAGTGGAAGAACTTTCTAGATCATGACTTATAGGCACGACCGTGGGGGAGTTGTCTTGATTGTTAATTGATATAGGAAGACCTGGACCCTTGAGGGCAGCACTATTCCCCAGCCAGGTATACACAACGAGGTTTTGTTTCAAAGGAAACAAAAAATCAGATTATCTACTAAATGGTTCCTATTTTATGGGTGCTGTTTTGTTTTGCCAACTTGACTGGATGTAGAATCACCTAGCAGACACATCTGGGCATGTCTGAATGTGGCGGCACCATCCCATAGCTGGGGTTCTAAACACTCTTTTCTTGTTGCTTCTTTCCCAACTGTGGGCTGGATGCAGGGGCACATGACTGTAACCAGCAGCCTCCAGCTCCCTCTGCCATGTCTTCCCTGCAATGAGGGACCGCACCACTTCAAACCATGAGCCCAAATAACCCCTTCCTCCTTAAGTGGTTTTTGCCTGGATTTTCTCACAACCAAGATAAAGTAACAAACCAACATGGCTGCACACTTCTCATTTACTACAGACAGTACGTTTTCATCTAAACTTCTTCAAAGAAGAAACTGTCTTTTGTAAAGAGTTGGAGTCTAAGTAAAACATAGCTGAGTTTTTCCTTGTTTGCTTTTGGCTCTGGGTACCATCTGTATACACTCAGGAAATGGCTCACTTACACTGCAATGCATAAGGAGCCCTTGCTTTCCATTTCATGAATGCTATGTTCCTTTGTCCAGTTCTCTCTTAGGAAGGATATTCAACTTACAATTATCTTCCCGCTCCATTCCCTTGCTCCCCCACGACAGAACCTGTAGCTGTGGAACAAATTTAAAACACAAGAACTCGAAGTCAGGAGGACATTGTGAACAAATGAATTATTTAACTGTAAATCAGACCACATGGGTGTGAAGTTGGGAGTTTTGCAGATTCACCTCTGTAGACAGCGACTTACAATCAAGGGCTTCTGAATGGGAATTCCTTGAAGTCCCTTCTTTATTTAAGGTCCTGCAGACTGCCTGGCCTTGCTCAACTGGGATGTGGCATAAAGAGAACAAATGTTATAGACTCCAAAAGTATCTCGGGACTACACACACACACACACACACACACATCACTGTCTTCAGACACATCAGAAGAGGGCACTGGATCCCATTACAGGTGGTTGTGAGCCGCTGGGAATTGAACTCAGGACCTCTGGAAGAGCAGTCAGTGCTCTTAACCACTGAGCCATCTCTCCAGCCCATTGAATCTTCATTTTTGAGACATGATCTCATGTAGTCTAGGCTGCCCTCAAAGCCCTATGTAGTCTTCCCTGGCTCTGATCTTCCCCCCTCTACCTCTGAAGTACTTGGGATTACAGGCAAGTGGCACCGCCTCAGTTTTACAGAGGGCTAACTGAGGGTTTTGTGAATGATAGATAAGCACTGTCAACTGTGCTACGCATCCAGGCACTGTTTTTATTTTTATACTTAGCTTAACATTCCCAGGCTTGTTATGGAAAGCCCTTGCTGTGTATCAGCAGACCCCTAGTTTTTATCAACCCTAAAGCTGAGTTGAAACCTAAGAAAGAGCGATGTTTCTTGCTATAGCCCTCCTACCCGACGTCCCCACCAGCGTTAACTCTGCTAAATGTACTGATGTATGGCTCTCTCTTGTCCTGCAACTATAAAAGTTCACCAAAGGCCAGCGAGATGGCTTAGTGGGAAAAATACTTGCTGAACAAGCCCAAGCACATGACTTTGATCTCTGGAATCCATGAAAAGGTGAACGCAGAGAACTGAGTCCATGGAGTTGTCCTCTGACCACCATTTGAGTTACCCATACACACATCATACGAACACACTAATAATTCTAAAGACCATAACGCAATTGGTTTCAAGGTGGAACAAGCACTTAGGGTAATGAATCTGAGCATTGCTCAGCAATGTTCACGTATATTTGGGCTCAAAATAAACTACTTCCTTATTTTCCTTTAAGGCAGTCCACTGGGTCAAATATATAGACCACCACAAGACAAGGACTTGGGTGCCTACCTAAAGTGGAACCTGGGTACCGGTTACTTCGTAATTTCTTTTTTTTTTTTTTTTGGTGTTTCGAGACAGGGTTTCTCTGTGTAGCCCTGGCTGTCATGGAACTCACTCTGTAGACCAGGCTGGCCTCGAACTCAGAAATCCACTTGTCTCTGCCTCCCAAGTGCTGGGATTTTTAAACCTCCTTAAAGAAAGGAATAGGACTCCCATCCAGTTCCATAAGCAAGCCCTAACGCAGACACAGCATCCCATTGAGCGCTACGTTCTGCGCCTGCGCCCGCCGGCAGAGAGCGGCCGCTCTGCGCAGGCGCCCTGCTCACTTCCGGGCTCTGTCAGCCGCTCCCTCTAGGCCTCCCTCCTCCGTCCGCGGCCGCCGGAGCCTGTTCGCGTCGACTGACCAGAGTCCGCGAATCGTCCGCTCCGGACCTCCCGACCTCCCCGACCCCAGGTAAGGGGCCTGCAGGGCCGAGAATCTGGCCCGGGTCGCCTCCTTGTTTTGTATGTTCTGTGGCACGCGGGGGCGGCGGGCCCAGGGCTGTTAGGCGCGGGGTCTCGAGCTGAGGGAGCCGAGATCTCCGAGTCCTTGGTGTCCCCCCCAATCCCCAGACCAATTGTTTCTGAGCCATTTCCAGCTGCCCTCCATCTCGGATGAGAGAAGAAACAGCTTGGCCTCCGACACCCCCACAGTACCATTTGCACCCCTACTGTGAGCATTTACCACCATCTGTAAAATTAGTTTAGACGGGCCGATCCTCCAACCCCCTGGCTTGTCACGACTATGTTCTTCTCTTCAACGTCTAGGATGTTGCCTAGAGCAGCCTCCGATCCGTCAGTTATGGGGGAAGCCTTCCCAGCAAAAGAAAACCCATCTTTCGTGTAACCTTAAGATTCCTTTGCTCTAGCCCCCGTCCCCCGCAAGTCAAAGTTGTACTCTCCTCTGCCTTCCTAGTCACAGGGTCCTTTATATAGAACCGCCAGAGTCCCCATTTGACTCTGCCACTTTGTCAGGTGTCTCTGGGAAGGTTGCTTCTTGGTACCTCAGTTTCCCCAGCTGCAGTAAGACTCGTCTTACTCTACTTGGTTTTATTGGGTTCGTGTGGAGTTCAATTGCTTACACTAATTCCTAACCTAGAGTAGCTGTTCAAATCATATGAAAATAAATAATAGCCATTACTGGTGCTTCTGAGACATTTGGTGCATATCTGCCTTCCTTTCCTTTCTGCTCTCTCTGGACATGAGGACTAGGATTTATTTATGTTTCTGTCCCCATTCAGATACTTAACACTGTTGGGAACATGGGAAGCACTTATAAATTGCAGCTTAGAATCTCTGAGTATAATGTCATCTGTTATCATGGTTTGTCTCTCTCCTAGCTCCTCGTTGCCCAGTTTTCTGAAATAACCTAGTTTGGCATCCTATCTTATTAGTTTCACTTAATCTTTTGGTTTCCATGTAGGCCTTAGGATTTCAGATCTCTAGAAGTTATCAGTTTGGGGTGTTTGCCCCATTAGATCTAGTCACTGGCTATCTGGGGGGGGGGGGGGACTTCTTCAGTTCAGCTGCTGTTCACAACTAGGGGATCCTTTTGGAAGTTGCAGACTCCTTTGGAGGACGGGTGGCAGTGTTTTGATCTAAATTATCTAGTGTTAAGTCGAAATAAGTTCTCTACAGGAAGTGTGGAGCTGGTCTGACGAAGCTTGGTAGGGTGTGGTGACCTTGTTGGAGCACCTGTTGGTATTGCTGGGCCGAGTTAGGAGAGCAATTAGAGACTAGATGAATCACAGACCAGAGAGCTAACTTATTGGGATCAGTTTGGGGCTGCTTTCATGGGCTGCCTCGTTTAATCTTCCTGACGGTTGCCTCGTAATGTCATTTGGAGATGAAATGAGAAACTTGCCCAGCCTCTCATTATGTATGTGTTAAAACGAAGATTCAAACTCAGATCCCATGGCTAACCAGACATTAAGATGACTCCACTGGAAGGCTGGGAATGTGGTTGAGTGGGTGGAGCCCTTGCCTGGTGTGCACGGTGCATAGGTTGGCTCACCAGCAGAGCAGGAAGAAAAGACTGTGCTGAGTGAAGCTGAAGAGTAGGAAGGAGCCCATAGAGCCACCGCTCCCTTCAGTGCTTTTCATCCCGCCGTGCTGGACAGCGGCAGCAGAAGCCTGGGCTTTGGTTGGTTGGTTTTGTTTGAGCCTTGACTGTATATAGTCCTGGTTGGTCCGGAACTCACCGAGATCCTTCCGCCTCTGCCTCCTGAGGGCCCAGAAAAACCTATTAATTTCATGCCATCGCCTATGGTGTTTCCCCTTTCTCCTTTTGAGCCTTGGTTAAGATTTTCAAACATTGCTTAAATATCACCTGCAGTTTAGTGACTTAAAATTATCACCATATGAATGTAGGTTTATTTTACTTGGTACAAAATTGTGGCTTAAAATAGCGAAATGACTATAAAGGAAGGCCATGTCTGAGTGTGTATTCAGTTTAGGACTTGACTGATGTAACACATTTAGAAGTGCAGTTGTACAGGTAAACCTGCTGCTGTGTGGCTGGTCGCCTCTTCTGGGAACTTATGCATGTCCTTAGAGCTGGATGGAGAACGAGCATGAGAAAGTCTTCATCTGCACGTGTGAGTCTCAGCTCCTCATGAAATAGGTACCCCTCTTACATGTGGATATCCAAGTTATTAGCTTACAAACCCGTATTCAGTTAACAAGCGAGTTTGTCAGATTTGGGTTTTAAGCTACACTGCTTACAGTTAATAATATCTGTAGCCGGGCAGTGGTGGCGCACGCCTTTGATCCCAGCACTTGGGAGGCAGAGGCAGGCGGATTTCTGAGTTCGAGACCAGCCTGGTCTACAGAGTGAGTTCCAGGATAGCCAGGGCTACACAGAGAAACCCTGTCTCAAAAAACCCAAACCAATAAAAATAATTGTAACAATCCATTTTTTTAAAGATTTAGTGTGTGTGTGTGTGTGTGTGTGTGTGTGTGTGTGTGTGTGTGTTGTTACCATATGTGTGTGGTTGCCTGCAGACAGGCGTCGGGGTCTTTGGGGCTGGATATACACAGAAGCTGCTTGACTCGGTTGCTGGGAACTGAGCTCTGGTCCTCTGCAAGAGCAGCAGGTGCTGTTGACACTGAACTTTCTCTCTCCCCGCCCCCATAAGATGTTATTTTGAGTTTAATATGTGACAAGATTGGAGTAAGTGTGTCAGGTATTAGAAATGAGAGATGCGCACAGTGTGCATCTGGAAGCTTTTCTGTTTGCTTGTGATTCACACACACTTTATGTTGTCTATGTGCCCATGTGCCGTGGTGCATATGTGAAAGTCAGAGGACAGCTTGGTTCTCTTCTACCACGTAGGCTCTAGGCACCAAACTCCGGTCATTAGACTTGCCTCCTCACTGACCCCTCGTGTCAGCCCTTGGCAGTTTGTTCTGAGACGGGGTTTCACTGTGTAACTCTGACTGGCCTGGAATGAATAGTGAGTCTCCTGCCTCTGCCTTCTGGGGGCTGAGATTACAGGCACACGCCATCTTGAAAGTTTGTTTGTTTGTTTGTTTAGAATGGGAGTCTTATTACTCAGAACTCACTATGCAGATCAGGCAGACCTGAAACTCATAGAAAACCAACTGCCTTCACCTCCCCAGTGCCAACACACCAAGATGAGAACTTACATTAAAAAAAAAACAAATTAAGCAATCTCATTTGAATTTATTTTTTAAAAAAAGTTTTGTGATTTCCAAGTAAGGCCTAGCTTGTTTGAAGTGCCCAGTTCTTTACTTTGCACGCCTTCCCCCTGCCCCCCCCCAAAAGTAAGAAGCTAGGGGGGGTGGCTCCGCATTTATGAGTGCTGAAGACTGCTCTGGCAGAGGCCCCAGATTTGGTTCCTAGCACCCTGTCAGTCACCTCATGACAGCTCCAGGGATCCAACACCCTCTTCTGGCTTCTGGAGACACTGCACTTGGGTATATGAACACACACACACACACACACACACACACACACACACACACACACAAAATTTTAAAATTTTAAAAATCTTTTAAGTAAATTAAGATGAAAGTCAAATAAAGGTTCTTTATGAGTTGGAATTTGCTTTCTAGAACATATAAAAGGAAAATGTATTAAATAGTTCACTGTTTTCTCAGGTAGCTCAGGCTGGCCTTGTATTTATTGCATAGCTGAGGATAACATTGAATTGCTGATCTTTTGTCTCCACTTGCAGTGTTTTACAGATGTGCACCGCCACATCCAGCCCAATGGCTTCGCTCTTACAGCAAGTCTGTTGGCGGTAGATAGCAGGTGTTCTTAGTTAAGGGCGTCCTTCTTTTTGACCTTGCGTTCCTTTAGCAGAGTGTTTCTTTTCTGTGCCACAGGCTGTCACTTTTGCTTTTGGGATTTACCTGTTGTTTGCCTCACAACTTTCTGATGTCTCTTCCATTCATTTTCTGCTAGTGTCAGAATTCCTATCTCACTGGGCATGGAGGACCATGAAGGCAAAGGATCGTTCATTGGAAACCAGCCTGGGCTACATATAAAGACTCTGTCTCAAATAAAATGACATTAACCACAGCATTTAGTAGGCAGGGGCAGGTAGTCTATTAGTTTGAGGTCAGCCTGGTCTCCATAGTGAGTTGGAGGCAGTCAAGGCTGTGTAGTGAGAAGCAAGGACATTGTTCCCACCTATTACCTCCATTGCCATAGCTAGGATGAGGGTAATTCCATGCCTGTTATATAATAATCAAGTTCAAGATTCTAATTTATTACACAACACGTCTTTTATGGTTATTTTTAAATACACCAATTATAATGAACCATCTTTTATGAAATTTGATTTTCATAGCTCTTTTGAAATCTAGTACACATTCTTCCCTCTACCCCCCAAGTGCTGGCATCTCAGCTGTCTGCTACCATACCTGTCCATCCTGCCTTCTGAAATAGCCAGGCAAGCTGTTTTCTAGAAGGCACCTCTGGGAGTTCCAGAGAGAGACAGAGGGTGAGTGAGTGTGTGAGTATGTGTTTGTGTGTGTGTGTGTGTACATACATGGGAACTGCATGTTGTGGTGTGCATGTTTGTGCATACATGGGAACTGTGTGTTGTGAGCGTGCATGTGAGTGTGCCACAGCATGCTCGGACACCCTCCCGTGTCAGTCCTCACCTTCTACCTTGTTTGAGACAGAGACCATTCCATTGTATGCAACTGTGTGTCCCGGGGCCCTCCTGAGAGCCTCCTGTCCCCACCAGTAGGGATCACTGGAACCACAGACACTGGCTTCTGCTTCCAGCTCTCTTCAGGGTCTGGGGACAGGAGCTCAGGTCATCTGGCTTGTACAGGAGGTGCTTTGACTGCTGAGTGTATCTGAAGAGCTCCATCAGTGTGACGCCATCTCCTGGTGCTGCTTAACTACGCTTTCCACCTTATCTCCTACAAACTGAGAGCGAGGTCCAGACCTTGACTGGATTTAGAGTAAATACTTGTGGCAGGTGTGCTTCATGGCTGGATTGATCACCTTCTGAGGGTTATCTAGGATAGCCCTGTAACTTCCTGTTAGACTGACTGACTGAGTAACTGACTTTCTTTTAAGGCCGTCTACTCCATAGTCCAGGATGGCGGGGAACTCTCCCAGAGCTCCTCTCGCCTCTGCCTGTTGAGGGTTGAGACACACTTGGTGAGATTTACTTTTATTCTGGAATTACTTGTATGGTATGTCCTTGTGAGGGCAGGTGCCTGTGGAGCTGGAGTTACAGTCGCTGTGACTGGATCGTTGTGGGCGCTCTGTAGTAGTAGTATGCACTCCTGACTGCTCAGCCCTCTTCAGCCCCATTCTTCTTCCTCATCTCTTCACTGGGGATTAAACCAGGGCCTTCCACATGCCCGGCAAGCACTAGCCCATTGAGCTACATCCCCAGGCCTTCCCGCCTCGAGTATCCATTTTGTTCTTACAAGTGTCCCCGTGTGGATGACGAATTAAATCATGGTTTTCAAGTTATGATATGCTGGTCATGTTCCCTTCTCCAGGACTGTTGGTTTACATTGCTCCGCTCCCGTTTGTAGCCACAGGTTTGGTTACTTGGTCGAGGGGATGCCTACCAGATTTCTTTATTGTGAAGGCATGTTTTCCTTCTCACAATTTATTAAGTCCTGTGTGGAGCAGTAGTTTGAGGCTGAATATCCCACTCCATCACAGCCTTTGACCTGTGATTTGAGAGGCCGTTGATGACCCTTAAGAGCAGATTCTATACTGGTGGCTACTGTGCTCTAGTCCTTGTAACAATTAATTTTTGCATTGAGATTAAATCTTCTCTAATGGGAGATCAATGTTGTATTTATCCCCAAATAGTTTGGGTCCCTCTGACAACTTAAGCTCTTACTGCATGATATTTTGAGTGTTTTCTTTCCTGTTGCTCCTTACAGCTTTCTGACCTGTGGAAGCACCTAAGTATCATGTCTCTGCATCAGTTTCTGCTAGAGCCAATCACCTGCCACGCCTGGAACAGGGATCGGACCCGTAAGTGTGCTTGAGTTTTCTGATGCTTTTGGTGGGTTGTATGGAGGCAGAGATCCATGCCAAGTGTCCTCCTTAATTGCTCCTTGCCACACACCCCCTTTTTTTTTGAGACAGAGTCTCTCAGTGAACTTGGAGCACCTCCGTTTGGTTAGGCTGGCCTGCCAGTGGCCATTAACTGTAGGTATCCTCCATCTTGGCCCCACTCTCACCCCAGTGCTGAGGTTATGGACATATGCTGCTACACCAGTTTTTACATGGGTTTGGGGGATTACACTCACTTCCTCCTACTTATATGGCAAGCACATTACCAACGGAGCTGTCATTCAGCGTGCGTGCGTGCGTGTGTGCATGCGTGTGTGTGTGTATGTGACATTGACCCCAAGGTCTCCCCAATGCTATCACGGAGCTGCATCTTTGCTCCCCTTTCTAATACTTTTGACACACCTCACATGTAGGCATTTTGAAGATTCACATATTTCAGTTTTGAGAAAATGTAAACGTCAGCCTTTTAAAGCATAAAAATCAGTGGTTTTGCCGGGCAGTGGTGGTGCACGCCTTTAATCCCAGCACTTGGGAGGCAGAGACAGGTGGATTTCTGAGTTTGAGGATAGCCTGGTCTACAGAGTGAGTTCCAGGACAGCCAGGGCTACACAGAGAAACCCTGTCTTGAAAAACCAAAACCAAAACAAAAACAAAAACAAACAAGTGGTTTTAATATATCTACTGTACCAGTCTTTATTTTGTCTAATTTTAAATTTCAGATTGAATTTATTATTTTTTTTATTTTATTTTTTAAAATTTTTTGGCTATTCTGGAACTCACTGTGTTGACCAGACTGGCCTCCAACTCAGATATCTGCCATCTTCTACCTCTCAAGTGCTGGGATTAAAGGCGTGTGCCACCACTGCCCGGCTTGAGTTTTCTTAATATGAAAGTCATAAATAGAAAAGCTTGGAGATCCAAAACTTTTTGAGTACCTACATGATGGACAAAAGTTTTGCATTTTGGCTCATTGTGGTGGTTTGTGCCTGAAGTTTCAGCACTTGGAAAGCCGATGCAGGAGTTCAGGTCTTGCTTGGACTACTAAGTGCAACTCTAAGAACTAAAGGAGAGGGCTGGAGAGATGGCTCAGTGGTTAAGAGCACTGGCTACTCTTCCAGAGGTCTTGAGTTCAAATCCCAGCAACCACATGGTGGCTCACAACCACCTGTAAGGGGATCCGATGCCCTCTTCTGGTGTGTCTGAGGACAGCGACAGTGTACTCATACACATAAAATAAAAAATTCTTAATAAAAAGAACTAAAGGAGAGAGAGCTGGGCTAGGTTCCAGTGGCAGATCCCCGCAGTCACAATTCTCTGTGCTCAAACTTCAGCATTACAGATAACAACAGGATGGCAGAATGCTAACAGTTCTGCTGCCTTCTTTCTCCAGAGATCGCCCTGAGCCCCAATAATCATGAAGTGCACATCTACAAGAAGAGTGGGAGTCAGTGGACGAAAGCTCATGAGCTGAAGGAACATAACGGCCACATCACAGGTAAGGCAGCTGCGGCTTAGCACGCTCTTTCCAAACAGAGCGCTTTCCTCAGTGAGGGCTGAGTGGGCCCTCGCATTTCAAGCCCGTAGGGTTTACTGAGTCTTCTCTTTCTTTTCTTTCTTTCCTTTGTTCTTCTTTTCTCTTTCTTTTTTTTTCTTCAGGTTTTTTGAGACAAGGTCTCTCTATGTAGTCCTGACTATCTTGGAACTCACTATATGTAGACCAGGCTGTCTTTGAACCCACAGAGATTTGTCTGCTCCTGCCTCACAAGTCCTAGAATTAAAGTCATGTGGCTGAATTTTTCTTTAGAGACAAATTGAGGGAAAAACTAGTAACCATGTTACATGCTTCTTGTGGCCCAGCCATAGACAACACTCCGGTCATGTACAGAGGGCACTGAGCCTGCTCTGCAGCTAGGATGAGCCAGGAGAGCCAGAACTAGACCTGGGAACTGGAAGCACCAAGGCAATTTGCAGCTGACTGTCTGTGCTGTGGGACACATCTTCCTTTGTGTTGTTTGAGGCGCTGGAGTGGCTTTTGAATACAGCCAGTGAGACGCCTTGGGTAAAAGCCTGTGCTGCCAAGCGTCGCACCCTCAGGGCAATGTTAGACTCATGGAAGAAGAGGACGCGCTGCCCCCAGCTGTCATGTGACTTCCTCATGTGCACCATGACATGCACGAGCGGCTCATGCTCGTGCTCTGAATGGAAATTGTTAAAATTAAAGCAGGGACGATAGAGCCAGCACATGTCAGATCACCTGTCACACAGTTAACAGTGCTTAAAAGGTATGCAGGAGTGAGAAAGGGAATGACGTCCCCTTGTCCGGGGTCTCTTCTGCTTCCCTAGAAGACCTCACCAGGCTTGTTCAGTGTGTTTGCAGGTGTGTTTTCAGTGCTAGCACGTATGAAACGGTCCCTAAACCACCGAACCATTCACTGCTTATAGATTGCTCTAATATTTGGTCATTGTCTCCGAGAGGTGTAACGCTTGGGAGGTGGAGGAGGAAAGAGGATCAGGATCTCAGGGTCATCCTCAGCTACATAAGGAAGTTTGAGGCCAGCCTGGGCTACAAGAGGCCGTCATATACTGATTAGCCTAAAGATACTCTTGCCCAGACCAGAAAAACAGCAAACAAAAAACAACGTAGCATGTTTTTGACCTTCTGTGCCCTTGGAAGTTGTTTAGCACTGGGGCTGGAGAGATGGCTCAGTAGATAAAGTGCCTGCCTTGAAAGTATGAACACATGAGTTTGCATCTCCAAAAGCCCGGCATGGCTGAATGCACATATAACCCTGGGGCTCGGGTAGTGGGGAAGCTAGCCAGCCAGCTAGCTAGCCACAACAGTGGGCTTCAGGTGCAGGGAGAAGTCCTGCTTCTAAAAGACAAGGGACGAGCAACAGAGGAAGATGCCCAGGGTTGGTCTCTGGCTTCTGTGCACACGCACTTGCGTGAACACAGACAAGTTGTCCAGCATCCCAGGGCACTGTGGTTCTAACATGCTTCCTGCTTTTACCAGGTAGTTTGTACGCAGTGCTTCTGCGCTCTAGAGCTCCATGTGCATCAGAGCCAGCAGTGTCACTCTTGCTCTCCATAACCCTGTTCCTATAGATTTGGCCTCATGCCTACAAATAACACACTCATCTTAGTTTGAATTTTGGTATTAGGAAATATTTTTAAATGAGAAGAGACTAAAATGGAAGGGCCCTTCCCTCCTTCCCCCAAAGAACCAAAATTGTAAAATACTCATAACTTTTTTCCCTATATATCTTTTAGGGTCCTTTGAACTTGGACCCATTTTCTGGTGGCATCTTTTAGATCTGAAGAACTTAGAAAAATTAAATACACCTCTAACAGACCTAGGCTTAACAGTGTTCTCTCAGACTGTAAATATGAGAGGCAGGATCTGACAAACTCTAGAAGAGACTGTCAGCGTTTCAGAGAGCAGAGTGTGGTGTGTGGCGGAGTTCCAGCCGCGCTCTGAGTTGATTTCTTGGGGTTAGCTACTCGATCATCACTGACCCCTGTTTATTTATTTATTATCGGCATGGCCTCATGCCTGAGTGGCCTGGAACTCTCTGTGTAGACCAAGTTGGCCCTGAACTCAGAGATCTTCCTGCCTCTGTGCTGTGTGGGGGTTAAAGTCAGGTGCTACCACACATGGCTGCTCAGCTATTTCTTTTCTTTCTTTCCTTTCCTTTCCTTTCCTTTCCTTTCCTTTCCTTTCCTTTCCTTTCCTTTCCTTTCCTTTCCTTTCCTTTCCTTTCCTTTCCTTTC
>CM052721.1:7369894-7470855 GCA_028551405.1 Uromys caudimaculatus | reverse complement strand
CCCTCCCTCCTTCCTTCCTTCTTTCCTCCCTCCCTCCCTCTTTCTTTTCTCTCTTCCTTCCTTCCTTCCCTCCCTCCCTCCTTCCTTCCTTCTTTTCTCCCTCCCTCCCTCCCTCTTTCTTTTCTCTCTCTCTCTCTCTCTCTCTCTCTCTCTCTCTCTCTCTCTCTCTCTCTCTCTCTCTCTGTCTAGTCAGGGTTTCTCTTGCCCTGACTATCCTAGAACTCACTCTGTAGAACATCCTGGTCTAGAACTCAGAGATCCACCTGCCTCTGCCTCCAAGTACTGAGATTAAAAGTGTGAACCACTTGCCTGATGCTCAGCTACTTCTTTAAAATATTTTCCTGGGCTGAGAGGACAACTCAGTGGATAAAGTGCTTTTCTGTGAAAGTGTGAGGGCTGGAGTTCAGACCCCTGGAACCCACAGAAATTCTGGGCTCACTGCTGCCCAGAATCCTAGCTCTCTGAAGGAACAGTCGGGGATACCAACACAAGCTAGGTAGCTAGAGTAGCAGGAAATGGCAAGCTTTGAATTCAGTGAGATCCTCCTCAATAAGTAAAGATGGAGACTGATCAAGAAGGACACTTGATGACAATTCAGGCCTCCAGAGGCTCATGGGAACATGTACAGCACTTATGCAAAGAGAAAGCAAGCCCCAAAACATTTTATTATAGAAATCTTACATGACTGTGTGTACGTGCATATGTGTGCGTGTGCATGTGTGTGTGTGTGTGTGTGTGTGTGTGTGTGTGTGTGTGTGTGTGTGCATGCTAGGCATGATGGCGTCTGTAATCTTGACACTGGGAGGTAGAAGCAGAAGGAACAGGAGTTTAAGAGTACTCTCACCTGCATTGTGAATTCAAGGCCAACCTGGGCTTCTTGACACCCTGTCCCAAAAGAAAACAAAAATTCCCAGTTCTGTTCTACCTGACTTTGTAAGGATCCTGCGTCCTCTGGTGTCCTTGGGAGAGAAACAGCCTTGGTTTTGTATGAGATGATAACTCTAGATAGGAGAAGGGAGGAAGAAACCACCAAGCCCATGGTTACCCCATACCCAGCTGTCACCTGCCGATAGCCCTTGTCACTGGCCAGGTGCAGCAAGTCACCTGTGTTTCCCTTGCAGGTATTGACTGGGCTCCTAAGAGTGACCGTATTGTCACTTGTGGGGCAGACCGCAACGCCTATGTCTGGAGTCAGAAAGATGGCATCTGGAAGCCCACCCTGGTGATCCTGAGGATTAACCGTGCCGCCACTTTTGTGAAGTGGTCCCCACTTGAGAACAAGTTTGCTGTGGGGAGCGGAGCCCGGCTCATCTCTGTTTGTTACTTTGAGTCTGAAAATGACTGGTGAGCAAAGTTGCATGTGCCCTCTCATCCTGCTTTGTGTGGTCCATGCTTGGGCGCTGTGCTCTTGGGACCTTTGAGGCTCTGTGTTTACTGCAGTGGCCTTGCTGGGCTGTAGAGGGCTTCTCCCTCTGAGCTCCTCTCCCTGAATAATTGTTGCTTCTGTGCACCGACCAGCACCGACACCTTTTCTTTCAGTCTTCCCTTCCTGACTCTCCTACTTCCTTTTCTCTGTTACTTCCTCCCTCCCTCCCTTCCTCCCTTCCGTCCTTCAGTTCCTTTATTTCCATCCTTCCCTTTCCGGCTCCTGACTTTTCTTCGTTCATACAGGAAACATTTCCTCCTGGCTGAGCTTCAGCCACAGTAACAGTTTACCATTGTGATAGACTGTCCCCTTTACAGGTAAATTAGACCTGACTGTGGTCTCTGTAGTCTGAAAAGCAGCGAAGTTTCCCAGCTGCAGGACAGTTCCTCAGGCCAGGTGTGGTGCACACACACATAATCTTACATTCAGGAGTTTGAGACCAGTCTGGGGTACGAGGAGGAGGTCTAAGGCCAGCCTGAACTGTGTACAGGAAACTTTATCTAACAGAGAGCAAGCATGTGGGCCACCCTTCGGCAGGAGCCCATAAAAAAGTACTCAGGTATAGGTCAAAGGACGCCATTAGAACATTAACCATCATTGTACTTACAGGACTTACTTCGATAACGTAGCTAACATTTCTTGTGGATTCCAGAATTTAATGATAGTTACAAATGTGTAGTTCACCTGTTGGGGTTGAAGTGGCTTTATTGGGGTGACTTGGGAAATGTTGTCATTTTTGTTTATGAGAACAGTGTAAATTAGTCTTTTTCCTTTGTTAGGTGGGTGAGCAAGCACATTAAGAAGCCGATTCGCTCCACAGTCCTCAGCCTGGACTGGCATCCCAACAATGTTTTGCTGGCTGCAGGCTCCTGTGACTTCAAATGCAGGTGGGGATAAAAAAGGACTGAGAGACTTGAGCTGCCTGTTGTTCAGCTCTGTCGGGCGCCCATGGGTTCCTTTTTTTGCAGTCTGTAATAGCACTGTGAGGGACTCAGGGGTGAAGGAACTTACAGTCTAGAAAAGGGGCTGGGGTTGGGGCTGGCTCAGTGGGTGGGGTACTTGCCTAGCTAGTACAGTCCCCTGGTTCCCATCCCCAGCCCTGCATAACCAGGCATGTGCTGCATGCCTGTAACCCCAGCACTCTGCATGTAGAAGCAGGGAAATCAGAAGTTCATGGTCATCCTCAGTTATATAGTGAGTTTAGCCTAGGCTATGTGAGACCCCAGAGAGAGAGAGAGAGAGAGAGAGAGAGAGAGAGCGCTAGCTGGTGCCCAGTGATTAAAAGGACAAGTAGCAAAAGATACAATGGACTCAGCCTTGGGGTAAGTGGGAGCTACAGCAGGTCAGTGGGCACAGCAGGTTGGTGGGCACAGTGAGTGTTCCTTAAGCAGAGTATAAGTAGTTTCAAGTTCAGGATTAACTCATGCTGTGTCCATCTGTTCATCTCTTTTTCAGTCTCTTTCATTTTTTTTTTAATAGATTTATTTTTTATCTGCATGCATGTGTGTATATGTACCCGGCAGAGGTCAGAGGAGGACAAGAGATCCCCAGGAGCTAGAGTTAGAGGTGGCTGGGAGCCGCCTGGGTGCCGGGAACCCAGCTCCAGTCCTCCACAAGAGCAGCAAGTGCCCTTAACCACTGAGCCATCTCTTCAGCCTGTTCTTTGGTTTGAAACATGTAGCCCAGGTTGGTCTAGAACTCACCACCCTCCCTCAGCTTCCTCTTGTGCTGGGATTATAAGCGCACATCCTCCTGCCTGCCAGCCTGTTTTCCCCGTCCACAGTGTGAGTTCCTCATTTTATATTCCAGGCGGCAGGCTGCAGATGACAGAGTGGTCTGACATATAACCAGTGTCACTGAACGGTGTACTGAGAGCCATTACTGCACCATCCTCTTCAGTTAAATGTTTTATCTGTCACTAGCCAGAGGCTAGAGGAAACCGGTCCTACTGCTAAGAGCTTTAAGAATCATGCCACGGAATTGCATTAAAAGTTGTTCTTCATCAGGAACTTTTCCTCTTAGAAAAAGAAAAACAAAACATTACTGTTCTGTGTTAACCTTTGGTGGCAGAGTAAACACCCCCACCTTCAGTACCTGTGTCAGAGTTTCTCAGCCTGTGGACTGTGACGCCTGTCACAGGGGTCACCTAAGACCACTAGATAACTCAGGTATTGATAGTATCATTTTTAACAGTAAATTACAGTTATGAAGTAACAATAGAAATCCTCTTATGATTGAGGGTGTGGTCACCACAGCATGAGGAGCTGTGTCACAGCATGAGGAGCTGTGTCGTACGGTTGTAGTGTTAGGAAGGGTGAGAACCACTGACCTCTGTGAAAATTTTCTAGAAAACTTGACCAGAGATTTAGATTTAGATTTAACTACAAAACAAAACAAAATACAGGGCCAGTATGGCTCAGTGCCAGAGCACCTGCCTGGCATGTACCAAAGCCCAGGGCTCAAGCCTCTACACTGCAAATAAGGAAAAAACGAAGGAGGAAGAGGCAGAGGAGGAGGAGGAGGCGGCACCGGCGGGTGCCCAGCCCTGTACACACGAGAGCTCACGGCTCCCACTTACTGATACCTTAACCTTCCCGAGTCTCAGCTGCCACTCTTGCTGGGCTTAGGGAACCAGAGGGGTTTGGGTTTTTTTTTGTTTGTATGTTTCATTTTTCGAGACAGGGTTTCTCTGTGTAGCCCTGGCTGTCCTGGACCTTGTTCTGTAGACCAGGCTGGCCTCGAACTCAGAGATCCACCTGCCTCTGCCTCCCGAGTGCTGGGATGGAAGATGTGAGTCATAACTGCCCGGCCCAGAGTTCTTTTAGGGAGACTTGAGGTTGGATTTCCTCCTCTTCCTCCTCCCTCCTTTTTCCTCCTAGCTAGGCTCCCTTGGATCTCTGGTGTTCCTGCCTTGGCCTCCAGGGGGCTGGAGTTATGGGTGAGCATCACATAGGCTCGGGTGTTTTCTAAAGAGAGGAGTGAGAAGACACTGGAAGGCAGAGTCCTGAGTCTGGGAACATTACACACAGCTGTGGGGAACTACATGGAGACAGGGAGTTATCAAAAGACTGAGGACATTGGCTGCAAAAGATCCTCTTCATCCCAGACTGTCCTCGCCATAAGGGTGACAGTGGGCCTAAGGTGGGAAGCCAGCCCTCCTGGCAGGGCTAGGGAGCTGACTGCCTTTTTTCAGTGCCCTCTCCTAGCTTTTTCTCTAGTGTGTTCACCTCTAGCTTTATCTATTTCTGTGTCGTGTGTGTGTGTGTGTGTGTGTGTGTGTGTGTGTGTGTAGACCAGAGTTAGCTTCAGATACTCTCATCTTCTCTCTCCACCATTTTTTTTGTTTGTTTGTTTTGTTTTGTTTTGAGACACAATCTCTCATCAGACCTGGTGTCTGCTATTTCAGCTAGATGCCTGGCCAGCAAGTCCCCGGGGTCTGTCTCCGTCCTACTCAGTACTTGCTTACAGGTGCTGCCACACCCCACTTTTTCTTTTTAAAGGAGCATCCCAGCTGGGCTTTTAAACTTTTATTTTTAAAGATTTGTTTTATGTATGTGAGTACACTGTTGCTGTCTTGGGGCACAGCAGAAGAGGGCGTCAGGTCCCATTACAGATAGTTATGAGCCACCATGTGGTTTCTGGGACTTGAACTCAGGACCTCTGGAAGATCAGTCAGTACTCTTAACCAATGAGCCAACTCTCTACACCCACACCCCACTTTTTATGTGGGTGATGAGGATCTGAACTTAGGTCTTCATGCTTGTTCAGTTCAATCACTTCACTGATTGGCCATCTCCTTGGCTCCCCAACACTCTCCGTTTTGTCGGGAGGCATTGTCTCACTATTTAGCTCTGACTGACTGGCCTTGCACTCCCAGGGACCCTCCTGCCTCTGCCTCCTGAGCACTGAGATTAAAGGTGTGCACTGCTCAGCTTCCTGGCTCATCTGCCTTTAAGTGAGTTGGTACCTAGCTAGTTTGGGGTGTGGGCCATTTCTCGACTGCCGCTGACGGTGGGCTTCTTGGAGTGCCGTGCTGAGGATGCCGCTGTAGTAGGAAGAAAAGGCTCCCCCTGCTGTCAGTGCTGTCGGACTGGGGGGGGGGGGTGACAGCAGCCCTCTTCACATGTGGTTAGGAGACCCTCAATGCCTCTGTGTCTGCAGCTGCTGTGGGTTGACCTTGCCCGTCATGTTCTGTTCTCACGCTGACCCCTTTGCTCTGGATTGTCTTCCGGCAGCTGCGGGTGCCTTTTCTAGATTCATATGTTTTCATTTGCTTTTTTTCTTCTTTTCCATGTTTTGAACAACAGAGTGTTTTCTGCCTACATCAAAGAGGTGGATGAGAAGCCAGCCAGCACGCCCTGGGGCAGCAAGATGCCTTTTGGTCAGCTTATGTCTGAGTTTGGTGGCAGTGGCACCGGTGGCTGGGTGCATGGGGTCAGCTTCTCTGCCAGTGGGAGCCGCCTGGCCTGGGTCAGCCATGACAGCACGGTGTCCGTTGCTGATGCCTCAAAAAGCGTGCAGTGAGTATTTACCTTGCAGGTGGAGGTGGGACATGGGTGGAAGGTCTCAGCATCACTGAGTCTGCCCTGCCCTGGTATGTGTGGACACCCGAACAACTGCAGCTGCCTTTAAAGTTACAGGCAGCTACTAAATACCTGTTAATGACTTTAAAGAGTTGGGACTTGCTTCCAGAAACACTTCTTAGTGGCAGTACTGGTAGTGTGTCTCTTTGAAGGCCCTCCTGGTGTGTTGCTAGCAAGGGTCCCTTCAGAATACCCAGGTTATTCTGTGTCTGTGAGCCTTTCCCCAGGGACATGTGAACAAGCACCCATTCACCTGATGCAGTGTGCACATCATGACAACCAAAGGATAATTCCACCAAGGTCCAACTTCCCAACCAATGAGCTCACTGGGCTCACATACAGAGCACAGGTCAGAGGAGCTCACAGGAGCGTGGGGGACCCCAAAGCAGACATAGCACCAAAAACAATCTCACCTGGCATGGAGATGACTTGTCCAGAGAGGCATAGATGGGATCCCCTCACTTCAGTTAGGCATCTACACTCTACCATGGTTGCCTACACCACCTGCGGTTAGTGCCGAGTTCTATACAGCTAGCTGCAAGGCACAGGATAGAGCGGCTGGGATCCCAGGTGAGGGCAGGGACCCTACCCCACCAAGGGGCGGTGCCAGTAGCCGACAGGCCTGCTCTGAGAGTCTCTGGGAAACAGTCCCAGCTGCTCTGATGAAGATGATGTCTCTCGAGCTTGGGGGATAGCACTCCCTAAGTTGTGGCTGTCCTTATGCCAGTATTACCCTCCCTCCAACTTTAAGGGAACTATGACTAAGGCATGGTGGCTCATACTTCTAGCACTCAGGAGGTAGAGGCAGGAGGATTATGAGTTCAAGGCCAGCCTGGCTACATACCAAAACCCTGCCTCAGAAAACCAGGGCTGACACTCCCGCACCTGCCTAGCATGCACACACCTTCCGGTCCTCCTTCTAACACCACCCAAAAAACAACAGAGAGAGAGAGAGATCCATTGTTCCCCCATGCTGTCACAGGGCTATGCTGCCTTCCTGCTACTTGGAGAACCTGATTAGATGACTCATTTGTGAGGGTGTCGCCAGCTCAGCCGGGAAGAACTTTATCAGACATGGGAGGGAAGCTTGCTCAGTACAGAGGAAGGAGCCTGGAGTCCTCTTAGGAACCTTTGCCCCTTGCTGGGAGCCCTTCCCCTGGGCAGCTAAGAGAAGCTTGGGTCTCTAGACTGGCCATGGGAACGGTCATAGTGAGAGGCACAAAACAGGATGTTTCAGAGGTGACATCTTCTCTCCTGAGCTGAGTTTACTATAGGAATTCTTTTGTAAAAGGCTGTCCATATTAAAAATATGGTCTGAAACTCCTATATAACCTGGGCTGGTGTCAAGTTTATGATCGATCCTCCTGCCTCAGCCTCCCAGATAAATGTTTTATAAGCCAGGCACAGTGGTGCAGACCTGCAGTTCTGATATTCAGGAAGCCTAGGCAGGGGAGGTCATGAGTTTGAGGCCATCCTGGGCTACATAGTAGAACCTTTAAAATACCAAAGATGTGAAGCTGAGGGATGGCTCAGTGGGTAAAATTGTCTGATCCCTGGAGTCCACTTTGTAGAGAAGAGGACTGACTCCACAAATGCTCTGACAGACACACACACACACACACACACACACACACGCTCACAGCATAGATGTGCATTTAGTCTTTTTGCTTTTAGCAGAGTAGGCCTATGTCCTACACTTCACACGTTAATCTCCCTTTTTATTTTCGGTGATAGTTGATGCAGGGCTGGCTCTGTGCTGGCTGTTGTAGCATTTCCAGTTCTCAGCACTTGTTAGTGTTTCATGTCTTCTCTGCACTCATGACTAGAAAGCTGCCTTTCACAGCCTGCTCCGCCCCACCCCTCGCCTTCTCTGACATAACTATACCACAGCATGGGTTTCAGATCATGTGTTAGTCCTTTAATTCTGTAGCTCCTTGATTAAGGGGCCTCCTGAGACACAAGCAGTTAGCTATTTTTGTGGGGGGTGGTGGTGGTGTTTTGAGACAGGGTCTCTGAGCCCAGGCTGTCCTCGAGCTCCCTGTGCAGCACAGACTGGACTGGACCACAAGGCCCACCTGCCTCTGCCTCCTCAATGCTGGTGTTATCGGTGCGGACAGCAGCCTGCAGCAGTTAGTTTTCAAAAGTGCTTCCTGTGGTCAGGGAGATGGCTCAGATGAGAGTTGTTTTATAATGACCTGAGCTTCAGTCTCCAGCACACATGTAAAAGTCAGGCATGGTCATGTGCCTATGACCACAGAATAGAGGGGTAGAGGCGGGCCGACCCTGGGAGCTTGCTGGCCAGCATGTGCAGCCAAAACATGGAGCTTTGGTTCATTGAGAGACACTCTCTGAGGGAATAACCCAGAAAGAGAATGATAGCGTAGTGCACCTGACGTCCTTCTCCGGCCTCCACTAGCACAGGTACAGGTGTGCACACATGCACAGTAAGAGATTGCATTGTCTGCATAAAGTGAGGTGCTCTTAACTTACCATTAGGTGTTTTTCTGCCGTGACTAGTTACACACATCTGTTTCCAGACACACACACACACACACACACACACACATACAAACATGCACAAAGCCTATTTGAGTGTGAGCTCGCTTAGACTAAGATTCCTCTCATAGTGGTGGCTCACACAGGGCATGACTGCCAGCAAGCGTGTCTGTGGCGCCAGCACCGGTTCACTCTCACCCGCAGGAGTGATGGGAAGAGCTGTGGCAGGTAAGGGAGGAAAAGCCACTGCAGGCCAAGGCGACGGTCAGAGCCAAGGTGTGAGGACTTGAATGGCTAAGAGGAGCAATGCACTGGGACCAGGCAGAATGGAAGGTCTCTGTGTATGAATAGAGGGTCCATGAATAGAGACCCTTTAGCAAGAGGCAGGACCCAGGAGAGAGAGAGCCAGTCCTTCACTTTTATTTGACTGATTGATTGATAGAGCGTGCTAGGGGTCAAACCAGGGCCTTGCACATATTATGCCCCCAACTTCAAGGCTGCAGTTTCTGAAGGTCACTTTGGGGTCACCTTATGCTTGAGATTCCTATACAGAGAGATGAGGGAACTCTTTTGAGAGAAGTGTTGGCTGACCCTGCAGAAGCCACTCTGAGAAGGGGGCCTTTGTTGTCCTCTGTCTGTGAAGGGGCGTGGGCTGTGCTTCCCCTTGTGTAACAAGTGTTCTTGTGTTCAGGGTTTCAACTCTGAGAACGGAGTTCCTGCCGCTGCTCAGTGTGTCATTTGTCTCAGAGAACAGCGTTGTGGCTGCCGTAAGTATCTGAGTTCTCACAGTGTGCCATGTGCAGCTCCAAGCCAGAAAACAATGCGTGCTCTGTGACAGCACAGGGCACATCCCTTCTCAGAGACAGACTGAGAGGCCACGGCTGTGAGCACTCTCCTGGGGTGGAAGGGAGCCAGGGAGCCCTCTGTGCTGACTGATCTCCTGTTTCAGGGCCATGACTGCTGCCCAATGCTCTTTAACTATGACGACCGTGGCTGCTTGACCTTCGTGTCCAAACTAGACGTTCCAAAACAGAGCATCCAGCGCAACATGTCTGCTATGGAACGCTTCCGTAACATGGACAAGAGGGCCACTACCGAGGACCGCAACACAGCCTTGGAAACCCTGCACCAGAACAGCATCACGTAGGTACCATCAGCTGCCTCAGCCTGGAGTCCAGGCACTGGGCTTCTGTGGAAAATTGGCTGGCCAAGGTGCTCACTCTATGTCATTTTCTTAGAAAAGCCCCAGTGTCCCTGAAGGACTGAGGGCAATAGTAAGCCTGCGCCTTCCCAGCTGCTAAGGTCTTATTCTCAGTTTGTGACAGAGACGGAGTTGGCTGGGTGTGGTGGCACAGGCCTATAGTCCCACCATTCACAGAGGCAGAGAAAGGTGTGACTCTCTGCGAATGGAAGGCCAGCCTGATCTACATAGTGAATTCCAGGCCAGCCAGGGCTACACAGTGTAGCTAGTCTTTGCTACTTCGTGAGTTCTTTTTCCCATCCTTTATCTCCCATTTCACCCCCTATCACTAGATAGGAGAGAAAGAAGGGGGGGAGGGAGAGAGAGATATTAGATTCAAGGATCTCTATCTTTCTTCTTGTTTCTTCTTTGAGCACAACTACTAAGCCACAACCAACTTACCTGAGTGACCACCAACCCCACCTAGAGGGACCCTAGCATTATACTCTCTGAAAAGTCCCCAGAATTCCAAAGGTCACACAATCACAGAAACTATCTGTAGCTGGCAAAACCACATCTCTGCTAGAGCATGAGGCAAATCATAGTCAGCTGCTATGATCAGGCCAAAGCAGCCCCATATCCTGTACTGAGATTAAAACAAAAAGACATTCTGTGTTTCTTAAAGAAACCAAAATTCCAGAATTCTCACTACAGCATGGTGAAACCCTGTCTCAAAAAAACAACAAAAGCTGAGCTGCCTCCACGTTACCCTTATGCCCTGCACGGTGCATTTGCACCCAGCATTCAGAAGGAGGAGTGTGGTTCTTGTCAGAGAAGGCTCGCTGGCTGAGTAGTCTACTGGGGTGTGTAGGAGGTAGGCTCATGCCGGGCATGGTGGCACAGCCTGTAGTCCCGGGACCTGGTAGGCTGAGGCAGGAGTGTTGATAAACATGCCAGCAGTGGGCTCCGTGGACAAAGGACTAACCAACTGAGCATGCTCTCCAGAACCTCCACGGTGAAAGGAAAAAACAGTCCCCGCCCTCCACACACACAACATAAGCTAGATGAGAAGAGTAACAGTGGGCCGTGTGTGCTGCAGTCTGCTGTCTCCTCCCTCAGACGGGCAGGAGACATTGCTAGTCTGGACACCTGAGAGGAGAAAGCAGCAGCTGTCTGCACTCAGTCTTGGAAGCTGTCCAGATAATTAGTTCACGCATTGTCTTGTCTATCTGTACAGCTCTGTAGGATCTGGAGGAGTGACTGCCTGCTATTGACACTGTAACAAGTCATCTCATTTATTTTGTCTTTGGTGTTTGGGACTTGGGATTGAATCCAGGACATAAGACTTGCTAGGCAAGTACTCCACCACTGAGCCACAGCACCAGCCTCTGCAAAGATGAATTTCAAGTGTAAGGCTCTGGGCCTCCTGTTGTGGCTGTCCTAGCAGGTTGATTTGTTGGGGCCCAGTTGGCTTCAGTCATGCTCTAGTCATGCCTCTATTTGAAAATACAAAACAGTTCTTATATCTGCATCACTACTGAGCCCCTGAGCCCCACTCCTACCTGTCACGTGCTGAGGCCATCGTCCTTCCCTCTTCTCCCCTCTCTGTTTCTCTGTCTCTCTCTCTCTCTGTCTCTCTCTCCCCCTCATTTTTGTCATAGGATGTCATATAGTTTAAGTTGGCCTCAGGCTGGGATAGGTTGGGACCAGAGAATGGATTGGTATAGAATTGCTGTTACTAAAGATGACCTTGAATTTCTAATCTTCTGCCTCCACCTTTAAATTGCTAGGGTACAGGCATGTACAGACACACCCAATTACGTGGTATTGGGGATCCAATCAGAGTCTCATGTTTGCTAGGCAGCTACTCTGCCAGCTGAGCCCAAGCTCTTGAGCCCGCTCCTGTTCTGAGACAGGGTCTTGCTATGTAACCCTGATGGATCTGGAACTTAGCACATCAGCAGCAATTTGTGGGATATTTTCTGACTATGGCTGTTCCAGCCTAAGACTCATGGACGTGTTGATAATCAAGAGCGAAGAGAGTTCATTTTCTTTAGTACACCTTACAGTTGAGGGACTCCCACCACAGACCTCACAACCTTTTCATTTTGCTCTTCTTCTAGTCAAGTGTCTATTTACGAAGTGGACAAGCAAGATTGTCGCAAATTTTGCACTACTGGCATTGATGGAGCTATGACAATTTGGGATTTTAAGGTAAATCTTCTTGGTGGTGGTTTTTGCAACGTTGGGGATAGAACATGGCGGGTGAGGACTCTCACGCTGAGCTACCCTAGCCCTGAATAGAACATGGCGGGTGAGGACTCTTACACTGAGCTACCCTAGCCTTGGATAGAACACGGCGGGTGAGGACTCTTACGCTGAACTACCCTAGCTCTGGATAGAACATGGCGGGTGAGGACTCTCACGCTGAACTACCCTAGCCCTTGATTTCCAGGTCTCTCCACAAACACTTGTTCCTTCCTGAAACACAGTGCCCGCTCAGCGTGTGGCAGAAGAGCTGGCCCCAGAATCTCTAAGCAGGAGGGACCTCCACTCTCAGTGGGTGGCTGATGTCTCCTAGGTGCTGTTTATTCTCCAAAACACCCTGATGCCATTGTTGGAGCAAGCCCAGTATTGGCTGTTACTTCTGTTGATAGACATATTTTTATAGTTTACACCAATTTACTTCATAAATACAACTGGGAGTGGGGCTCTTTTCTGTAATACCTACACTTGGGAAGCTGAGGCAGGATTGCTTTGAGCTTAATGCTAGTCTGTACTAGCGAATAAGACCTTGCCCGTCCACCCCAATGCAATGAGCTCAGAAGATAGAAAACACACGCACACACACACACACACACACACACACACACACACACACACACACACACACACGGGAGTACAAGACTAGGATAGGAGTCTGGAGTGGTGGCTCAGCAGTTAAGACCATTCACTTGCTTAGGACTTAGGACTCAGTTCCCCACACCCACATGGCTGCTCACAACCAAATGTAACTCCAGGTCCAGGGCTTCTGACTTCCACAGACACCAGGCACACAAGGGCGCACATACATACACGCAGACAAACATTATACACTTTAAAATACATAAGTAAATCTTAAAAGTCCAAGCATAGTGATGCGTGCCTTTAATCCCAGGAGTTAGAGGAAAGTGGGTGAGTTGGAGGCCAACCTGGCCTGTGTAGAGTTCCAGGCTGGCCGGGACTGCAGTGAAACCCTGTCGGGGAGGGCGGGGGGGGGGGGGGGGAAGCAGGGTGGTGGTGGTGCAGGCCTTAATCTCAGTACACATGGGGAAGAAAGGAAAGGAAGGAAGGGAGACTGCAGGGTTGGGTGAGGTGGCGTGAGCCTTCTGGGGACAGACATCCAGGCCTGGGGAAGCAGCCCAGAGCTGAGGCCTGGAGAGTGCAGGGTGAAGAAGGTGGGCCTGTGCCCCACCAGGAGGAGGGCAGCCCTGTGGCCTGCAGGGAAGCCAGGCAGCCAGTCCTCGGGCTGATCAGTGTTGTGCTTTTCCCAAGACCCTAGAGTCTTCCATCCAGGGTCTCCGGATAATGTGAAGCCGAGTGAGCCTCTGCCATCCAGCATGAGCACCGGGACTGAGCACACTGCTGTTCACGTGCTGGCGGGGATCGCTGGCCCAAGGAAACACTGTCTCACTGAAGCAACTAGCGTGTGTTGGCGTGGATGTCGTGGAGAAGCGTGGGGTTTAGAGACAGCAGTGATTTGTGTTGCTTTTTCTTTCGTTTCGTTTTGTTTTGATTTTGCTATCTCATTCCATTTTTGACCAAAGCTTCTCTTTATGTAGTTTATTATGGAAGATTGTCACACTAACTTAAAGGGGAAGGGAAGTGTGTACATTGTGTGCTTAAAAAAAAAAATTAAAGAAAAATCCCAAGTGTGCAAAAATGTTTTTTCTTTCTACTCTTCCTATTCTCAGCAGAGAAACAAATCCATCTTCATTAGTTTAGTTCGTTTTTAAGCTCAGGCCCTAGATCTCAGTCCTTAAACTGCGCCATTCTCTACAGCCTTTAACCAGAGAGAGCCGTGTACCGAGCCGGACATGTAGTGCACACTATAATCCCAGCACCCTGGAGGCTGAGACAGGAGCACTGCAAGTTCAAGGCACAAAAACATTAATGTGCCTCATGGAGAACAGGGGCATCTGTTGATTGGTCTTGGGACACTGCATTCTGTCTGCAAAGTTGGTGCCCAGAAACCCTGTGCTGGAGAGCTGAGGAGCCATGGAGAATCCCCCCTCCACTGCATGAGCAAAGCCAGTTAGAGCATGCTCTGGGAGGCCATGGCCTATCCAGTCTCTTTCCTGCGCCCCATCCATCAGCAGGGAAAAGAGGGCTGCTGCCATCTTGTCTTAGGGAGTCCTATGCCCTGCCTCAGACATTTCCACCCTAACTCAGTATCACATCTTATGGGCGGGACTAAGGATCCTTCTAGGTGCAGATCTAAATGGGTGGCAAATTCACTTAGAGGGCTGAGGCAGGAGGATTGCTGTAACTTTGAGGCTACTGGGCAGTAATTTGCACTCCACTGGGGGCTGGTTAGCAAGGGTCTCAGAGGACGTCATGATATTTGCAGACAGTGGCCCTTTTGATGACTCATGGCAAACCTGACTATCTCCATGAGAGAGCCATAGCGTAGCACCTGAGTGCTGGCCTGCTGACCCGGCCTCCTCAGCCCTCCTGCTACAGGGTCCTTTCTGTGCCCCTGAAGTCAGGAGCTTCTCTGTAAACACCCAAACTTGTGTACGTGAATATGCCAATGCAGGTGCTGACTGCCCACAAGACCTCTGAAGAGCTGGCTGCAGCCCCACGCTTGCGGGGTGACAAAAACTCATGTCCCCAAAGAAGAGTGAATAAGCACAGCCCCAGTAGTAACCCCTAGGCATGCTCCCTACTGGGCAAGGATAGGAATCCTCCTGCCTCAGCCTCCTGAGTGCTGGGATGACATACCAGGACCTGGACCTTCGTAAGGAACACGCTAAAGGGTACCCACTCTAGACTTGAATTTCACAATTGTCGGTGGAATACTCTGACTGAGAAGATGGGCTGCAGTAGGGGCCCTTGAGAGCTGGGCACTGGGATGTCATGGGCTGAGGCTGCCGGTGGACATCCCCCCTCTGGACCTTTGACCACTTTACACAGAGGTGTGGCCTTGGGTGGCCGGAAGTTTGCCTTCTCTCCTGCAAACAGTTGTCAGGCTGTGGTCTCTTGTGTCAGGGTCCTTGTTCTGGCCCTTGCAACAAGGGGGACATTGTATCTGGAGCTGCTGGGGAAGGTCTCCCACTATCTTGACCAGCCCAGTCAGCTGTGCCTGGGAGGCAGCAAGGCTGATGCAGGCAGGGGTGGGGGAGGGAGAGCTGAGAATCAGCAGCACATGCTAATGGAAGATGCTGTACCGGCCCCTCCTAAGTGACCTGTGTGAGGACACACTGCTTGGAAACCAGAGATGCAGCAGAGAGGAGAGTGGCTCATCTCCTTCACCAGGCACTGCTGTCCTGGAAGAGACAGAAAGCCATCCGAGGTGGCGTCCCCCAAGCCCGCTTCTCCAAAGACTTAAGGTTGTAAAGTTCCCTCTCTGTGGTGCACCCTGTCAGTGGAATCCCAGCAGCCAGGGAGCCCAAGGCGGAAGGAGTTTGAATTCTGGGTCAACCTGGGCTATAAAGACCCTGAGATGGAAGGTGGGGGGAGGGGAAGTGGGGGAGAGCTTTGCCGTCTGAGGTTTCCTTTCTGTGTTTGTTTTTATTGTGTATTTATTTATATTGTATCAGGGACTTGCACACCACAGTGCACATGTGGAAGTCATAAGACAACTGGCAGAAGTCATTACCATCTGAACCATCTGTTTTAATGGCTGTGGCAACTGACACAAACAAGGGGCTGGAGAGATGGCTCAGCAGTTAAGAGCACTGTCCAGAGGACCCGGGTTCAATTCCCAGCACCCACATGGCAGCTCACAACTGTATGTAACTCCAAGATCTGGCACCCTTACACAGATATACATGCAGACAAAACACCAATGCACATAAAATGAAAATAAGTTTAAAAAAAGAAAAGGGCCGGGCAGTGGTGGTGCACGCCTTTAATCCCAGCACTTGGGAGGCAGAGGCAGGTGGATTTCTGAGTTCGAGGCCAGCCTGGTCTACAGAGTGAGTTCCAGGACAGCCAGGGCTACACAGAGAAACCCTGTTTTGAAAAAAAAAAAAAAAAAAAAAAAAGGAAGGCTTCCAGAGATGCTGAATGTCTACTATTTTCCGCCTCAGGGCGGGGTTGGAGGCAGTGCCTGAGAAGCCTCACTTCACAACTGTGGAAACTGAAGCAGAACAAGAGTGACTTGCCTGAGGTTATATCACAGGTTAAGTTGCAGAACCAGAATTCCATTATCTTATCATTCATTCATTCATTTATTCATTCATTCATTCAATGGATAGTGCTGACTGAATCCCACGGCCAAGCAGCCTCTCTACCAGGGTCTGAGGGCCAGAGAGCCAGTGACACAAACATGGCTGCAGCACACAACGTGAGTTTTTTCATCCCCTCAGGTCCATTCCCATAGCAGAAAGAAGCAGTTCACAGAGATTCGTTTAAAAAAAAAAAAAAATCACAAACTAACTTAATAAAGCAGATAGAGGCTTGAGGTGCCATATAGTGATAGAATTCCTGTTAAAATCCCCCAGTGAGGGGCAGGAGTGTGGCTCAGTGGTGGAGACACCCCCCCCCCCACCCCCCACCCCACCCCCACCCCACCCCCACCCCCGCCTAGAATCCCCCAGGGAGGGGCTGGGGGCGTGGCTCAGTGGTAGAGCACCTGCCTAGAATCCCCCAGGGAGGGGCTGGGTGTGGCTCAGTGGTGGAGCCCCTGCCTTGAATCCCCTAGTGAGGGGCTGGGGGCGTGGCTCAGTGGTGGAGCACCTGCCTAGAATTCCTCAGTGAGGGGCTGGGGGTGTGGCTCAGTGGTGGAGCCCCTGCCTAGAATCCCCCAGTGAGGGGCTGGGGGCGTGGCTCAGTGGTGGAGCACCTGCCTAGAATCCCCCAGTGAGGGGCTGGGGGCGTGGCTCAGTGGTAGAGTCCCTGCCTAGAATCCCCCAGTAAGGGGCTGGGGTGTGGCTCAATCTGTGTGTAAGGCCTTGGCTTATACCCACCATCATAAACAACAAAACAAAACAAAACACCTGGTCTATGAATCTTAACCCTTTCGAAAAAGAGCTTGAGCTCAGGCTGACCAGAGCTCTTGTTTTCTCTGTGGGATTGTCTCTGTGTTCTGCTTTGAGGACTCCTCTCCCCTTGGGGGCTACTGCCCTTCACTCAGACAGCTCACTGAGAGGGGCTTCTCTATAGCGGGTCACTGCCTAGAGTCCTGGGCTTGGCTTTGCTTTGTCCATCCTCTGAAGACACTGGGTCATTTTAGGTCACTAGCCCAGTAGAGAGGACTGTAGGACACCACAAGCTTACAGAGTCAGATCACTCAAGGCCTCCTGGGGCCAAGGCTGGGCTTTTATAGAGCTCAGTGAGCAGGGACAGATTGAGAGCCAGGAATGCACTTGTCCACAGGAGGAAGGCAGCTGGTACTGTTTTTCCCAGGTAAACCAAAGACACCTGGCATCGCCAAGGCTACAGATACAAACCTACAGGAACGGCAAAGCAGGGGTCGGGGGCAGGAGGATGACTCAGGAAAATCTGAGCTGAATCTTACTGAGCTGGGTGGGTCTGGTGGCACAGGGGAAACTAAGGCCGGAGAATCACAAGCTCAAGGCCTGAGTTCAAGTCCAGCCTCAGAAACCTAAGGAGACTTAAGTGAAGGCTGGGGGTGTGGCTCAGTGGTAAGAGTGCATGATGTATGTATGTGCAGGGCCCTAAGTTTGAATCCCAACACCATAAAAAGAAATCACTGAACACGGGTGGGGTGTTCACTGCAGCCACCGCTCCAAACGTAGAATATTTTATTGCCCCTGGTATGGTGGTGCACTGCTTTAATCCTAGAACTCAGAGCTTAGAGACAGAGACAAGCGGATCTCTGAGTTCCAGGGCAGTCTGGCCTACTGAGCTAATTCCAGGACAGCCAGAGCTACACAGAGAAACCCTGTCTCAAAAAGCCAAAATAAACAAAAAAAAGTACTACATTTATTTACTTACCCTGTGTGTGTGTGTTTACACACTCTGGTTCACTATGGCTGGCATGTGTGTGGAAGTCAGAAGACAACCTATCTGTAGGAGTCCAGTCTCTTCTTCTACCGTTTGAGAGTTCAATTCAGGTCCTTAGGCTGGGAGGAAGCACCTTAGGCGTCTGAGCCATCTTGCTGGCCCCTTTCTTTCTTTCTTTCTTTCTTTCTTTCTTTCTTTCTTTCTTTCTTTCTTTCTTTCTTTCTTTCTTCCTTCCTTCCTTCCTTCCTTCCTTCCTTCCTTTCTTTCTTTCTTTCTTTCTTTCTTTTCTTTTTTTTCTTTTTTTCGAGACAGAGTTTCTCTGTGTAGCTCTGGCTGTCCTGGAACTCACTCTGTACACCAGGCTGGCCTGAACTCAGAAATCCGCCTGCCTCTGCCTCCCAAGTGCTGGGATTAAAGGCGTGTGCCACCACTGCCCGGCCTCTCTTTCTCTCTCTCTTTCTTTCTTTCTTTCTTTCTTTCTTTCTTTCTTTCTTTCTTTCTTTCTTTCTTTCCTTTTTTGGTTTTTCGAGACAGGGTTTCTCTGTGTAGCCCTGGCTGTCCTGGAACTCACTCTGTAGACCAGGCTGGCTTCGAACTCAGAAATCCGCCTGCCTCTGCCTCCTCTTTCTTTTCTTTCTTTCTTTCTTTCTTTCTTTCTTTCTTTCTTTCTTTCTTTCTTTCTTTCTTTTTCTTTCTCTCTCTCTCCCTCCCTCCCTCCCTCCCTTCCTTTCTTTTTTGAGGCAGGGTTTCGTGTAACCCAGGCTAACCTTCAACTAGCTATACAGCCAAGGCTGAACTTGAATCTTACCTATCTTCCTCCACCTCCCCAGTGCTGGGATGAGGTGTGGGTTATCACAGGCACCGTTAACCATGCTAGCCACCGCTAGAGAAAGTGTTCAGGGCTCGGTGTAAACGAAGCCAGACTTAGTGATATAGGATACTGCTGGGAGTCTGGGGACGCTCTCTCGTAAGGTGGGAGGCAAAGAAAAAGAAACTTCAGCAGCAACTAACCTGGATGACCCTTGACCCTGGAGCATCACCTGACTCAGGCGGCTGCAAAACTGCTCAGTAGAGGGAAATGTGAGGGCTACAGAAGCAAGAAGTCACCTGGAGTGGCAGTGCTCTTCTTCCTGGACACCAGGGGACTATGCCATCTTTGGGACACTGAGAGTCTGGGGAATGGCGGCTGGGGTGCACCTAGAGAGCGAGGGGAGAGGCCCCGCAAGGGTCATTAAGTTGCAGGGTGCCTGCTTGTGGCCTCAAAACCTCTGAATTCTTGGCCGGATCACGGGCTCCCGCCCTCTAGCTGCTTAGACAGCTCCCCCCTCTCTTCCAGCCTCAGTTTCCCCATTCAGAAAGTAGTTGGGGCAACAGCGTGCGATTTCGAGCTGAGATGGTCTTCACTGAGGTCCGGGCGGTTTGGTACCCCGAGGGCTGGGCGGGTCCTGGGATCTGGCCACAGCCGCCCGGGTCCCGCCCCCTGTCCCTGCGGGGGTTGTGCCCGAAGGCCCCGCCCCCCGCCCACGAGGAAGTAGCTGCGGAGCTGCGCGGGTCTCAGAGCCGGTTCGGCGCGTCGACTGTCCAGAGTCCGCGGCCGACGAGACCCGAGGTGAGGGGGTGTGGGGTGGTCGCGAGGTGTGTGTGGGGTCTGAGGCCACCTAGAAGTCAGGGGACTCCAGGCGATGTTCGACGGGGAGGGGGATGGGGATGAGAGAGGAGTGAGAGCCGTGGGCATAGGGGCCTGGAGGGGATCCCGGGGAGGGTGGGGCTGGCGAGGAGCTAGTGGGGGGCGGCGTTCTTGGGGGTGCGGGGCGCGGTGGGAAGAATCGCAGAGATTCCCTGCGCACTCGACGCCATCGAGGCGGCACAGCCCTGGCCCTCGCGCCCCCTCTCCGCTTTCCTGGCCCCGCTTTCCGATCCCCGGCCCCGTGTCGCCCCGTTACTTTGGGCGCAGGGCCCCACGCCCAGTCACTTCCCCTTTGGTCCACAGCCTTCCGGGTTGTTGCGATCGGGAAATGAGCTAGCACCCCCGCGCTGTCTCATCCCCCAGTGACCATGCCCACCCAGCAGGGGTCCAGGTTCCTGGGTCTCACCCGGCCTGGTCGAGCGGACCCCGGCGGCGCGAGGGGCACCCAGCCAGGCCACCCCGGACAGGGCTTTCCGGTGGGGCCCGCGAGCGGGCAGGAATCCTGAACTGGGAGCCAGCCCAGGTGCTGGCCTTGGAGCTTGTTCCCGCGAGGCAGCTCCAGCCTGGGGCGGTGTGGCTGGTGACGCAGGCGAGCCACCTCGCCTGGGTAGAGCTCAACTTGCCTTGCCTGGAAAATGGGGACCTTCCAGATCCGGAGGCTTAGATGTGGCCAACACACTTGGCAGTGTGCTTGCCTGCCTGCAGGCTGCTGCAGCTGACCTCCTGGCCTTGTGTGGTGGTAAGGTGGGGTGGGGTCCGAAGCTGCAGCCCTGCGGGGCCACTTGGAAGGAAGTTCAACTTCTTCCCGTGGACAATAAAAAAGGAATAGATTGACCTGGTTGGCTTTGATTGTAAGAGAATGTTCGCCGCTGGGAGCACTGAGGGGGGGGGGGGGAGCATGAGGGTCTGAGTTCGAATCCCCGGACATCCACGGCCACTCAAACACATACACTGAAGAGTGTAAGGCAAAATTCTGTGTGAATGAAAATTTCTAGTGATTCTTTTTTGCTCTGGGTTGTTTTGCTTTTTGGACAGAGTCTCTCCTCCCCTGGTCTTTCCTCCCCTCCCCTCTCCTCCACTGGGTGCCTGCTCGGAGTGCGCGCTCTCGCGCTCGCTCTCTCTCTCTCTCTCCCTCCCTCCCTCCCTCCCTCCCTCCCTCCCTCTCCCTCCCTCCCTCCCTCTCCCTCCCTCTCCCACTCTCTCCCCTCCCCTTCCCCAGGCTGGCTTTGAACTTAGATAGTTTTGCTTCCCCAGTGCTGAGATTAAAGGTGAGCACATATTGGGATCTTTTTAAGTAACAATCCCTGCTAGAGTTAAAGTACTTTGTTCTGTCTTGGTCCCAGGGCTAGGCGAGTGCTCTACCAATGAGCCACACCCTCCAGCCCTCCCCACGGTATGTGGGTTTTTCCAATCTCTCACTCTCCGATATAAAAAGGGATTTGCGCGCGTACACACACACACACACACACACACACACACACACACACACACACACACACACACACACACGAGCCCCGGGGTGGTGGAAAATGGTGTCCCCTGGAGCTAGAGTATTTATTTGGTGGTTGTGAGCTATTGGAGCTGAACCCAGGTTCTGTGCAAAGAGCCTTCTCTTCAGTCTCGAGATCTGTCTGTTCTTACACAAGCTGTTGGAATCAGAAGTTAACACACTGCCCTTCAAAGGCCCAGGACAGATGAGGATCTCTCCACAGCCCCGCCAGCACTGAGTGTTCTGTGTTTTGGAGAAGTTTTGTTTTGATTCTTTAAACTGGCGTTTTACAGGATTTTAGAATTTATTTTAATCTGTGTGGCTGGATTTGACTTTCCCTCATTCAGTTAAGTCTTCAAGGGCAGTCTAGAGGAGGAGGGGGAGGAGGAGCTCGAGGTTTGGAGGGGTGCGCACACCACACAGGCTCCTACCCACAACAGGAAGTTGAGTAAGGCTTAGCACCATAAAACAGAAAAAAAAGCTCCTGCTGGCTGTACTCAGCCGAGCTGAGCTGACTTCCTGGATTGCCTGTGGAGCCAAGGTTCTTGCTGCAGGCAACTCCTGCTTGGCTTAAGTCTGATCCAGCCAAACCTCGTGTGTGATTCAAGGAAACACAGCCAAGAAAAGCCAAGGGGCCAGGGCGAAGGATACCCAGCCAGGAGAGAGAGAGAGAGTATTATTTATTTATAACTACATTTATTTATTTGTGGGGGATGAGTGGGGGGGTGTGGGGTAGAGGACAAGCTACAAGTATTAATTGGTTCCCTCGGTCCACTATGTGGGTCCTGGCGATCAAACTCAGGTCATCAGGCTAGGCTGCAAGCACTTTTACCTGGTGAGTCATCTTACCAGCCCGCCTATCTATCTATCTATCTATCTATCTATCTATCTATCTATCTATCCATCTATCTATCCATCCGTATTTTTCAATCACAGGTTCTCCCTATGAAGCCCAAGCTGGCTTCAAACTTGATCCTACAGCCTCAGCCTCCTGTGTCTCCGACGTGCAGCAGCACACCCAGTTGGAGAGTTTTAACCCAGCACTCTTGGAAGGAACTCTGAGACCCAAGAACTGGAAGAATGTCCTTGGCGCAGAGGGGCCTGAGGCTCTGCCTGTCTGGCTTAGGAGGGGAGCTGTATAGGTCCACCCCAGACACGGGTGTTCTGAGGGAGAAGCTTCTGGCTTTTCTGATCACTTGTTCCATTAGGAACACAGAGGGCCCCTCCCAGTTGTTGATGTATTACTGTGATGCAACCGGGCATGTTCCTCAAGACATCATTCCTCAATACAGACAGCAGGAGAGCGGAAGTCATTCAGCAGTGGTCAGGAAGTATTCCTGGAGGGCTGGGAGTGTGACTCAGTGGTAGAGCCCCTGCCTAGAATCCCCCAGTGAGGGGCTAGGGCGTGGCTCAGTGGTAAAGCCCCTACCTAGAATCTCCCAGTGAGGGGTTGGGGTGTGGCTCAGTGGTAGAGCACCTGCCTAGAATCCCCCAGTAAGGGGCTGGGGTGTGGCTCAGTGGTAGAGAACCTGCTTAGAATGTAAAAGGCTTTGGGTACCATCCCCAATAGTGTGAAAGAAAACTAACAAAGCAAAAACTACTCAGTTTCTCTCATATCTGAAGCTGGCCTCAAATTCCTGACCCTCCTGCCTTAATCTGTAGAGTGCAAGGGATTACTTGTATGTGCTACCAGGCACAGTTTAAGAATTCGTGTCTATGGGGCTGTGAGATGACTCAGCGGTTAAGAGCACTGGCTGCTTTTCCAAAGGTCCTTAGTTCAACTCCCAGCACCCACTTGGTGGCTCACAACCATCTACAATGCCCTTCTTCTGGCACGCGGGTATATGTGCAGATAGAGTACTCATACATTAAATAAATCTTAAAAAAAGAATTCCTGTCTAAAAAAATTTAGGATCATGCCAAAGTCCCTAGTCTTTTATGTTTTTGAGCATTCTCGGGGTAGAAACCCCAAGTCACTTTGAAGACCCAAAGCACCATTCAGTGCCCCTGCTAGGAATTCCAAGGGAAACAGACCCTTCCAGCCCTGAGTCTGCTGGCAGAGAGTAACCCAGTGTGGGCCATGCACCTGGGAGAAGAGACCCAGGCCTGGGCTGGCAGGGGATGGTTTGGAGCATCTTTTGGAGACAGGAAATTTGATTCAGGATCCCCCGTTTCCCAGGCAATTATAGAACAGGAGCAATCTCCCTGGGCCACCTCTTTCACAGATGGAGGAGAGGTCTTAGGGTGTAGCTCAGCATTAGAGTGAACAGGCCCTGAGTCAGATCCCAGCAGTACCAAAATAAGTAAGTAGAAATCCTCCTCAGCTTCCTGCGTGCCAGGATTACAGGTTCGAATCTCCTCACCCCACTCCTGGTTACATTTCTGTGTGTGTGTGTGTGTGTGTGTGTGTGTGTGTGTGTGGTTTCATTTTGTTGTTACTTTTTGAGACAGGATATCACTGTGTAGTCTTGGCTGTTCAGGAACTCTGTGTAGACCAGGCTGGCCTTGCACTCACCGAGATCCACCTGCCTCTGCTGTGAGTGCTGAGATTTAAAGGTGTGTAAAACTCCGAGAAGCATCTGTGTGCTTTTTACATCAAGGTGGATGCCAGGCCATGGGTCACACTCCCTACCCCTCTTTGGGCGGTCAGGGCGCTGCTACTAGTTGGGCTGCTTTTCAAACAGGATGAGATGAGTCTTCCCCTTCCCCTCTGTGCCTCCCCTGGGCTGTCAGCAGTCCTGCTAAAGCACGATTAATTGGCTTGTAGATGTGTGTGAACCTTTTACTCAGTCATCCTTTGCCTCTGGTTAGCATTACCAGTTTTTGGCTGCTTCCATACACAGCCTTTAGGTTCCAGGAAACTGGGGGCAGTGTGATACCAGGCACCGGGAAGTCAGGTTCTGCCCCCAGGCTACAGCCCTGGACTTCACTGGAGTACAGGGACCAAGCAGAGCTCAGCTGGGCTTTGGAGCGGCTTCTGGCATAGCCGTGCCCCGCTGACCCACTTTATGGATTAGGCTGGCTTCAAGCTTCTCTGCTGATCTTTTTGTGTTTGAGACAGGGTTTCTCTGTGTAGCCCTGGCTGTCCCGGAACTCACTCTGTAGACCAGGCTGGCCTGGAATTCAGAAAGCCTCCTGCCTCTGCCTCCCAAGTGCTGGGATTAAAGGCATGAGTCTCCTTTTGAGATGCATGGTTTCTTCTACTTTAAAAAAAAGATTTGTAATTGTGTGTCTCTGTGGGTATGCACATGTGACCGCAGTGCCTGCAGAGGCCAGGAGAGGGCGCTGGGTTCCTCAGAGCATGAGTTGCAGCAGGTTGTGATGACACAGATAGTCCTGGTTTCTATCGGCACAGGTGTCCTATGCCGCTCCAGGAACTTTCTAGAATGTCCCTGTTGTATCTGGAATTGAGGTTTTTACCTCTAAGCAGGAGCTGGACAGGCCAGGGGCAGGGCTCACTGGGGAGTGCACTGTGGAAGGTTCTTGATGCAACTGAGCCCAGATTGAAAATGGCCAAGGGTGTGGGCCAGAGTGTGGTGTGTGTGTGTGTAGAGCATTATAAACTGAGGGAACATCCTGAGCATAGGCCTGAGACAGGAGTGTGCCTGGGTGGCTCAAGGTTAGCTTGTGGGGTCAGGAAGGGCATCACGCATCTTGGGGGCCGAAAGCATGGCTTGTCAACTGGCTTCTTCTATGTTAATCTTTCATAAACTGTTTTTCTACCTGCTTGTACGTGTGTTCACGGTTGTGCCGCGCGTGCCTGTGGAGGTTACAGAACAACCTGTGGAAGTCCCAGGGATTGAACTCAGGTTGTCAGATTTGGCTGCAAGTGCCTTGACCCACCGAATACATCCGACTAGCCTGGTAGACCACTTCCTGATCATCTACCAGCTGTGCAGTGGTGCCGGTTTTATAAGACAGCGCTTCATGTAGTTCAGACTGGCTTGGATGGAATTCACTGTGTGCTGAAGATGACTTTGAACTTGGGATTATTTTCCTGCCTCTGCCTCTTAAGCTTGTGTCAACCCAACTGGTTTATGTGGTGCTGAGGGGGGAACCCTCCTCACGAGTGCCAGGCAAGCCCTCTGCCAACTGAGCTACGTCCCCAGCCCTGGTTAGCTGGGTAGCCCAGGGTGGCCTCAGATTTTACTCTTCCATTGCTGGACTTACAGGCATGTGCTGTGAAGCCCAGCCTAAGTATCCCACCCAACTCTACTCTCCCCACAGCTGGAGGTGGGGGAGGGGTGGTGTGGAGATGGGAAATGAGGGGCGGAGACCAGAGGTGATGCTTTGGCTCACACAGCTGGCAGACAGTGCCATGATGTCTCTCTATATTCTGGAAACATCCTGACTCCAGGGAGGTGGGGGAAGGGGTTGGGCAGAGCAGGGATTTGGGGTGTGTGTGACTTTGGGGATTTTTGGATGGGAGTCTTAGTGGAGTAAGACTAGAGAGAACACAGAGAAGAGCTCCCAGACATGAAAACATGGCTCAGAAGCACATCTGGCAGGATGTAGGAGAAGCATGTTGAATGCCTTGGGGGAGGGGCCATGTGCTTCGGGCCAGACAAGCCTGAAGATGGGGTGTCCCTCCTCAGTCCCGGAGACCTCTGAACCTGTGTGTAGAGGAGGAAGCTGTGGAAGCCCAGCTCTGAGCCTGACCCCCAATGCCAGCTGTCTTACCTGCTTTGCTCAACCCTCAGGGCCTGGGAAGGGAGGGCCGGGCACTGACTGACCTAACTGCATTGTGAGCTAGGATTAGGGCTATTTTTTACTTTTTACATTGCTTTTATATGGGACTGTCTGGGGGGGGGGTAGCCTACACTATGAAGAAACTGAAGCACAGGTGAAGAGTAGCATGCCTGTGAGGCTCAGGGTCCCAGCCCCCACTCACATAGCATCATTGCCTTGGGGCTCAAGCTGTTCCATCTACCTGTTTTCTTTTTTTTTTTTTTTTTTTTTTGGCTTTTTGAGATAGGATTTCTCTGTGTAGCCCTGCTATCCTGGAACTCACTCTTTAGACCAGGCTGGCCTCAAACTCAGAAATCCACCTGTCTGTGCCTCCCAAGTGCTCCATCTACCTCTTGTTTCCTGCAGCCTGGGACATCTTGTGACACCTGCTCTCTTAGGGTGAGGGACACTGGGACTCAAGGAGAGGTTGTAACACAGTTGGCCAGTCAGGAAACTAGGGTGACCAGACTGTTCCTCCCTGCCAAGAACAAGGCACAGATGACCTGCATTCTGCCTCCCTCCCTAGGTCCAGGAGACAAGTGACTATGGCCTACCACAGCTTCCTGGTGGAGCCCATCAGCTGCCATGCCTGGAACAAGGACCGTACACGTGAGTGCTCGCTTCTGCGGGGTGGCCTCCGAACCGGGATTGCTTGGGACCAGCTGGGTCCAGTGGAGTAACAGGGCAGTGGGACAGCTTTGAGGGGTGGGGTGCAGCCAGACTCCACATCTTGGGTCTCTGCTTAAAGCAAGTGGCTGCTCCTGGGAGAGGGGCGTAGAACTGAAGAGCAGGCAGAGGTGGCCAGGCAGGTAGAAAGGGAGATGTTGGCATGTTGGGTGGATCAGTTGGGTGGGCCCCCTGAATCACACACACACACATACGCACACACACACACACACACACACACACACACTAAATGTGAAGCACTTAAGGGCATTGTGGGTAGGAGGAACCCCCCAGGGTCGAGAGGATCGTGGTGGAGACGGCAGTTACGGGACTTCTGCTAATACAAAACTGTGGAAGATGAGGCTCCAGGGTCCTGAGACTGCTGTGGAGGGAATCTGGGTGCTAGGGACAGGAGTGGCCCAGCAGGACATTAGGGGTGCAGCCTGGCTCGTGAAGAACACTCTAGTGGAGAGCAGAGGTGGGTGGGCCGGGTGGGCGCCCGCGCTGCTGTCTCCTCCAGCTCGTGCCTGTCTCCCTGCAGAGATCGCCATCTGCCCCAACAACCATGAGGTGCACATCTATGAGAAGAGCGGTGCCAAGTGGAACAAGGTGCATGAGCTCAAGGAGCACAACGGGCAGGTGACAGGTGGGTCAGCAAGAGAGGAGGCAAGGGGGCGGGGTGGGGCCAGTGTGGCCAGCGGCTCACTCACAGTTGGAATAGTCTGGGTTGCAATGAAAACGACCCTGATTCCAGTTGATTTAGGGACCATAAAGTTGGCTCAGTGGATAAAGGAGGCTTACTGCCAAACTTGAACTGAGTTCCATCCCTAGGACCCACGTGGTCGGAGAATACCGGTTCCTGCAAGTTGACCTCTCACCTCCACAAACTAGCCGTGGCACACATGAGGCATTAAGTAAATAGGCCTTTTGTCTCTGGGTTAGCCTTACACAGCATCTGAACTGACAACTGGGGATGTGGCTCATCAGTACAGCGCCTCCCTAGAGTTCTCCTGTGAGCTGGCTGGTCCTAGGTCTCAGCAGTAGAGCATTTGCATAGCATCCCCCAGTCAGGGGCAGGGGTCATGGTTCAACAGTAGAACACCAACCTAAAATTTTCCAGTGGGGCTGGAGGCATGGCTTAGTGGTAAAGCACTTGGCTAGTGTGAGCAAGATCTTGGTCACCACAGTTAAAGATCTCAACATGGCCACTGTAGCTTGGGTGCCTTTAGTCTTATGTCCTCTGACCTGACCTTGCAGGCATCGACTGGGCCCCTGAGAGTAACCGAATTGTGACCTGCGGCACAGACCGCAATGCCTATGTGTGGACGCTGAAGGGGCGCACGTGGAAGCCCACTCTGGTCATCCTTCGGATCAATCGAGCTGCCCGCTGTGTGCGCTGGGCCCCCAATGAGAATAAGTTCGCCGTGGGCAGCGGCTCCCGGGTCATTTCCATCTGTTATTTTGAGCAGGAGAATGACTGGTGGGTGCCTGGCTGGGGCCAGAGAAGGCTGGGGGTGGCGGAACCTGGGTTGGGGTACAGGTGCTGGTGGAGCCCGGAAGTACAGATTTACATGATGCAAGATCAGAATGTCCCTGAACACAGCAGATGCAATGTGGAGACTCCAGGACATCTGTCCTCTAAGCCTCACTGGTGAGGCAGAGGGTCCTCTCAACTGTGACCCCACAGCTCTGACTTGGTAATAAAAGAGGCGTAGTAGCTACTGTTACTTCTGGGGATACTGTGCTCCATGCACATGCTGCCACCAGCTTCCTGGAGGCACTGTGAACCGGGCCTGACACCTACATGTCAGTAGGTGTCAAGACTTCAGGGACCACTCGTGAATACCTAGCCACATTTTTTTTTTTTTTTAAAAAGGACGGGCTCTGAATGTAGGCTAGGAGGACCTCAAGCTCCGTGACTAGCCAAGGACGGTCTTAAACTTGTGTTCATCTTGCCTTGCGCCCCGGGTACTAGGATGACAGGTGTGCCCCGCCATGCCCGGTCTGCAGGGATAGGGATGGACCCTAAGGCTTCATGCATGCTAAGAACCTGCCACTAAACCACATTGCCAGCCCTAGGGTTTGGTTTGGTTTTGACACAGTGTCTTGTTATGTAGCCATGGCTACCCTTGAATTCGATTCTCTTCTCATTTGTGTGTGCCAGATGCCTGTCCGACCCGTGTCTTAATCTCCCCTGTAGTGGAGGACAGGGACAGTTTTGAGTCTGGTCAAACAGAATTTATACTCCACCCTAACTATTTAGAACCACATGATCTTAGGTGGTGGGTAGTGGCAGGGCGGAGAGAGCTCTGCCCTCAGAAGGAACCCAGTATATCACTGCCTGAAGTAGGCGCTCTGGGTCTCTTACCTGGTGACCCTACTGTCCCCGGGATGCTGCAATCCATGACACCAACCTGCCTGCCTTTCTTACCCGTGTGTCTAGGTGGGTGTGCAAACACATCAAAAAGCCCATCCGCTCCACTGTCCTCAGCCTGGACTGGCATCCCAACAACGTGCTCCTGGCTGCAGGCTCCTGTGACTTCAAGTGCAGGTGAGCTGGGCCATCTGCCTGGGAGGGAGACCCCTACCCAACCAACAGCAGGGCTTAGAGGGTGGAGTGGGAATCCCAAGTCCCTCCTTCAGAACCAGCTCCTGATGTCCAGTGAGGTCCTTGAGACACCAGTTTACTCTGCAAGTGATCACGATCACGGCCTGCTAGCACCCCAGGGTAGATAGAGTCCTTGCCATCTCTTGAATGTCAGCAAAATCTCCCCAAGTCCTCCTCCCCTGCCTCCTCCAGCTGTCCTGATTTCTACGGAAGGAGAATGGTGTGTACTTATTCCCACTAGTGTGTGAATGACTGATAACCTGAACAAAACTCGCTTTGTTACTTTTCACTTCTGGACCTACAACCTGACTCTCTTGGCCACTGAACCCATGTTCCTCCCAGCTCCAGGCCGACTAGGCCTCTTCTTCAAGTCTCTGATTTCTCACTTGGGAAACTGTAGGCATCAGAGACCCCTTTCCTGATCCTGGGCCCAGAGACTGTGTCGTCTCACAAGGCTTTAGGTTGGCGCATACTCGCCGCTTTCATTTTCTTGAGATATGGTGTCTTGCTGTGTATCCCAGGCTACCATCTGAGATCCTCCATCATAGATGTGCATTGTGTGGGCCAAGAGGAGGGGGCAGAATTGGAGCCCAGGAGCTGTTCTGGGGACGGGTTGTAAATATCTAGCCTGCAGGGACTGAGATACCCTCTGTAACCACACTAGTTGGTCAGGATCCCAAGGGTGCCAGGTCACAAGAAGCTGAGCTAGGAGGCTTCCGGTCCCAGCCCCATCTTAGTAACGGAGAGCAGAGGCCCAGACTCCATCAAGCCTGCATATGCCAGTCCCTTGGGACCAGGTCTAGGATCCACAGGCTCAGTGTACTTGTCTGGCTTGGGGGAAGACCCCTCTCTTAAGACTTCCCCCCCTTCACTTTCGCCTGCAGGATCTTCTCTGCCTATATCAAGGAGGTAGAGGAACGACCGGCCCCTACACCGTGGGGCTCCAAGATGCCCTTTGGGGAGCTGATGTTTGAATCGAGCAGCAGCTGTGGCTGGGTGCATGGCGTCTGCTTCTCGGCCAGTGGGAGCCGAGTTGCTTGGGTCAGCCATGATAGCACTGTGTGCCTGGTAGATGCTGAGAAGAAGATGGCGTGAGTGTGGGGCCAGAGATGTGGGGAGAGTAACTGTAACCGAAGCCCAGAGCAGGGGCAAGGGGAGGGGATGATGTGGCCAACCCAGTTTCTCTCACAGCGTGGCGACCCTGGCCTCTGAGACATTACCACTCCTGGCTGTCACCTTCATCACAGAAAACAGTCTAGTGGCAGCGGTAAGTGACTTCTGGGAAGGCAGAGGCGGGGTGGTAGGCAGTCTCTTCACTCATCCCTCCCCCTTCCCTCTCCTGATTTCCTTCTTCATCCATAGAACACGCAGAATCAAAATTCCTACACTGTAAATGTGTGGTCCAAGGTATTTTTAAGGTCTCACTATGTAGCCTAGGCTAGTCTTTCCCCTTTAGGTTCTCCATGCTGGCCTTTAATTCCCTTTGTAATGTAGGCCAACCTCTGTCTGTGTTCTGGGTTACATGAATGATCAAAGAGAAGGGCGACAGAGCTGGATGAACCCCCGCTTCTCAGCAGCAGCGGGACCCGCCCCTCAAGGACTGAACCCTGACAGCTTCCTAGAAGCTCTTCATTGTTACAGAGAAGGCACCTTAGCAAGTCAGTTTCCACATACCAAAACCTCTTACCTCTTGTCTTGAAAGAGCCATCTCCTAAGTAGTTCTCAGCCATAGGAGACTGCCTGGTTTGCCAGGCATGCCTCGAGACTAAGTTATGCAAAGACTCTGAGAATCCTTCAAAAGAACATCATAAAATCTCAGGTAACAGTTACTGACAAAAGGCTACTTCAAAGCTGAGGTGCCATCCCTCCAGAGTAGGCCAGCTAAAACGTCCTCCTGCCTCAGCCTCCCGAGTAACTGCGGTTGCAGATGTTCCTGCTGGCACATCTGTCCAGTGGGGGTGTCGTGGGGAAGAGCAGTCTGATGGATGGAAGCTTTGTTTCCAGTGCTTCCCCAGTTGTCTGGAGTATCCAAGAGTCCTTCTAAAATTGTGCCCTAACATTACTGCTCATGTCGGCCGGTGCAGATGACAAGGTCGCATCTAACTGAAAAGGCAGACTGTGTCCTATAAGATCCCTCGGAGGGTAAAGGTACTTGCTGCCAACCCTGATGACTTTGAGTTCAATTCTTGGATCCCCCAGGGTCAATGGAGAGAACCAACTCTCACAGATTACCCTCTAACTTCTACCTCTGACCTGCGCGTACACACGCACGCACGCACGCACGCACGCACACACACACACCAAAGTTTTAGAGGCAGGCCCCTGGGAGTGGACTCAGCGTCACCAAGTGTCCCCAAAGCATCTGTCCCTCCTCTTCCTCCTCCTCCCTCTCCCTCTCTGCCTCAGTTTCCCTGTTTTAGAGTCCCTACCTCAAATGATCTTCAGTGGCACTCATTCCTCCCTTAGGGCCACGACTGCTTCCCGGTGCTGTTTACCTATGACAATGCTGCCGTGAAACTGAGCTTCGGTGGCCGGTTGGATGTGCCCAAGCAGAGCTCCCAGCGTGGCATGACAGCCCGAGAGCGCTTCCAGAACCTGGACAAGAAGGCCAGCTCTGAGGGTGGTGCAGCCACAGGGGCCGGCCTGGACTCACTGCACAAGAACAGCGTTAGGTGCTTCCACAGAACCACTGCAGAGGGCTGGTTGGGAGCCGGCGGGAGCTGGGGCTACATAGCATGGTGCTGGAGTGGGGACAGGAAGGATGGGGTGACCGGATAGGTCAGGACTACAGAAGGAAGCAGGCCGACCTCCAGGATACACTCCAACAGTAGGAATGGAGCAGTCGTTCTAGCTTTACCTATCTGGCTGGCTAGGGCTTGCCTAGACACACTGGAGCCTCTTGGATGCAGGAGAGTAACTGGTAGGCTTCTTGGGAGTGGATATCTCACTAGATTCCTTCCCAGGTGAAGGAATCCAACCCTTTTTGGAAAACCCTCCAAAACCCTAAAGCTATGAGCCACAGGGTCCATCCCTGCAGCTTACTAGGAAGCATGGACTCTGCTCATCTTTGGCTAGCTAAGCCTTAGGAGGTTGTTGAGCCAGTGCCTCCGGGGTTGGTCAGTATCAGGCACTGTGTCCTACACCCCTTCCTAGTTGCCCCCGCCCCCAGCTCAGCACACTAGTGGCTTTCTACTCCATAGCTAGGACTGTTTGCCTCCCCTGACACTGTTCCTCCAAGCCTTGTTTCCTGGCTAGTCCTACCTCATCTTGATATTAGTTCTCATGGGAGTGGGTCTGGGAGCTCATGGGCCGCAAGCTTGGCCCTTAAACCCAACCTTCTTACAGTCAAATCTCAGTGCTCAGCGGGGGCAAGGCCAAGTGCTCACAGTTCTGCACCACAGGCATGGATGGTGGCCTGAGCATCTGGGACGTGAAGGTGAGCTACCCTGGACTGGGGTACATCTCTCCACCTTTTGGGCTTGCATGCCTTTCTGTTGGGATTCAAACTCGGCTCCCTTTTGTGCTGGGGCTATGATGGATAGGTGTGAGGTATCTGCAGGACAGCTGAGAACCAGCCTATTCATTCTCTCCTTGCAGAGCTTGGAGTCAGCCTTGAAGGACCTGAAGATCAAATGAGCTGTGCGGAATGCTGCCCTCATCCCAACTGCTGGGAAGGAGGGAACAGAGCTTGGGAGGCTGAGGGCTGCTTTGCTGGATGCTTCTAGGGTACAGTACAGCGCTGCAAAGGGGCTGCTCTCTCTCCAAGGAGGGGAAGAGGCAGGTGGGGAACTTTCCTGCCTATTTAACAAAAATGTGCCTTTTAAAGAAATGCTTTATCTACTGCATACCAAAAACAAGACAAAAAACCCAAAGCACAATGCTGGTCATGAACTGCTTCAAGATGGGGGCTAATAAACATACCAATGTACCCAGGCCCGCCTGTGTCTCATGTAAGGGACTACTGGGAACAAAACTGACAAGTACGGGGACCCTCCCTCCCGCCTGTGTCTCATGTAAGGGCACTGGAAACAAAGCTGACAAGTACGGGACCCTCTCTCCCGCCTGGGCTTTGTCTGTCAGGACCAGCCTTGAACTGGAGATCATCTGTTTCAAGTTACTTGTTAAGTGATGTGATTCTGATACAAATGGGGTACACCTTGCTTTGGACCTTAGTGTTAATCTCTTATTTCTCCACTATGACGTAGGCAACTGGTTTTTGGTAAATGTTGGTTGGTTTCTATACAATCCCCTATTTCTATTTTAGTCTAAGGCCTTTTGTCTCTGGGTTAGCCTTTACACAGCATCCGAACTGACAATTATTTGACCATTACATCAAAGATTTCCTATGGGGAGAACCATCCTTCTGTATGACATCACTCAACCAGAAGCATCAAGCCATACACGTGCCTGTTATTCTTTAATTCAGCCTAGGCCTCAGAGTTTGTGTGACAGGCTCTATGCTGAAGGTCAACATACCCATGGTGTCCTTCAAGTGAGCAAAGGCTCCAACAAGTCTCTCTCTCTCTCTCTCTCTCTCTCTCTCTCTCTCTCTCTCTCTCTCACACACACACACACACACACACACACACACTTCTGCAACCAACCCAAGCAGTACACTTGTTTGGTGTTGGGAACCTCAAGCAGGAATCTTGCCAAGTCACCCCTACCCAAAAATATCTTACAACCCTTTTACTACAGGGCATTGCTAAAAAGCTATCACCTTCCTTGTTTTGGAGCCAACCTTGAATCTGGGTAGCTGTAGGATCTCTCCAGAGGCCATCAATTAGGGTCAGGCCCAAAGGCATGTGGTAGTAGTCACTAGAAAATGAACTCAAATGTCATCTTTGCCATTAAGTCTCTGGCAGCCACACCCATATTTGACCCCCCCGACATGTCCAGATCCTTAAGTCCCCCCAACCTCTTAGGAAGCAGAAAGGACAATGTCATTCAGGTGCAGTATCCCACTCAGAAGGGGCCCGGACAGGAGCCTTTCACTGGGCCTGAATGTACAAGTAAGCCACCTGCTAGCAACTAGGCCTGCTTCCTCACTGCTACAATGCTAAGGACTGAGGTGGTAGCTCAGGCTGTGGGGAGCCCTGGGAGCCTTCCTCTGGCAGAAGATTAGGATATGACCAGTAGGCAGCAACTGGAGGTCCACAGGAGGCAGCTCAACACCGCTGCAGTCTGCTATAAGTTCAGGACTGGCCCTCGGAAACATCCTAAGTGTGTATTATGTCACTGACATCCAGGCCCTGTACTTTACTTTGTGTAAAAGCTCGACAGTGTTCCCCAGGGAGCTGCGTGCCCGAAGCCCTGCTGGTTCCTGCCATGAGCAAAAACAGGGACAGCACACAGAGGAACTACCAAACAAGGATTTACGATAATGTTTAATCTGCCAAATATACAAGTTGAATTTGAGGAGCATGTCTTGTCTGGGTGATGCACAGTAACCAGAAGTTTCTTGAAATGATCAATGGGTAGGGTTAAAAATGGGCACTAGCCCTGACCAGGAGGGTGGGAAGGGGACAGAGCGGAGAGGAGAGGCCTTATCGGACGGAACTGGCCAGGCACAAACCTTGGACCTTTCGAGGCACAGGCTCCCGGACAGCCCCTCTGAGTGAGCACCCAGACAATCTGGGCTGGTTGTCATCAACTCCCACAGCAGCTGCCTGTTGGCACTACCCCCCCCCCCCCACTCCCCCCGCTAACGTGCAATCTACTGGACAAATGGAATCTCCTTACCCCACTTCCCAGGCACCCCCCCCCCCCCAACCAGGGTTCCAAATTCTAAAAAAAGCAAAAACATTCAAATGGTTACATATGAAATGCTGTCCTGCATCTTTCTGTCTCAAAGATAGCAGCTGCCCCTCCCCCCCAGTCCCACCCCCCCCACATCCCCTGAACAATTTCTGTGCCAAGATGAAGAGGAGGCCCCAGGCCGTAGGGGCTCCTGGCCAAAGGGGCTGCTGCAGCGGCGCCAGGGCACAGGGTGGGTGAGACATGGCAGAGGTCCTGGCGGCACGGCCCAGTTCCCCGGCATCTCCTCCCACAGGCCAGCTTACTTATTCAGGGAGAGTGACTGCATTCGTTTTCCTGACAAAGTTGCGTCATCTTTTGCTGAGGATTGGAAGGGAAAGGTGGGGGTTAGAACATAGCAAAAATACCTCCCACATACCTCTGGATCACAGAGCTTCAGGACTGAGGCCTCAGAAAACATTTTGTGCAAACAGACTGCGCTAATAGAGAGCCAGGGATCCAGGCTGCCACCCAAGGGAGAGCGCATTTCTGCTGAGGCCACAGGTCCAGGCATCCAGATATTCCTGCTGTGCTCAACTGAGTGGCTGTTCATTCAGGCCCACCCACCAGCAGTCTGGTGGCTACTGAGAACCTGCAGAGCCCCGCAATTCCAGCCTCTCTCTGGGTGTTCTGAAGCCTAATGTCAAGTCAGCAACAATACCTAGCTGCACAGTGAGTCACAGTGAGTCCTGTCTTGCTTGGGTTTGGGAAGCCAATGAGTCAAGATAAATAAGTTCAGAGAAGGGTGATATGGATGCCCTGGTGAGTTCTCAGTTCTAGGCCTCAGTTTCCTCATAATTAGGTATATAGGCAAGAAAGTAGGCTAAGGGCTCCCTCATAAGCACCCCTCCCCCGTTTCACGGAGGGTCTTAAGGTAAAATACTCCCTACACTAGACAGATCCAGGCCTGTGAGGCCCTGGATAACCTTTAGATGCCAGAGGGAGTGAGGGAGGGTGAGGAGTGGCACACAGGCTGATGCCTAGTGTAAGTTTCTTACAGATAGCTCCACCACCTCAAGCGCCTGGATGGAGTGACAGCTCTGGGCATAGAAACTTCTGGTTTTATAAGGCTCAAAGATCTGCTGGTGCTGAGGCCTTTTGCTGCTGCAGTCAGTCAGTGAGCGCTAAACAGGGCTCTGTTGATTCCAACCCTCCTCTGACTCCATGATGGTGACAGAGCATCTCTCCAGAGAGTGAAAAGCTTTACTGGCTGACACTAGGCAAAAACTTGGACAGGCAGCTGTCACTCCTCAGCCTCTCCAACCTTACAGGCAGGGTTCAGGGTCCTGTCCAAAACCAGTCGGGTACCCGTCGCTGGGGCTGACAGACTCAGACCTACCTTTCCTTTCCTCTTCTTTCTTTCTTGCTGCCTCCTCCCGCTGTTTCCGGATGATTGCCAGCCGGGCAAGGTCGGCCTTGGCCTGCTCTGTCTTCCCAGCCAAATGCATCTTCATGTAGCGCTCTTTTGCTTTCTGCTTCTCTATTTCTTCTCTGTTTGGATAAAATAATGTCAGTGTCATCACTGTTAATGGAAGCACCCAGGTGCAAAGGAAGAGGATACTCAGCTCTGGTCCATGTGTTTCACTTAGTGGACACCCTCAAATAAGCAAGGAAAGGTAACGGGCCCAAGTGGCAAACTCCCATGAGAACCCTGGCCCAAAAGGGGACAGTGCCTTCTTGCAGGGACCAGGTTGGTGCCTGAAGACTTCAGAGAGTTTAGTGGCCACAATGCGAATGTGGAACTTAAACCAAGAACACTGTGTTCCAGAGATGACAAGGAAGGCACCAGTTAGGGAATGGAAGCCACAGATGACAGGCAAGAGACACAACGTGACTAGAGAGCCCTGGGACCCAGCACATCCTCACAGTAGCCCAGGTGCACCTCCCAAGCAGGTGAGCCCCCCAGCCAGGGTAAGAATAAAAGTAGGATTCCGCGCAGAGCAGGAAGGACCATCAGCTCCCCTGAGTCTCACTAGAACGTGAGGTTAGAAAGCTCCATCTCCATTTCACTGATACCTGGGAGGAGCCACATAAAGAGTAAAGAGCCCTGGCAGGGGCAGCAGAGGGGCTTCCTGGAGGCCTTCCTAGTGTACAAGGCTGGATAGTTGGAAGCAAAGCACAAGGACCCGCTTCAGGAGAACAGATGAGAAACTCAGCCATCAAGGGCTTGATGGGGAAATACTGCCCTCAGGAGACTGGACCAGACACCTACTATGGAGGTGTAGAGGTAACACTATTGGCCAGCAGATCCTGGCAGGGATGTGCCAGATTGAGATGTCTCTTAGTTATTCAGGACTAAGCAAGGTTGCTTCAAGGTTCTGCAGGGCCACCCCAGTGAAGACCAAGTACCAGAAAGTTGCAGGCTTTCATAGTCATCATTTCTGTTGGGCAAAGTAATGGAATCTTTTTGGTACTGGTGAGAACTCTAGGCTCAAAGAGGACAGCAACTTATTCATGGCTGCTCAGTAAAGTGGCAGATCCCTAAAGGTGGGGGTAGGCGGGGCATTAGAGTCCTTCTCTAGGACTGCCCAGCTTGATGGGTTTCTGGGGAAGCACCCGCGGAAGCGCCCGCGCCCGCGCCCACGCCCACGCCCGCGCCCACGCAAGCACCACACCAAACCAAATGGAGAGGTACAGAGACAGAGTGTCTTCCACAGCCTCAGTGACACTCAAATCCCTTCTCTGTAGAGTTTTCAGATATGTTCTTCAGTCACCGTGGGATCTGAACAGGGTGGCAGGCTAGAATACCATCAGCTTTTGGCCAGTTAAAGGTCCCGAGGGTGTCTTGTCCCATAAAGTCAACGAGGCTGTAGGTGTGGCTGGGAGCCAGAGCGTCTGCCCTGGGGCCCTAGTCTGTGTACTAAGGTTGCAGGTCCACCAAGCAGACCTTACCGTTCTCTCCTTGATAGCTCCTTTGGCCCATCCAGATCCAGTTGTGTGACCTTCTTAGTCGTCTGTGCCACCCGGTTTGGGTTCTCAATGTCAATGAGCCCTTCCACACCTTTTCGCTTTTGCTAGGACAGAACAGGACTGTTATGAAAGGTTAGGTCTTGGGGGACCTCCGACACCAAGCCACCTACAGCCCATCAGGATGGGGACACCACTTTGGAGTATCTCACCAATCTGGGAGGGGCAAAGAAAATGAGCGTGTACAATGACCACCCGTGTCAGGTCCAGCAGCCTGGTAGCTCAAGGTCAGCAGAGAGTACTGCCCCTTTCAATCTCAGTCTCCAGATCAGGTTCCCATGGAACCCTAAGCCTGACTTTTCTCTAGAATAGCCATATGGTGGGTTCCCAGAGCAGGGTGAGCCATGGTGTTTAGTTCCCACACATCTCAGCTTTGAGGAGGAAAGAAGAGACCTGAGAAGCTAAACCATCTTGTCTGGCCTCAGTGAGAGAGGGTGTGCCTAGTCCTGCAGTGACCTGATGTGCTAGGGTAGGGCTGGTACCCAGGGAGCGGGGGGAGGCTCCCACTTCTATGAGAAGGAGAAAGGGAAGGGGGGGGGGTTGGCCTGTGTGAGGGGGAAACTGGGAGGCGGGGGGAGGGGTACTGTGATCAGGACATAAAGTGAATAAATAAATTAATGGGAAAGAAAAAAAAAGAAGCTGAACCATTTTAATCTTATCTGGGAGGCCCAAGAAGAAATGAAAACACAGTTCTACAGTAGGTTTCCCCAAAATGATCAGAAAGGAGCTTCCAGATGCTGACTGATGTGGCCACAGGTTCCATGTGCCTACATCCAACTTGACTACCTCTCTCTACAACAAGCAACAAGACCTACCCTCACCCGACCTGATCTTTCCTTCCCTCAGCATGCCCAAAGCATGGCTGGAATCTACTCCCTCTTCTACCCTGCTACTGCCAATCACCGAAGAGTAAGCCACGGATGCCTTCTACTGAATTCCTCCACAACATCTTAGCATCTGCTCCCAGAGAAGCCAAACTCAGCGATGGGATGGTAGGCTGGGTAGAGTACAGGCACTTACTGCAAACCTGAGCCCCAGGACCCATGATCCCTGCAGCTTGTGAGATCACACACTCATCACAGCGTGCTGCACGCCACACATGCATCACAGCGTGCTGTACACCCCCCCCTCCACACACGCATCCCAGCGTGCTGCACGCCACCCCCTCCACACACGCATCACAGCGTGCTGCACGCCACCCCCTCCACACACGCATCACACATGCTGCACGCCGCCCCTCCACGGTAAGTACATTTTAAAACAAAAATAAAAAGCAAACCTGGTTATCTTTCTCCTACTTTCAGGTATCCAGTTGCCCCTGCCTAGCTCCTGATGTGCTGAAGCCAACGCTCTCCTGTAACTACAGAGGGCCCTCCTCTCTTTGTTCATCTGGCACCATTTGCCCACTAATCACAGCTCAGCAGCCCCCACTTTCTGTTCTTCGAACATGTAGAGCTTGTTCCCACCCCAGGACCTTTGCACTTTGCTTGTCTGGCAGCCTTAACTGCTCTGCCTGCCATTTGTTGTTTGTTTGTTTCTGTTTTAAACCTGGCTGAAGTCACCTTGCTAGCTATCCCAAGTAGCCTCTCCTCTACCAGCCTGAGCCGTAGCAGTTTTCAGTTTGAATTCCCACTGCTCACTCACTTCATTTTCACTGTGTGTTCCCATTAGATCCTGAGTCCTAAAGAGCAAGAGCTTCTGGTAATTAACGGCAGGCACGTGACATCATTCGGAGGCTGAGGCAGGAAGACCAGTCCATCAACGAGCTTAAAGGCCAGGACCAGGTACAGATCAAGTTTGAGGCCTAGTTAGGATACATGAGACCCTAGCTCCCAGTGACACGTAGCTGGGTAAAGAACTTCTCTTGCACACCTGATGTCCTGTGTGTGATCCCTGGAACTCACACAGTGGAAGGAGAGAACCCACTCCACAAAGCTGTTTTCTGACTTCATATGCTAATCCCCCACCCCCCAATTAAAAGACAAAGCAAACTGGGGATGGTGGCACACACTCAAACCCAGCACTCTGGGAGGGGGAGGCAGAACTGTCAGGATGTCACAGTAGCCTAGGTTATATAGGACCCTGTCTTAAAAACCCAAACACACATTTATCTGACCAGTGACTGAGTGTGGCCTGCAGTATACAGACTCACCTGGTAGTCATCATCTTCATCTTCGCTCTCATCTGAGTCTAGAGACTTCTTTTCCTTTTTGGGGTCACCTGAAGCCCCATCTCCACCTTCTTCTTGTTCATCTTCTTCCTGTTTCAGAAATGGACAACCTGCAGAATCAAAAATGCAAAACAGACCCCCAAGAATGTAACACCCACAGCCACCCTCTAACTGTGGACCTTCACATTAAGCCCCTGGAAGGCTCAAACCTAGTATGACAAAGGTCCTAACTCAGTGACCCTGGCTACTCAGCTTCATGGACCAAAGGCCAAAGGACCTGATACAGCCACAAGACTCTGATCCTTTATAGCCACCTTGGTCAGCTCTGAAAGAAGCTTACCTCAGAGGGTCACAAAGACCCAGGTATGGAGCTAAAAACTGTGCACCTGCTGGCGTGGTACCTGCTACATGCAGCTGCCAAAGTAACTTTCCTGGTCACGTCTTCTTGGTTGTATGCTCCCATGGTCACACCTGCCCACATATGGCCTTTTGGCACCAAATGCCCAAGACTACACCTTAGCAGCCTACCAGCCTCTACATTTCTTTCTGTCTCACCAAAAAACAACAACAACAACAAAAAACCAAAAAAACACTGGAAAGAGCCAACACTGTAGTTCACACCTGTAATCTCAGCATCTAGGAGGCTGAGGCAGGAGGATTGCCAAGAGTGCAAACTAGCCTGGGCTACATAGATTCTGTTCCAAAAAAACAAAGTAAGAAAGCCCTATAAAACCCTTATATCCACCCTCCTCTTAACAGCCACCTACACATTCTCCAAGGTTCCATGCCAGGGACTCTACAAAGCTCTCCCAGAATCTCAGCTAGAGATGGCTTCTCCCCTTCTCAGGGATCCTGGAAGAGGGGCTGTCTGCTCCCTTAAGCCCTTAATTCAGGTGTGGATATTCACTGTTACAGAGGATGCAGATAAGAGTAGACTGGACAGTGTATCCTAGCCCAGAGGAAAGGGAACTACTAGGTCAGCTTGAAATGGAGGAGGGCAGGCAGCACTAGTAAGTCACAGAAGAGGGGATGTTGAAGAGAGCCAATAGCAATACACTGAAGGGTGTGGGAAGGCAGGCTGTATGTTGTACAGAGTCTGGCAGGCAGCCCTATGGGGGGGGGGGGGGCTGCAGGGAATTGATTGAGGTTGTAGATGGACAGCCGCTGGTAGAGAGAGGGCCTCTAGGAGGCAGGCAAAAAGGACCATGAGTGGAGACCACCAAAGCAGCTACTGCAAAGTGGGCAAAGTCCCTTCTTGTTGGTCCAATCATAGGACCACCCTTCTGTACTGTGACTGGCTGCTTCAGGGCTCACCCCTGCCATCTGGTGTCCTTCCCACCCTCATGTGTGACGTCTCTTGGAGAACAGAGCCAGAAGCAAGGCAACATACTGGGCCACTGGAGCGGACAGACATGTACTCACGTTGGCCTTCTGCTTCTCAGCCTGTAGCTGGGCATCGATCTCCTCAGGGCTTGTATACTGCCTCACTCGGCCTTTGTGGCCTCCCTTTCTACCTGCACAAAGATCAGTAGTTTAGGAAGGTGAGAGAGAAGTCAGCCTTCTACACTGAGCCCCAAAAGGCTGTCCTGTTCAGCCCAAGGGAACCTTACCTACCTTCACCAAGTACCACCCAAACCTACAGTGATCTCCAAGGATAAAAGCAGTGGCTTAAGACACCTGGTGCATGGATTGCCGGATGTTGGTTCCTAAGAACGAGACCTAAGGTGAGGAGAGGGGAGACAGTCTGACTGACTCCTGTTTTCTTAAAATCCAAATATAGCTGGGCACAGTGGTGTACATCTTTAGTTCCAGCATTCAAGACTGCAGAGGCTGGCAAGATATGGATCTCTAGAGTTCCAGGCCAGCCTGGTCTACAAGTGTAGGGCAGAGTGAGACCTTATCACAAAAAACCAACCAACCAACCAACCAAACAGACAAACAAAATAAATCCTAAAGCAAACAGAGAAGCATGAAACATAGATGCCTCTTCTGGTACTACAAAGCCTTTTCCCCCAAAGGTACATCACAAGAGCCACTGCTGGTTTTGTACCACAGATAAGGAGACAATGTCAAACAATGTGTAAAAGAGGAAGAATTCTGAAGTCAAAAGCTCTGGGTTCCGATCCCAGCTGTACCACTTCCTACGTCTGTAGCTCTGTGCACCTTCCCAGAGCCTCCCTTTCCTTTTTTCCCACAAGGCTGCCATGGAAGTAAGTTGGATAACATTCGAAAAGCAACTGGGATTCTGCATGGCACTGAATAAGCAACATAAAATGTCTGTTAGTCAGTCCTAATACACTAGTTGGTAGTAAAATGTAAGTCAGCACTGGCTCCATAAGCACACTACTGCCAATGGCAGCACGAAGAATAAAATACTCCATGTTTATGTTGGCATATGGAAGAGAATACTTACAGGCTAAAAGCCCAAGACGTACCAGTAGAAACTCTGTAATCAGAATTAAACCAGCAAATAGGGCTGGAGAAATGGCTCAGCAGTTAGGAACATTTGCTGTTCTTTCAGACAGCCCTAGTTGGTTCCCAGCACCTACAGGGCAGCTCAAAATCATCTGTCAGCCCAGGTCCTGGGTGATCTAATGCCTTCTCCTGCCCTCTGTGGGCTCTGCATGGACATGGTGCACTTACGTATGTGCGGACAAAGAACACACACATACAAATCTCACATAAAAAAATTAAAACTAGCAAGATTAAAGTTAAATATAGACCCAGCAGCAGTCTAACACTGATCAGGACTGACAGTGACAGTTCATATAAGAGGACCCTGGTGTTCTAGTCGGAATACTACACCAATTCCTGCTAAAGCTAGTTTATCTGGGTTGCAACCCCTTGGCATCGAGATGTAGGTGTGGCTGTGGCTTCTACTGCCAAACAGGACCTCTCTTGATTTCGGCAGACCCCTTACTGTGAGTAGAGAACCTATAATTAGACAGCTAGAACTGCTCCAAGCTCTGGAGACCACTGCAGAGACACAGGGACTTCCTAGACAGCAGCTGCAGAGTTGTAATTGAGCCGCCAACAGCCTACACCACCTGTTTTTAATGACTACCTGAGTTCCCAGGGGTATCTAGGTATGCTCATGAAAGGCCTATTGTGAGATATCAAGCTTTACCATTAAAAACAAAACAAAACAAAACAAAAAACAAAACCAAGAAAGCAACACCCTTTCTTGACCTCTTAATATTCCAGGTTGAGGTAACAGATGGAAACTGGTTATCACATTCTCTACACTTGTCTATGGGATACTGACCTTGGTTTGGTTTACACAGGCTCTTTCAAGACTCTTAAAAAATAATTCACAGTGTATTGAAAACAGAATTGGTCCTTTGCTCCTGGGAAATTTTTAAATAGTTTTTAACCATTGTTTTCTCATATTTAGCCCAAGCAAGGAAACAAGCCTTGTCTGCCTGAAAAACTTCTCAGAAATCAAGACTAAGTCCATTAACTATGATTTCATATTCCCAACCTTGGAGTCAGGAGCTGAAAAAAGTTCCTTTGCTTAAAGATGAGACTGGGGAACAAAAGAGTACTCTTCTAGACACAGGATAAATCAGCAGAGAACTAGGTTTAGACGCACTTGGCCCTGTAAAGCCTATTATCTGAATATTGACAGGAAGCAATTTAAGCTTGAAAAAGCTCCAGGCAGATGTTCCTGTGGGCTCACTGCATTAACGGGCTTAACACTCGAGCTGCCGACATCCACAGAACATCTGTTCTGTGCTGGGAGCTAGCCAGACCCTTAACAGCGATTTATTCTATCATCCTGTAACTCCTGTCCGCCTGTCTCCTACTCATCAAACTAAGTCATATTAATACCCCTATATTCAGATGAAGAAAACGAGCTAGGTTAAAGTCTTGTTTGAGGCCACAGAATTAAGATGGGATATATTTGGTATTCAAACCCCGGATTCCAAATACAATGTACGAAGGGAAACGCTGTCTTCTTCGTCTCTACACACAGTAATAGCTGGGCATTTCGGGGTTGCGGGGCACTGGGCTGAGTACGTGGGTTACTTAGTTTACGCCTCTCATCATAACAAGAGATAGATATAATCAATGACCCCCCTTTTGGAAACGACAACACCGAGACACAAAGAAGTTAGGCGACTGGCTCAGAAGCACATCCTTAATGGCAACGGTGCAAGGAGAAGAGTCCAAGCCAGGTCCCACATCATCAAGTCAAGGTCTGATTATGAGGCAGGCGTGGCAACATTTGAGCTCCACAGAAGCCACATTTTATGCTCGAGGCAGACAGGCTCCGCACCAGCGCGGGACGCGGTGACTCAGTCTCCGGCCAGCCAAATGGGAGGACAAACTTCAGACACTCCCGAGGCTTGGAGGAAAGACTCTGGGTCCCGCTTTCCTCCGAGACAAGGACCCAGCACCCGCGATTCTCCTCAAAAATCCCCGACGGAGAGGCCCTCGACCACTGTGGTCCTCAGCTTCCTAGTCGGGACAATTGAGCGTCGAGGCCCACGCATGGCTGAGAGGCGACGAGGATGGCCTCCTTCGGCGCGGATCTCCTAGAGGCCCCAGGCCCGCGGGCGGAGGGGACGGCGGCAGCCGGCCTACGGCTACCACTACAGAAGCCACGCGAACCACGCGCGCCCACCCCCTCACCTCCTTTAGGCATCTCGGCTCCGGCGGCTGCAGCGGCGGCGGCGCCTCGAACTGACACCGGAACCGGAAATGCCTTGGGATCGACTTCTTCCGCCCGGCCTGGTCCCTCTCCGCGCGCCGCCGCCGCTGCGAGAAACTGGGCCCTCACCGATGCCGGGCTGTCTTGAAAGGTGCCTGAATTCCTGGCCAGAACGCGTGCTGCCAGGAATCCGCGTTCCCCGGTGTCCCTGTCCGAGGAGACACGTATCCGTGCGGGCCACCCCCAAAGGAAGTGAGAGGAAAAGGGCCGTACGGTTTCCGGAATTCTAGATAGGCAGTGCCACGGACACCTAAGATGACGCAATCTCCGGGCGATGTGGGCGGGGCCCCGCGAGGGCCTTATGCTGAAGAGTTTCTCACCGGAGCGGAAGCCGTCAATAAAGAAGCGGCATCCTTAGGTGCTTGAGTTTCCGGTGGGTGTTTCTTTGCTCGGTTCTCGAATACTATACCTTTGGCAATGGTTACGGGCAGGAGGGCTGTGTGAGTTGCTTAAGCGGCAGAGGCTGGAGTCCCCGATGACTTGGTGTCTTCATCGTTCTGCACAGGGGATGGTAGACTTGGGGCTCGCTCTTTCTGAGTGTGCGTGTTTTCCCCACGACGTTTTCTCTTCCGGGACCGTTTTCTGTCTACCGCTTTTTTCTCAGATGCTGCTCTTGGGTTTTCCGCCACTGTCCCGTCTGTACTTCGCTCTCGTTCACCCTTTTTCCCGAACTCTTCTACGTCTGTAAACAGCCCAACACCTCTTTCCTCCTGATACGATCACCTCTTCGTTTTACCTCTCCCCGGACCCGAGAGTCTCTTGGGTTGAATCCTCCTAGGTCAGGAGAAAGTGATTCTCTAATGAGGCTGCGCGCCCTGGGAAGGGCTCAGATTCAATCTATCTCTTAACGTAAGCCCTGGAAAAACCCGAACAAAGACCACTGATGGGGAAGTCAGACGCCTTTAATCTGTTAGACTCGCCAGTTCTCAGCTATGTGACCCTGAGTCCACCTCTTAGAGTTTGATTGTTCATTTATTAGGTTGTTAAGGAGGTGTGGGTGTGGTGGGGGGTTGTCAAGTGCCAGTCACCATACAGTACACCATACAGTAGAATTGAGTTCATTTTTGAACAGATGAATTAGTTATGCTTATAGGTTTCTCTTTACCAGCCAGAAAGCTTTATGCAATTTGAAGGAAAAAAAAAGGTTTTCTGTTTAGATTTTGACTGGCCTGCTTCGTTGTTCTAAAAAGAGAGATTTTGGCAGCTATTTAAGGTGTGTAGTCTACTGCTCTTATTCTACAGATGAGACAGAAGACTGAAGAGGAAAAGTAATTACCCCCAAAGTCACAGAATAATTGGTAAATCTGGACAAGAACCCAGGCTTGTAACTTCGAAGACCAAGGATTTTTATATTACTCTCTTAGGAAAGAGACCCAAAGGTATTGTGCACTCTTTCTTCTCTCTCTCTCTCTCTCTCTCTCTCTCTCTCTCTCTCTCTCTCTCAATGGGGTCTCAAGTAGTCTGGATTGAACTCAAACTCACCATATACCCGAAACTGGCCTTGAACTCCTAATCCTTCTGGCTCCACTTCACATATGCTTGGATAATATGTGTGTCACCGTTCTCATCTAGGGAAGCTAAAAAGCTGTTTTGGGCCGTCTGGAGAATGATCTACCGTGGACATACTTTTGGTTTGAATGAGTGGTAGATAGCAATCCAAAGTAAAGAAAAAAATAGCTAGAGAGAATCGGGAGGGAAGGGTAGATAAACAAAGCATCCAGCAGAAATCAGCTGGGGAAGCTGCTTTAAGGCATGCAGCTGGAGTGCCCAATAGAGTTACGGATATAAATATAGAGATGTCTCAGATGAGGCTTCCAAGCAGAAGAACAAATTGTAACAAGTAGAAATGACTGACACCAGATTTGTTGCTCACAGCATCCAGCAGAATCTGATTGAGGAAACTGAAGCAGTCAGTCAGAGTTCCTGATTGAACTTTATCTCAGTGGCCGAGCTTCCCATGGCTGAAGTTCTGACAGTTCTGGCTTCTCTTTTCTACTGTAGATGCTTTTATATCATGAGATAAATAATAGATTACCTTCCAGCATATCTCAAGCAAGGCCTCAAATGTTTTTATTCTTGGGCTGTTTTGCTGTTCTTATTCTTCCCTATTGTAGAGAGTGTGTGTTGGGGGTGAGGGAACAGCCTATGCCCAGAGAAGAGGCTGGGGAGGATACTGAGACACCTGTTTCGGTCTGAAATGGGGGCAGAGACATCACTTGGTTACTTAAGGTCATAACATACATTACACTTTCTGAGCTTGACAGCTCGAGGAGCAGAGGAATGGCTGCCAAACCTCTTTGGCAACCTGAGACTCAGAAAGCAGTTGATTTTCTTGTAGATCTTTATAAGCTATCTTGCTGGGAAATGCCCAAAGTCAAAAGAAGCCGGAAAGCACCTCCAGATGGCTGGGAGTTGATTGAACCAACGTTGGATGAACTAGATCAAAAGATGAGAGAAGGTGAGTGGGGTCCTTCTGCCTGGGTGTGCTGGACAGTGTCAAGGCTCAGTGTCTCCAAGGAAAGAAAGAAAGAAAATCACTGAGAAGAGGCTTGTAGCAAACTGGCCATGTTTTGTTTATCAGCGCAGAGTGCTTGAAAGTTCTGAAGAGTAAGATAACATTAATGAGAGTATGGTCCCCCACCCCAAAAAGGTTTGTTGTTGTTTTATTATTAGTGTATTTGTGAAAGATCAGGTGTCTTTTTCACTTTTAGGGTTTTGCTGGAGTCAGGATGTCCAGCAGACATAGTTCTGGCTGTCCTGGAACTCAATGTATACACCAGCTGGCCTTGAACTCATGCCTCTGCCTCCCTAGCATTTTTTTTTTTTTTTTTTTAGATTTTATTTTACTTTGGGGGTGAGGGTGGGGTGGGGGATGTATGCATGTGAGTATAGGTGCCTGGGGAAGCCAGAAGGTGTAAGAGCTCCTAACTTGCAGCAGAGTTAGAAGCACTTGTACCCCACCCTGACATGGGTGCTGGGAATAGCCCCATTGTGGAGTCTTTATTCATGCCCTTTTTTCTTTTTGAGACTCTAGCTTTGGCTGGCCTAGAACTCTGCCACATACTCACATTCTTTTTGTGGGTCTTTCTTCACTCTTACACAGTTCAGGCCTCACACCTCCAGCATCTGAATGATGGCCATATTTAGAGTCGGTCTTTCTACCTCAATCAGGCCAACGTGATTTAGCTCATTCCTCAAGTGGGGCTCCCATAGGTGATAACTTTAAAAGCCATCTTACAGGATGACTGCTTAAATTAGTATTTGTGTGTGGCAAGGAGGGTAGTCATTTCTCTCCTGTGGCTTCCAGGGATCAGACTCTTAGCTGCTTTGGGAGCAAGCACTCTTACCTACTGATCTGTCCCATGGGCCCCCTGAAAAAAATTTTTTTTAAATATATTTGAGTGTTTTGCCTCATGTGTACTGTTTGCCTCTAGTATTTACAGTGGCCAAAAGAGGGACGCTGGATCCCTGGAGTTAGTTATGAGCTGCCACATAGTGCTAGGAATAGAACCTGGGTTCTCTGTAAGAACAGCCAGTGCTCTTAACCACTGTGTCTTCTCTTCAGCTCGCCTTGAATTTCTGTTTAAAACAGTCTTTGGATACCTGTTTACAGCTAATCTAATCATTGCTATGAAGAGGTTATACCTGCAGCAGTAATTGTTGGTTGGTTTTTCTTTTTTTTTTTTGGTTTTTCGAGACAGGGTTTCTCTGTGTAGCTCTGGCTGTCCTGGAACTCAGAAATCCGCCTGCCTCTGCCTCCCAAGTGCTGGGATTAAAGGCGTGCGCCACCACTGCCCGGCTTGCAGCAGTAATTGTTAAGCCAGTTGCTTTCTCTGTCCTTAACTGATTGTGCTAGACTGTCTCTGACACACCCAGAACTTAGAGTCAAGTTGCTGTGGGCCAAGAGGTTTCTTGAAAACAAAAGAAATCAGAGTGTGCAGTAAAAGAAGAGTCTGTTTTCAGCTCTTTGATGTATTCCTAGACTTACGGCAACTCTTAACTTCTTGGGGAATTGCAGGACATTTTCTGCACCATTTTGCACTCTGCTAAAGGGCTTGAGGATTCCAGGTTCTTGTCAGCCCTTTTAATTGTTCATTATTTTCACTACTATCTGCCTGAATATAAAATAGTCATAGCTGTAGTTAAGGAAGCAAACATGCTACAGCCTCTGTAGAATGACTAGCTCCAAAACACATACATGCTTTTTTCCTCCCCAGCCGAAACCGAACCCCATGAGGGAAAGAGGAAAGTGGAATCTCTGTGGCCCATCTTCAGGATCCATCACCAGAAAACCCGCTATATCTTCGACCTCTTTTACAAGAGGAAAGCCATAAGCAGAGGTAAGTGTAACTGGCTAAATTCCTTGACCTTTAAAAACCTGTTACTATGTGTGCATACTTGTGGTGGCAAGCATGTGCCTTGGCTTCCATGTGAAGGTTGCAGGACAACCTGCAGGCTTTGGTTCTCTCTTTTTGCCACGTGGGTCTGGGGGATCAAATTCAGGTCATTAGGCCTGTATAGAAAGCATCCTTGGCCCCTGAGCCATCTTGCCTCTTGACTTGTTTTGTACTTGAGTGGCTTTCAAGATTTATACAGTAGTTCATAAAAAGCTGGGCCTGGTGCACACACCTTTATTTAATCCCAGCACTCAGGAGGCAGAGGCAAGCTAACCTCTATGTGTTTGAGGCCAGCCTGGTATACAGAGTTCCAGGACAGTCAGAGCTGCAGAGAAACCCTTGTCTTGAAAAACCAGAAGAGGAAGAGGAGGATGAGAAGAAAGAAGGGAAAAAAAAGCCGAGTGTCATGGTTCACACCTGTACTTTCAGCATTCGGGAAGCAGAGGCAGGAAGACTAGGGAGCTCCAGCTAACCCTTGACTAATACGTTGCAGTAAACCTCGAACCCAATTAAGCCCATGCAAGGAAAACATAACTCAATCAGTATGAATACAAGCTGCGCACCTAGATCGGGCGGCTCCACCACCACACTACTATATCCCCAGCTGTGAGAGCCCCTGCTACCTCCATTTCTTTAGGTAGGCCATGTGCTTCTGCTCCATTCTCCTTCCACCCCTCCTCTTCTGTCTTTCTCTCTCCTTCCTCTCCTCTCTCCTTCCTCTCTTCTCTCCCCTCCTCCTCTCTCCCCAAAACTTTTTAGCTCCACCTTCTCTTCCACTGCCCAATCCCCAGCTCTAGCCTTTATTTGCACGTTATAATGGGGAGAAGGTTCACATGAAGTCACCCGAGTAATGATTCTCTCCTGTCCCAGGCAGCCCCTCTTGAGAAAGTGGAATTAGCATCAAAATAGAAACAGCACCAGGGCCATCCACAACAGTACCGGAAGGTTCTGGCTCCAGAAATGAAAATTAAAGCAATGGTTATCTTTGCAAACCCATCAAGCATCAGTTTAAATAAGGTTACACTACATAGCTCTGGCTGGCACGGAGCTTATATACAGACTGGCCCGGCACAGTGCTCTGCCTGCCTTTGCTAATTTCTGGGATTACTGGCTTTTGTTGTTGATTTTTAGTTTTGTTTTTTGAGACAGGGTTTATGTAGTCATAGCTCTCCTAGAACTCAATTTATAGACCAGCCTGGCCACGAACTCAAAGAGATTGTTCTGTCTCTGTCTCCCAAGTGCTGGGATCAAAGGCTTGTGCCACCATATCTAGCTTAACGTTTCCTTTTAGTCCAAGGTGAAGGCGGGTTTGTCATGCCATGTTCTGGTGCCTTGTCCCCAACTTTCTGACAGAACTCTATGAATACTGCATTAAAGAAGGCTATGCAGACAAAAACCTGATTGCAAAGTGGAAGAAGCAGGGCTATGAGAACCTGTGCTGCCTACGCTGCATTCAGACACGGGACACCAACTTTGGCACCAACTGCATTTGCCGGGTTCCCAAAAGCAAGCTGGAAGTGGTAATGCCTGACGGTTGGATGGGGGCTTATTTTCTGTTTAAAACTTTGCCTTAGTTGACCATAAGGGGTATTTTGGGAAGTAGTTTCATCACTAGAACCCTGCTAGCCACCCTTCCAGACCAGGCATCCTTTTGAGATGGTGCCTGGGGCTGGTCTCAGTACTGCCAATGGGCAAATAACTTATTACTTAATTATTTAATAAGGGAACCAAACCTTATTGCTTAGGGAGTAGTGATATCAGTAGCTCTGAGGTGATGGTAGGACTATGCTAGTGAGGCTGGCTGTCAGATAACTTATCCCTCTAGTCTCACCAGGACATTAATCTTACATGTCTTCTACTAGAACTTTGTTCCAAAGCCAGGAGTAGCTCATGCCTTTAAATCCCAGCACTTGGAAGGTTGAGGCCAGCCTGGGCTAGTACTGAGATCCTGCTTCAAAAAGGAAACATGGCTTCAAGGGTAGGCCAGGCACCTAGCAGCAGTGCTGGTGTACAGCAGCTGGGCTCCAGTCTCCAGACCTGTGACCTGGAGCACAGACGGAGATCAGAACAGATTGGCCGTCCATCAGCTTCACCTGTTTCCTCTCAGTTCACTGAAGCAAGACTTAATACCCAGAGTTTTCATTGAGTGCAGATGGCCTCAGCTCAGCAGGCCGCTCTGTCCTCTGTACCAAGGGTGGGGCTCTGTGTGGATGTGCTGAGCTAGTGAGCAGTAGCTGCTTCCCAAGAAGCTCTTGGTGTCCCAGCCTGTGGTTGAGGTTTAACTAAGCTTCAGGGCGGGATTGTTGCCTTAGTTGGTAGAGCCATCTAGAATGCATGTAGCCCTGGAAGCCCTGGGTTCCATCTCCAGTGCCCCATCTGTAATCCTAGCAGGGCCATCCTTTGAGACTCTTCAGTTAAAACAGATCTAACCGGGCTTTACCAGAGAACTTTATTTGTTTAGAATGGGCTCATGGCCTCCAGAAAAGGAGATAAAGACAGCACTGTCCCAGCCCCCCAGCCAGCCACTATGCCCCTGGGCCAAGACTGTTCTGGCCATAGGAACTAAAGTGCAGACCTTCTGCCCCAGTGGCCTCAAGAACTCTGACTTAAGCCCTCCAAGCCGTGGCAGGCCCACCATTCTTTGTGGTCAGTGTATCTTGTTCCAGCAATCACACACAGACACTAACTTCTGCCTGGTAGTAACTGTTTCCATTCACAAAGGAGCTGAAATGCCCAAGGGGAACTGTCTAGAAAAGATGCTTTCTTTGCAAGGGCGTCTTCCACCAGCACCCTGTTGAGCAGGCTCTTACAGGAGTCACAGGGCTGTAGCAGTGTGTTCAAACGTTCCTCTTCTGTTACAGGGGCGCATCATCGAGTGCACACACTGCGGCTGCCGGGGTTGCTCCGGCTGACACCCTTGACTCCTCTGCATCCTGGACTTTGGACCTTGGGCTCATTCTTACTGGGCCACTGCCTCCTGAAGCAACTCTTCGCAAGAGTGGCGCTCAAGAAGAGACCCAGGGCAAGCATGAGCTCCACAGGTGAAGGCTTTAGTGTTCACCAGCTGAGACCTGTAAAAATAAAGCCTTTAGACCTCTTCACTGCATTCTTTCTTTCAGAGCAGCAGGCTGTGGAATGCAGGGGATGGAGTTAGTCCTGGCTCTCTCTCTCTGTTGTAGATGCTGTGTGACCGTGATTGTCAAGATGTCCTGGCCTGACCTGGGACCTGCTATGATCTGGGCACCCTGAGCCCAGCACTTGTCCTTACACCTATGCTTGTAAAATGCTATGGTGCCTCTGGAATATTCTTGGCTTCTAAAGTTGAAGGGACTTCCGGGCTCCACCAGCAATGCGAAGGCTGGGTACTTGTCAGAGCAGCATGTTCCGTCATCCACCCCTAAGGCCTCTGGCATTCTCAGTGGTGTCTTGGTCCCCAACAGGCTTGTTCCGGAACTCCTGCCAGGGGTGGGGGGCTTCCTCTGCTGGCATCACCTTCAGCCACTGCTTGTAATAAGCTCGAAAGCCATCAATCTTCTCCAAGTAGGTGTTTTTTTCTTTGTACTATAATTAGAGACGCACAGGGCTATGTCAATGTGAGTGACATAGAAGGACAAAAACTTCACTGTGAAACCCATCACTCTGTACAATGAATAATAATAGACTATGCTAAGAAAGCAGAGCATTCGGAGATGTTTCCAGCCAAACTACTGCATGCCACCGAAAGCTAACCCAAGTCACAGCAGCTGACCTCTGTTCTTTCCTCGGGAAGACTACCAATAACTTGACATTAGATTCATTGCTGTAAGCAGCCAATTCCTAGAAAGTCTGTTACTTGGGAGTAGGCCAGACCACCCTTTGCCTAACAGCCATCTAGTCTAAGAACACTGGAGTGTGCCTAGCCCATGGAAGTCACCTAAGCACCACAGCTAGAACCGAGGCATCCCCTCAACTCTGCCTCTGTTTGGCTGAGCTGCTGCTATCCTTCTGACCTTGGATCACTGCAGCATCTCCTTTCAGGGAGGAGAGGTGTGATGAGTTTGAAATAGATGACAGGGGCACCATGGGAAAAATAAGGCAAACATTGTTAAAACACAATACTAAAAGTCTGAGTTTAAAAAGCTTTAAGTGTGTTGTGAGCTGGGCCTGGTGAGGCACGCCTTTGTTCCCAACATTTGGATAGCAGAGACAGAGCTGTAGACCATGTCTAGAAAATAATAAAAAGATTAAATGTCCTGAAATGGCTCCATGCTTACTATGCAAGCATGATGAGTTCAAACTCCAGTACCTGTGCCTCCTGCCATGTAGTCCCTGAGCCAGGGAGACGGGACAGGAGACAGCAAGGCTAGTCAAACTGATGAGCTCCAGTTGTCTCAGAAAAGTAGAGTGTGATAGAAGGCTTTATATGGTCTTAGGTCTTCAGTTGCACTAACTTCCGTCTATGCACTAAGACTATGAAACCATCTATTAACAAGTTATTTACAACATGGAATTGAAAATCTAGGGGCTAGAGAGGGCTTGGCAGCCAAGAGCCTTGGATGGGTTCCACTCCATGCACCTATTGGATGGCAGAAAACTACCTGTGACTCCAGTTGGAAGGGATCAGGCCTCCTTGGGTACTGCACACACATTAACACAAGACAAGCAAGACACCCATACATGATGGTGGCACAGGCCTTTAGTCCCAGCACTCGGGAGGCAGAGGCAGGCAGATGGATCTCTGAGTTCAAGGCCAGCCTGGTCTACAGAGTGAGTTCCAGGACAGTCAGGGCTACACAGACCCTGTGTAACACAGAAAACCAAAAAAGAAAAACAAAACAAACAAACAAACAAAAAAAAACGGGCTGGAGAGATGGCTCAGCAGTTAAGAGCACTGGCTGCTCTTCCAGAGGTCCTGAGTTCAATTCCCAGCAACCACATGGTGGTTCACAGCCATCTGTAATGGGATCTGATGGCCTCTTCCAGTATGTCTGAAGAGAGCAATAGTGTACTCACATTAAATAAATAAATAAACAAAACAAAAATCCCCCCAAACAGCCATATACATTTTTGTAAAAGGCAACAAGAAGGTGACCTCCAGACACTCAGACATCCTGATGCTCGGCACAGCCTGCCCTGCTGACCCACTCCTTTCTCAGCAAGTGCCACCCAAGGCAGCCGTTCCTGAGCACTGCCTCAAGTGTGCTCTCATTCACTGTCTCCCTTCCCATCTGGTTTGTGGTCATCTAGGCCATCATTGCCATTAATGCTCTGGAGACAGAGCATGGGGCCTGACTCAACAGAGCCCCAAACCAAAGGAACCTGATGTCTGAAGGGGTAACGTGGACAGCAGCCTTCATCAGACTGTATCACTTGCAGTGCCATTGCACAAACACTCGGGATGAGTACTGAGTACCAATCAACACATAGGCATTGGGAACCAGGTGAACAAGCACACTACCGCTCCAAGCCCTGGTGGTTCAGTGAAGACAAGAACCAAGTGTGAACACGGTAAACCATGGTATCTCAAGACTGTGGTATGTAGGGCAAGGGGAGGGCAGATCTGAGAAGGGTTACAAAGACTGGATACAATGGTGCGCACCTGTAATCCCAGCCCTTGAGAGGTGTAAGGCAGGAGAATCAGTAAGTCATGGCCAGCCTGAGTTACCCGACTCTGCTAATAAAAACAAAAAGTGGGCTAGAGAGATGGCTTAGTGATTAAGAGAACATACTGCTCTTCCAGAGGATCTGAGTTCAGTTCCCTGCATCCACACCAGGCACACCACACCACAACCACGTTAGCTCTAGGAAAGTCAATATGGCTCAGGGCCTTGGGTTTCTCTGAAGAAAGGTTGTTGGACAACTTTCAGCAAGGAAATGAATATCAAGTCCCAAAGGTCTTGACAGAGATAGCAGCAACTAAGGCGGGAGTAAGCACTGACAGTAAGCCTGGTGCACATACCCGGTCAAAGGTGGGTGGGTACTCGGCTGCAAACTCCAGCTGGCGGATGACCACTTCATTTACCGGGACGCTGTTCTGCCTCATGTCCTTCAGGATGCTGATGAGATAGGTGTAGTCCAGCTTCTTGAGGGCTGCATTGATGAGGGTGCTGTAGATGTGGACGTTAGGGGTAATCTGGGACTTCTAGAACACAAACATCACGAACATGGTCAGCAGCGTGGTGGTGGCTGGTAGGACAAAGCAGTCTGCTCTGCCAGGCCCACAGACGGGTCTGCTCCACAGACTAGGCACCAGAACAAGGGTGGGACCATACAGCAATGACTAGTCTTCTAGACCTCTACAGACGCAAAACAAGTATGCCCTATTTGGGGAGAAAGACTGGTGCTCTGGGGTACAGACAGGCAGGAAATGAGGTGTGAAGGACCTCCTCCTGGCTGTAGTTTACTAGTTGACACTGTCATTATCAGGCGCTGGGGAGCCTGGAACAGCCACCATTAGTTGGGTGGTAGAACGTGTGGACATTACTTGGTCCTTAGGAAGTGGCCACTGCTGGGGTTAGATGAAACTTACTCAGCGAGGGTCAGAGAGAGTGTGCGTCAGGGGAGCCAGGGCTGTGAAGACTACCCGTTGTCCCCAGGGCTCCTCATCCAGCCCTCCATGATGTTGGGCTCTTCATACCTCTCCATCGGAACCAACACCAACTTCGAGTTCTCAGGGCCAGTTTTTACAGTGGTTCAAAATCTGCTTGTTCCCAGAGGGGGTCATGGTCATTCTACACCAGAAGGGGTGCTATCCCACCTGCCCTGCCCCATACTCATTTGATCCTGCTAGGCCTCATTTTCCCAACAACTTCCTTCCTGAGAATCCCAGAATTCTCCCAGAACCGTGGCAGCAGGCTTGGGGTTAGGCTTGGTTCCCTCACCTTCATGTCAGCAAGCAGCTGCATACCATCCCTGGGCCGATGGCACCCAATGGCCAGACTGCAGAAGGTCCGAAGATTGGGGACAATTCCCTTCTTTGCCAGGATTGGCAACAGTGCCTGTAGGACAGACATGCAACCGTTACCTGTGACCCACAACTGTTCTGAGGAATAACTCTGCTGTATGCTAGAGACCTAGGAACACAACTCTACTCAGAGGCTCCTTGACTCCCTCAGCTGACTATACGGCAATCCCGGTCTCAGCTCAGCACTCAAGGTCTCATGCCCCTTTGTCTCAAATGTCCTTCTCTTACCTGCCCTTCCTATCCTCTGTCTCATGTTCCTTGGCTGCCCATCCCTGCAGTGGGTCAAGAAACTAGGAGCTCCTGGTACAGGGCAGGAAGCAGCACTGACCAGTGTGGTATGAGAAAGAGGATACCTTCCAGCCTGGGAAAAGCCCCAGGGAAGGACTCTGCCATCTTAGCTTGTCCAGAGGAAGGTGTGCTCTGCACCATCACCATTTCTCTGTCACCCTTGACCCTCACAGATGCACAGGGTACTGCTTCTGTCAAAGCAAGCGTCACATACAAACTGACTGTGAGCCACACAGTGGTGGTGCAACTGCGCACGCCTCTATTCCCAGCGTTTGGGAGGCAGAGGCAGTTGGGTCTCTGAGTTTGAGGCCAGTGTGATCTACAGAATGAGTTCCAGGGCTGCAGGGCTGTTACACAGAGGAAACATTGTCTTGAAAAACCAGAAAACAAAACCAAAAACTGATTATGGAAGTGAACAAAACCCTGTAAGAAGCCTGGCTACTGTCTCTGTGAGATGGAGAAAGCCACAGAACCAGGCAGTGCCTCCCAGTCTGACCAGGACAGAAGCATATAGCCCTGACTATGGATGAGGAAGGTCAGAAGGTTCTGGAGATAGACTGGGGTGCCTCACGGTCATTCTTTCCTGGGAGTGGGGGTGGGTGGGAAGTAGGGGTCGGGTGCTGAGCTAGGGTCTCACTATGAAGCCTCAGCTGGTCTGGAGTTCACTATGCAGACTTGGAAATCCACCTACCTCTACCTCCCAAGTGTGCCACCATATTCAGCCCCCCCTCCCCTTTTCCACCCCCCTCCCTTTTTGTTTTTAAAGAAAAGGTCACAGGCTGGCATTGAACTGTCAATTTGGCTTGCTGGCTTGTTTTGTATCAACCTGACACAGGCTAGAGTCATCTGATAGGAATCTCAATAGAGAAAATACCTACATAAGACGGAGCTATAAGGCAGTCTCTTAATTAGTACTTGTTGGGGAAAGGTCCAGCCCACTGAGGGTGGTGCCATCCCTGGGCTGGGTTCTGAGCAAGCCATGATAGTAAGCAGCACCCTCCATGGCCTCTGCATCAGCTCCTGCCCCAGGTTCCTGCCCTGGTTGAGTTCCTGTCCTGACTTCCCTCAATGATAGAATATGAATGTGGACGCATAAGCCAAATAAACCCTCCTCAAATCGCTTTTGGTCATGGTGTTTCATCACGGCAATAGTAACCCCGACTAAGGCAGCATGGCCAAGGATGACCGTAATTCTTAATCCGCCAGCCTCCGATCCCCATCTCCTAGGATTACAGGGGAGCATCACCAGACCCCGTTTATGCAGTGCTGGGAATAGATCTGGAGCCATATGTATGCAAGACGAGCACACCAACAGCTGAGCTAGCCTCATCCTCCCGTGCTGACTTTTTTTTTTAACGTGTACAGCTGTTCCGCCTGCATTTATGTCTATGTACCACTTGAATGCTTAGTGGCCATGGAAGCCAGAAGAACGTTTCAGATTCCTGAAGCTGGAATTATGGATGGCTGTAAGCTGCCATACAGGTGTCTTCTAGAAGACCAGCCAGTGTTCTCAACCACTGAGGCATCTCCAGTTCATCGTGATTCTTTTTTTTTAGATTTATTTATTTTATGTATGTGAGTACACTGCAGCTGTCTTCAGACACACCAGAAGAGGGCAGCAGATCCCATTACAGATGGTTGTGAGCCACCATGTGGTTGCTGGGACTTGAACTCAGGACCTCTGGCAGAGCAGTCAGTGCTCTTAGCCTGAGCCATCTCCCAGCCTCATGGTGATTCTTACACCCGCTGAACAACTCTACGGTCCTGTTCCTGAAGTGCCTGCCCGTCTTATGTATGGCTTCTCAGTGTAACAGAGTAATGACAGGTTGGGCCTCCTGGAACCCAGGATCCCAGCACGTCAGCAGGACCCTTCTCCATGAATGCCCTTCCTCCCCTTCCTCTGGGTGGCAGGCTGCGGTGCAGCTGGCTGGTTTGTGGTCAATTCCTAGCTTGACATACGGCCAGGCCTAGAACAGAGCTCTAGGCATGTCTGCTGACTAGTAGGCTACGATCTAGAATCTGAACGCCATGGAGGGAAGAGAGGGGAGTCCCCACTAGATGCCGCTCACCTTGGCTCCCTCCAGGTCTCCCAGCTTGTTCTTCCTCCTTATCAGAGTGTTGAAGAAGGTTATATCAGCCTCCACCCGATGCCTATCGAGGACGGACAGCAGCGAGGACTCCGCGGGGGTCCCAGGCTCCACCACCTCGGCCAGCAGAGTGAGAGTTTTGATGTCGGGCTGGAGTCCGTGCTCTGCCATCCTGCCCAGGAAGCCTTCCAGGCCACCCATCAAAGCCAGCCGGTCAGCAGGTGTGTCCACTGTCCCGAAGGAGACCACAGCAGGGGAGAGAGGCCCAAGACTTAGGAGATTGACTTCTTGCTCCAAATGGGAAGCTTTCAGGGCCAGTGGGCTGAGAGCTACTATGTGGCCAGGTTCTGCCTTGGTTTCTCCCTCAGGCTGGGTCCTGCTTGTTACTCTGGCCTCAGCAAAGGCTGGTGGCCCCTCGTGTTTCTGAGAAGGTTCCAGAAACAGCAGTTTCTCCAGTGCTTCCACATGTCTGACTGACACACCATGCCCTGTCTTGGCCTGGCCTTTCCTCCCTGCCAGATGCCTGCCTGTTGGGGGCTGGAGCAGGATGGTCTCTTTCTGGGATGCCAGGAGCAGCCTGGAGGCAACCTCTGGGTCCCCCAGACCACAGTCTCGAGCTGCCCCCAACAGGAGGTTGTAGCCGTGCCTACTTGGTTTGATCCCCAGACTCAGCATCTGCCGCCACACCTGAAGGAAAACACAAATGTTAGAGCTACAAGTTCCTGCCTTCTACGGGCCTTCAGAGGAAGTAAGCACTGCTGTCAGGAGCCATGACAGGAGAGGCTAAAAACTAGCAGACAGTCTTCCAGTGAGTCCGCCTTGGATTAAAATCTACGGTGGATTTGCTCCGGTAGACAAGGCTCACGAGAAATTCATTTAAGGAAAGATTCCTGCCATTAATACGCTTTTCCTGTTATTATTAAATACTTAACCATCACTAGGTATTTTCCCACCCTTCTGAGCGATCTCTGCAGTCCTGTGAAGATGTAATATCTTGTAGTGATGCTATACAGACAAATGGATAATGATTCTATAGCATTTCTGGCTTGATTCAAAGAATTTTAGGAAGAAAGTTTTTAGAGATGGTCTTAGCTGCTAGAAAGATGCAATAAAGTTAGAATCAAGAAGAGAAGGTGCCCACTCCTCAAAGTAGTATGTAAAGGCTGCATAGTAAGAACTACAATGAGCTTTCATAATTGCACTAAAGAGAGAAATAGACTTGAGACAGTTTTGCGTTCAAGGAGAAACATTTAGGTCCAAGGATAAAGCCACAGGTGTGCACTAAAGGCCATGTGAAAACTTCTGCTTTGAACTTATAATCAGTATATCATAAGGAAACACTGCTTCAAACTTACCATCAACATCCTTCTAAACCTCCCATTTTACCTCTGAGGTAATTTTCTAAAGAACTTTTTGTCTAATGGTATAAAGAGACCAGAGAAAAGAAATAAAGTTGTTGGTTGAGTGGTTTGTCTTGAGGAGCTCTGCCCCTTCCACCCATCCATCCTTCTAAATGTCTATGTCTGTTTGTGTGTAGGTGAATGTGTATATATGTAAACATGCATGAATACTTGTGGAGTTGACTGTGACAATCGGGCCTGGCCAGACTGTGTGTGTATGAATGTTTGAATGTATATGTGTCTGTGCATATTTGCCTGTACAAAGCATCTTCAGCGGTTAAGAGCACTGACTGCTCTTCCAGAGGTCCTCAGTTCAATTCTCAGCAACCACATGTGGCTCGCAACCATTTGTAATGGGATCTGATGCCCTCTTATGGTGTTGTCTAAAGATAGTGACAGTGTACTCATATACATAAAATAAATAAATAAATCTTTAAAAAAAAAAAAAAAAAAAAATGCCGGGCCGTGGTGGCGCACGCCTTTAATCCCAGCACTTGGGAGACAGAGGCAGGCAGATTTCTGATTTCGAGGCCAGCCTGGTCTACAGAGTGAGTTCCAGGACAGCCAGGGCTACACAGAGAAACCCTGTCTCGAAAAACCAAAAAAACCCCAAAAAAACAAGAGAAAACAAAACAAAAAACAAAGAGTTAACCATGTTAGCCAGAGAGGCTTCTGACTGACTCACCGGAGAAAGGAGCACCAGCAGTAAATCCTTTTACTTAATCCCCTGCTGTTTTCTGATGAGGTACTAAACAGAGGAACTCACAGAAGGCGGGTCAGCTACTGAAGCACAGAGACTTAGACTTAGGACAGATAAACATTTTATTATCACACAGCAACCCTACATACAGGCCTTCCCCCTCTGCTGCCTCAAGAAGATCCAACAAGAAAGGAGACTTGCAGAGGCTGGCCCCTGGCATAATGTGAATTAACAGTCAGACCACCAAACTTGGAAGGCAGGAGAAAGCTGGGGTAGCTCAGGAGAGGAGCAACTGCCTAGCATGTGTGACGCCCTGGGTTAAACCATAGCACCACAGAAGAACAAAAGAGAAGAGGAAAATTGCTGGGGAGGTGACGAAGGGTGCAGAAGCCCTAGGTTCAATCCCTGTGTAGCTGGTCTATAATCCTAGGTGGGATCAAGATTAATTAACCCCAGCAATATAATGAGTCATCAAAAAAGGGGGGGGGGGGACTGGCAAGGTACTGGCCAGCAAACCTGATGACGGGAGTTCAATCCCCGGAATTCACTGGGAAAACCTAGCAAGTTGTCCTCTCATCTCTACATTTTGTGGTGGAATACAGACATCCCCCAAACGCACACGCACACGCATGCACACGCACGCTCGCGCATATACATATATGTACACACACAGACATATATAAACATATATACCTATTGTGATGGTTTGTATCTGCTTGGCCCAGGGAGTGGCACTATTTGGAGGTGTGGCCCTGTTGGAGTAGGTGTGTCACTGTGGGTGTGGGCTGTAATACCACAGCCCTAGCTGCCTGGAAGCCAGTCTTCTCCTAGCAGCCTTCAGATGAAGATGTAGAACTCTCAGCTCCTCCTGCACCATGCCTGCCTGGACGCTGCCATGCTCCTGCCTTGATGATAATGGACTGACCCTCTGAACCTGTAAGCCAGCCCCAATTAAATGGTGTCCTTCTAAGAGTTGCCTTGGCCATGGTGTCTGTTCACAGAAGCAGAACCCTAACTAAGACACATATACAATAAAAATTATAAATAAAACATAAATTTAAAATATACATATATATACATATAATAAAAATAGGTTTAAAAAAGTGATTACATAAAGAATCTACAAAGTGTCCAACCTAACACCAGGCACGGTAGCATACACTTTTAAATGGTTGTGAGACACCTTGTGGGTGGACTGGGGACTGGACCCAGCAGCCAATGCTCTGAGCTATCTCTCCAGCTCCCTTTGTTGTTGTTTGTTTGTTTGTTTGTTTGAGACAGATTCTCAGTATGTAGCCTTGGATGTCATTATGCAGACCAGGCTGGCCTCACACTCAGAGATGCCACTGCCTCCCAGGTGCTGGGATGAAAGGCGTAGCACTTACTCATTTGCCCGCTGTTTGTCTCTGACAGGAGCCTACACAACCTGGGTCAGTGCACTATCGGACACCCTAGCTTATCAGCGAGAGGTGTGCAGACGGGCAAGGGTAGCACCAGGCGGGCAAAGCTTGTAAGGGGCCAGTGCCTACTAGGGCAAAGTCTTCAGTAGGGCAAGGTCTTGGCAGCCTTTCCTAAGGAAAGGTTAGTACACCATCCTATTGGAATAAAATGTGCTGGCAGGGATTCACACACTAGAACTGGATAAACTTGGCTTTTGTTGAGACAGTGTCTCAAACTAGAACTTTTTTTTCTATTTATTTATGATTATAAGTCACCATGTAGTTGCTGGGAATTGAACTCAGGACCCATAGAAGAGCAGTCAGTGCTCTTAACTTCTGAGTCATCTCTCCAGCCCTTCAAATTATAACTATTTATGTAGATCAGGCTAGCCTCAAACTCACAGAGACCTGCTGGACCATGTAATCTTACCTTTAAGTAGTTGTTCTTTCTCTATTTTGAGGTGTGTGTGTGTGTGTGTGTGTGTGTGTGTGTGTGTGTGTGTGTGTTAATTGTTGTATTTAGGTATGTCCATTTGTATATATGCAGAGGCCAGAGGTGAAACATCAGGGTGTCCTCTCTGCCTTATCGCCTTGAGATAGGGTCTCTCACTGAAGCTGGAGCTAGGCCAGCAGACACCAAGCCCAGCAGGACCCAGAAATCTTCATGTCACTGCTGCCCAAAGAGCTAGGTTACATACTCAGGACCATGTCCTGAGCTCTGGGGACTTGAACTTAGGTCCTTGGGTGTTTACACAGCAAGTGCTCTTACTTTCTGAGCCATCTCCTTAGCCCTAAGTCCCAGCTCTTAGAGAGTGTGGGATCTCAGGTAAGCTGAGTCTGTGAGCCTCGGTTTTCTGACCTGCAAAAGGGGCTGATGGTGCCTTGAAGAGACAGCTCAGGAAAGATGCAGCACACACAGGCCGTTGGCACTGATAGAGTCATTCTACGTTTTGTTCATATCATGCTACTGCTTCCAAATTCTTTGCAGAGGGGACACAACCTTGTGATCTTGTGTTGTCATTCTGCAAACTGGCCAGGAAGCTTGCTAAAATGTGTACCTGGACACAGGGCATCTGGACAGGGCTGCTGTCAAACTGTGGAGAACACATTAGATGGCAGAACTTAGAAAAGCAAAAACAAAACCATCCATGGTGGTAATGCCAACACCCGCTCCCACATGATGGGGGGGGCGTCCCTCTGGGGCTCTGAAGGGGCATTAGAACGCTGGGCAGTGAGGGCACACACCTTTAATCCCAGCACCTGGAAGACAGGCAGGCAGAGCTCTGTAAGTTCAAGGCCAGCCTGGTCTACAGATCGAGTTCTAGGACTGTGAAGACTACACAAAGAAACCCTCTATCCAAAATGTGTGTGTGTGTGTGTATGTGTGTCTCACTTTGGGACTAAGTGTACATCTCTGGGTTGCACCTGCAGAGATGCCGAGTAGAGAAGGAGCCTGAGGTGTGGGGCTGAACATATACCCCAGTGAACCCAGTAATGGTCAGGAACACCAAAATTACAAGGTCTGAGCAAGAAAGGCATGGGCCGTCTGTTGAGGTTTTATTGTAATGCTAAGTGCGGGCCCCCAAGAGCTGGAGTCTGTACATAGCCCCTGGGACCCTGCCCCCAAGTTAATTCTGATGGATGACTAAAGATGACCAATAGCTGGGCAGAAGAGACATAGGTGGGGTTGAGGTTTCCAAGACTCAACCAGAGGACCACAAGGAAGAAGAAGGTGCAGGAGAGGAGGAAGGAGAAGCCGCCATGGGTTAAGGGTCAAGAGAACACAGCTCTGAGGGCTGCCCAATTGGAGCTAAGAGCAGCCCAGATGGAATATAATAACTAATAAGTTGGGGCAATTGACAGAAAAGTAGATTCTACCTGCATGGTGGGTAGACAGTACCCCGCTCTCGTGTTGTTTAAGGCTCATCATAAATACAAAGGCTGTGAGTGTGTCTTTCATCTGAGGACATAAACCATCTAAGGCAGGTAGAAGGGCTGGGATTTAAACCATTTCTCCATCGATCTCTGCCTCACTACTGAGGCAGTGTTTGCACAGGCCTTTCCACGCTGTCTACAAAACTGAAAGAGAGCACGCCCTGCAGTGGTTACATGACGGCTGGGATGACGGGCAGACAAACACACCTGGCACTGTGGACCGGAGGATGCTCGGCGGTTAGAAGAGCACATGGCTTTCAGAGGCCCTGAGTATGGTTCCCAGCACGCACTTCGAGTGGCTCACTATAGGCTCGAACTCCAGCTTCAGGAGACCCTTTTCTGGCTTCCTACACACATATACTTTAAAAACAAAAGCCAATTGTACTGGCTGGTTTTGTGTCAACTTGACACAAGCTGGAGTTATCACAGAGAAAGGAGCTTCAGTTGAGGAAATGCCTCCATGAGATCCAGCTGTAAGGCATTTTCTCAATTAGTGATCAAGGGGGGGAGGGCCCCTTGTGGGTGGTGCCATCCCTGGACTGGTAGTCTTCGGTTCTACAAGAAACCCAACTGAGCAAGCCAGGGGAAGCAAGCCAGTAAGTAACATCCCTCCATGGCCTCTGCATCAGCTCCTGCTTCCTGACCTGCTTGAGTTCCAGTCCTGACTTCCTTTGGTGATGAACAGCAGCATGGAAGTGTAAGCTGAATAAACCCTTTCCTCCCCAACTTGTTTCTTGGTCATGATGTTTGTGCAGGAATACAAACCTTAAGACACCAAACAATGCTAACCCTGGCACCAGGTAAGACTGACCTGCATGGCTTGCCGGAAGCCTATCTTCTTATCTTGGATGCAGCCCACGAGCAGAAAACAGAAGGTCTCCTCTGTGACTGCATGCCCTCTTTGGATAATTTCCTGGGAAAGAGAAGGCAGTCTCAGTCAGAACCTATGGCAAGGCCCAGTCTGGCCTAGTTCAGTACCAGGTCCACGCATCTCTAAGGAACAGAGTCCTGGATCTAGCCCTGGGACCAGTTAGAACCAGCTCCCAAGTGGAGCACCTAACTGCCAACACTCCCCCCCCCCCCCAGGCCTTTCATCCTAGCTCTGTTCCTAGAGGCAAGAGCATGTGCAAAGCTGACCCCAGCAGCCACTGTACTGGAGGCTCTGGACTCACAGGACCGGTTTCACAACCCACCACCAGCAGCAGCCGACTACTGGTGTGGGTAAAGACCAGGCCCTGAGCTTCTCAATCTCAGTTTCTTCATTTGTGCAAGGACACACCTTCTAGAATGTCTGAACAATCTTTCAACCACGTATAGGTCAAGTCCAATCCCCAGCAGCCTCTTCAGCGTCAAGCTAGGCAAGACCTCCGTAAAGACACTTGTGCCTCCTAGAACCTCCTGTCCTTCCACTCAGCACAGGGACTCCCTTTTGCTCTCCTGCTTACAGCCCACCGCTGTGTGAGGTCACGGAAAGGTCCTGTCGGATTTGTGTGTGAACCCTAGCATAAAGCATAGGCTGTCTCATCTCTCCTGAATATTCCAGGTGAAGGGAGACAGATAGGTCTCTCATACTTGTCCCACCAGATTTTGAAGAAAGGACAAAAGGGAACCCCCACCTTGAAGACATCCAGGCACATCCTGAGGTCCGCACACTTGGCGGCCACCTTCAGCAGGGCATGATACGTTTTCAGGTTGAGCTGGAAGTTTTTGGCCCGGAGCTGCTGACGGAGCTTCAGCGCACTCTGCAGGGCAGAGTCCTTCCAGGGGGACTCTGCACAGACATTGAACAGAGCCGTGTATGTGGCATCTGAGGGCTCCAGGTCTCTCTTCTTCATCTGTTGAGATGGGAGAAAACTGAAGGCGGCTCTAGGAGAAGCTGGATACAGAGATGGACAGACACTCTGAAGGCCCTAAGAAAGTTTTGTTACCACGTCCAACTAGCCCAGGAGCTAAGGTTGACCCAAGTAGCACCTACAGTATCCAAACTCCTGACTCTACCAGAGGGGTTTGAAAAATGGAGCCTGCATTCCCAGAAATGCCAACAGGAAACCATCCTCCTGGGCACTTGAAAGAATATTCTAGGGCTGGCATACTTGTATCAGGTACATCCAACAGCCCTCTCCTGAGGCCTACCCAGCTCACACTGACTGTCCAGGGTGGGCACAAAGTGGGTCTGCTCTAGGAAAGGGGGACTAGTGTTCACTAACCGAGAGCTCACGAGCCAGTGAACTCTGCTTAAAAACCAGGGATGAGATGGTTTAGAAAAGTTATTACAACAATTCATATCTCCTTTTAGAAGTACAGTTTTAGCACTGAAAGTGATGGCGCACATCATTAATCCCAGCACTTGGGAGGCAGAGGCAGGCAGATCTGAGTTCAAGGCCAGCCTGGTCTACAGAGTGAGTTCCAGGACAGCCAGGGCTACACAGAGAAACCCCTTGCCAAAAAATGAAGTTTTGTCAAACATGCTGGCAAATGCCTCTGTCAGGAGACAGGCAAGAGGATCTCTGAGTTCAAGGCCAGCCTGGTCTACATAGTGAGTTTCAGGTTAGCCAAGGCTACACAGTAAGGCCATCTCAAAAAAATAAAAAAAAAAAAAAAAACAAGGGGCTGGAGAGATGGCTCAGTGGTTAAGAGCCCTGATAGCTCTTCAAGAGAACCAGGTTCAATTCTCAACACCCACAAGGCAGCTCACAACTGTCTGTAACTCCAATATCTGACGCCCTCACATAGAAATACATGCATGCAAAACACCAATGCCCATAAAATAAAAATAAACAAATGAACGTAGAAAGGGAGAAACTCCCTTTGCTTTGGTGACAGTCTGGTGAGAACTGCACTAGGGTACCAAATATGAGGACTAGGGTTAGCAGAGTCTGTGCTGGATCAAGGGCTCCCTTAGCTTCTGGCCTCAGGAAAAGATGGCTTGTCTCTTACTTGAGACTACAGTTGTCCTGGGTAAGACTCGTTCTTGATTCATTAGGAAACAGAACAGGAAGCATGTGTGAGTAAGTGTGGGGTCTGTGGAGAGGAACATAGACAAGCTGGGCCTGGCAGCAGAGCAGAAAGAGTACATGAAGCCCGTCTCTGTCACCTCACCTAATGCCCCGAGATGACCTCAATTTAGACTCAATGTCAACAAGCCCATGTCATGTGCCCCACTGTGTGACATCATGCTCAGGGCCTGCACCCAGCATGCACTTCAGAGCTTTGGCCCTATTGATCCGACCCACACTCACGTCATTGAAGAGCCTGAAGGCCTTCTTCAGGTAGCCGACGCGCCCGCAGCCCCCGATCAGCACCGTGTAGTTGCACTCCAGGGGCTGCAAGCGCTCTTCCTTCAGCATCTGCCTCTCGAACAGATCCAGGGCCTCTGCAAGCTAGAGAAAGAGGCAACGGGAAAGGGGGCTCAGGACAGCCTCTGAGACGTGCAGCAGGCCAGGGAGAGCGGGGCACACCTTTGGGAGGAGGAGCAAAGCTATCCTAGGCTACTCGGCCTGTTTTAGAACAGCCTGGGGCTCATGAAACATTTCCTCAGCACAAGCAAATAAAAAATCAAAAAACCTACCCAAAATAAAAGCTCCCCCCCCCAAAGAGGGTGGGAGGAGGTAAAGGAACCTTCTGATATGATGCAAGGAGACAGCTCCCTCCTCCCTGACTGCAAACTTCTGCCCAAAGCAGTCTTTGCCCATGTCTAATTCCCCACACCATCCCTGCCCATCCCCCCTCCATACGCTCACTCCTTAGTCTTTGCTTCTGTGGTAGCGCTGAAGATCTCACCCAATGCCTGCACATGCTCAGCACTTTACCACTAAACTGAAGACCTTTCCTTTTTTTTTTTTTCTTGAGACAGGATGTGACTATGTAGACCAGGCTAGCCCCAAATTCAGAGCTCTGCCTGCCTCACTGCTGGGATTAGAGATGGGTGCCACCATACGCGGCTCTCCTTTTTCTTATCTGTTCCTTTAAATAATAGCTACTAAGTCCTCTCATGAGCCAGGCAAGGTCTGTTCACTTGGGGAAGTTGTGTACAAAAAGAAGCCTGCTCATGAAGCTACTGTTCTGGCTGGAAAAGATAAGGCAGGAAGATCTTGAGTTTGGGTCCAACCTGGGCTACATAGCAAGCTTAAGACTAACAGAGGCTACAGATAAACCTCCATCTCAGAAAAGCCAAAATAAAATGGTGGTGATGGGACAAGATGGGTAAAGGTGTTTGCCAACAAGCCTACCAACTGGAGTTAGGTCTCTGGGTTCCACATGGTAGGAGAGAACTGATTCCCTCAAATTGTCCTTGTCTGTCCTATATGCATCCTGGTATGTGCATGTGCACACAGATACAGGGAGTAACACACTAAAATAAATGCAATTAAAAGGGGAAGGGCCGGGCCATAGCGTAATTGATAGAGTCTGTGTCTAGCTTGCACGAAGCCCTGGGTTTGATCCCTGGTGCCACGTAAACCCAGCGTAGCGGCGCACACCTGTACTCCCTGCACCAGGGCGGTGGGAGCAGGAGGATCAAAGGCTCAGGGTCACCCTTCAAAGCCAGCCTAGGATACATAAGAATCTATAAACAAACAAACAAACAAACAAACAAACGGGGTTGGTGGGATGGCATCAACTAAGAGCACAGAAGCTTCCAGAAGTCCCAAGCTCTATTCCCAGCACCCCATCAGGCTGCTCATAGCCACGTATAACTCCAGCTTTGGGGGACCTAATGCTCTCACCTCTATCTGTGCACAGACATACATTCACATACAGAAGGAAAAACAGAGTGATGGGGTTGGTCTTGTCTGCTGTGTATTCAGATGCTGAGTTTGTACTCCAAGATCAGGTTGCGGTGTGGACGTGAGCCAATGTGCTGAAAGGAATGCTCCCCAATAATATCTGATTGGGTAACCAAAGGCTAGAGCCTGTGGCTGGGCAGGGGAGAGAGGGAGGTGGACATTCAGACTGAGCGGGGGTGGGGGGTGGGGGGTGTAGGGGGGTGTCTAAGGTACGGACCTCGAGGGAAAGGAGAGGAGAGTGAAGGAGAGGATCACCAGGAGGAGGGATGGACCATGAGCAGTGACCAGGAGTGGCAGGCCCAGAGGATACTCATGCAGCAAAGTGAGACTCAGCTGGCAAGTAACGGGGGATTTCTCTGGTTATAAATAGACAAGTTGGGTTATAACAGTCTCAGAACCTGCACAGGTTTCAGGCTGGAGAGACGGCTCAGTGATTAAGGACGTGTACTATTCTTACAGAGGACCCAAGTTCAACTCCCAGCATCCACATCGGCAGCTAACTCCAGAGATAATCCTAACTTCAGGCACATGCACATATACAGACATACACAGACACACATGTAAATAAATAAGAAGAAGAATGTTTTAAGAAAATACCAGGTCTGTGTGTCTTTTATTTGGGAGCTAAGTGGGATAGGGGGGCAGAAATTCACTTCATCCTAGCACTTAGAAGGCAGGGACAGGTGGGACTCTGAGTGTGAGGCCAGCCTGGTCTACAGAGTGAATTCTAGGACAGCCACGGCTACACAGAGAAACCCTATCTAAAAAAAAAACCAAGGGCTGGAGAGATGGCTCAGCGGTTAAGAGCACTGACTGCTCTTCCAGAGGTCCTGAGTTCAATTCCCAGCAACCACATGGTGGCTCACAACCATCTGTAATGGGATCTGATGCCCTTGTCTGGTGTGTCTGAAGACAGTGACAGTGTACTCATACATAAAATAAATAAGTAAATCTTAAAACAAAAACAAAACAAAAACAAAAACAAAGTTTATAGAGTGTTTTAAAAATAACAAATAAATTGGGTATAGTAGTTTATGCCTTTAATCCCAGCAGAGGCAGGTAGATCTTGGAGTTCAAGGCCAGCTTGGCCTATATAGTGAGTTCTAGGACAGCTAGAAATGCAAAGAGACAGAGAGAGATCCTATCCTAAAAAAATAATAAAACCAAACAAATAAAATAAGCTAGATATGCTACTACATGTCTGTAATCCCAGTATTTGTGAGTCAGTGGCCTCTCTGTGAGTTCCAGGCCAGCCTGGTCTACATAGTGAGTTCCAGTTTAGCCAGGGCTACACAGTTAAGATTGTGAAAAAGACATAAAATAATAAAATAAGCTGGTTATAGGTAATTCCAGCACTCGAGAAGGTGAGACAGGAAGATTATATGTTTTAGGCTATCCTGAGCTACATAGTGAGTACCAATTGGCAGGGCTACGTAGCAAGATAGCTTTGAAAGAATGAAAATTAGTTAAGAGTTGGCAACAGTTTAGAGGTCAAATTGTTGAGAGAAGAATAAATCATGACCCAAGGAAATGTGACATAGACAAGAAGACTAATGGGATTACCACCAGGTAGTGAGTCAAAGATAGATAAGGGGCTAGCAATATGGTTCAGCAGATAAAGGCGCTTGCAGAGCAAGTGACCAGAGTTCGATCCCTGGGCCGCGCAGAAAGTTGGAAAGGAAGAACCAGCTCTGTATGTTGTCCTCTGGCTTCCACATGTACACCGCGGCACACACAGTCACACTCACACGTGCACATCGACAGCAGTAACAGAGATCGGAGGACTGAGCACTGGACACCCCAACTTCCACAGCTGAGAAGGCCACCCTGCCCCATATAAAATGCCAGCCCAGCCGAAGGAAAACCCCAAGGTTCCCACGTAAAATGTCTTGCTATTGTACGACACTAACCAGCTCTCTTAACTCCTGCGGGCCCTCCTCCCGGTTCCCAGCCCAGCCCCTTCAAACCTGTCTCCTAACTGTTCCTCCCTCGGTCCCCAACAGTCTGCTTAAACGGTCCCTTCCCAGTTCCCCCAATACTAGCAGCTCCAACACATAACTGTTCTAGCCTATCTGCTCAGCTCAGCTCCCCCTGGCTCTACTGTCCCCTAACAATGCCTTCACTTACTGCCTTCTCTTCTCACTCTGCTAAGCCCCACCCCTATCCTCAGAGGGCTTTTTTTTTCTTTAATCCTATCCCATTCCCAGAAACCCAAGGGGCATCCAACACAGAAGGTCATAGGGTCCAGCAGTTCTCACAGCTAAGAATTCTTAAAGGGCCAGGGACACAAGCTTAAAGTCCCATTACATTTTCAGACCTTTCCTTCCTTGATCAGACGTTTGCACTGAAAGAAGTACCAGTACGGAGTGTTCCTCCGGCCCTGCCACCGTTTGGGCTCCAGTTCTTCCTCCTCAGCACCCTGCTCCTTGAGCTTCAGGTTATAGAGCCGGGCTGTTGATTTGTGGAATATTCTCCGGGAGGAGAATTTGTCAGAGAGGGTCCCAAAGCTCTCTTCTTCCTCCTCCTCCTCCGGAGGAGCCACAGGCCTGAGTTTATTGGAGTCAGAGCAGAGGCCGCTCATTTTCCTCTCGCTCCCTCTGCCCAGGGGCAGGTGGAAGGAAGAGCTGCAGAAGGCAGCCCTCAGCCTCGCAGGTCCTTCCCAGCCTCCTGTCCATCGGGTAGATCCAGGAAGACCCAGGTGTTGAAGGACAGATAGTCCTATGGGGTGGGGGCCAGAAAAGAGCCGGGAGAGTCTTAGGAGATCCATCACTGGCCACCTCGAGCCACTGCAGCCTGGAATCAAGAAAAACAAGGAAACTGCATCAGCCTCCACGTAAAAGTCAGAAAGGAGAGACAAGTGTAGTCACAAGGGTGGGCTCTGAGTTAGGAAGCCCTGGCTCAGGGTCACAGTGGGGAGTGGGAGATTGGCCCAACTTATAATCTCAGCAAGTAGCGGGGTAGAAAAGAGGCAGAAATTCAGGGTCATCCTCAGTTATTATATCAACTTCAAGGCCAGCCTGGGCTTCACGAGATTATCTCAAAACAATAAGAGTCAAGGCCATGCCTTTAGCCCCTGCACCAGGGAGACAGAGGCAGGAGGTATCGGCAGATAAAGGTGATTGCTGCAGAGCTTGGTGACCTGAGCTTGACTCCTGAACTTGGACAAGCTGTTCCCTGATCTGCACACGGGTGGTGTAGAAGGCACATATATGCACATGCATAGATAGATAGATAGATAGATAGATAGACAGACAGATAGATAGATAAGGTGTTCAATGTTAGCCTTTGCTACAAATAAGACCAAGGTATATGAGACCCTGTCTCAAACAAAACAAAACACCAACAAAATAAAAGCAAACGACAAAAGAGAAAGCCTTCACCGGGCCTGAAATTCCTGATACTCAGCAGCCTAAGGCAGAAGGACTGCAAGTGCAAAAAGGGGGGTCAAGGTATATGGAGGTCTGTGTAGAACACTTCTCTAGCATGCACAGGGTTCCTAGGTTCAATCCTCGGTTTTGAAATTTGCTTTTTTTACAACTTGTGCTGGTGTACACCTTTAGTCCCAGCACTCAGAGGCTGTGACAGGCAGATCGAAGTTGGAAACCAGCCTGGTCTACATCATAATGTGAGTTCCAGGCCAGCCAGGGCTACAACGGAGATACTGTCAAAGAAGAGAGAAAGAAAGAGAGAGGAAGAAAGAGAAAGAGAGAAAGAGGAATAAAGAAAGAGAGAAAGAGAAAGGAAGAAAGAGAAAGAGGAGAGGAAGAAGAGAAAGAGAAAAAGAGAGGAGGAAAGATAAAGAAAGAGGAAATAAGAAAGAGAGGAAGAGAGAGAGGAAAAGAAAGAAAAAAGAGAAAGAAAACAAAATTATAAGGAAGAAAGAAAGAAACCAGAAAATTGTATATGAGGTTATGGTTTGGTTTTGCTTTTCCTTTTGTGGTACCAGAGGTTAAATTTAGAGCTTCGCCGCTGAGCTAGTTCACCCTTCTGAGAGAGGGTCCCACCAGGTAGCCTTGGTTAGCCACAAACTCATCTTAGTCTCACCAGTGCTAAGATTACATGCAAGCACCACTTGGTTTTTGTGTTTGCTGGCATGGTTATGAATCAGGACTGTGTTGGACTTGACATCCAGGGACTTGTGCATGTAAGCGCTCTCTCTCTCTCTCTCTCTCTCTCTCTCTCTCTCTCTCACACACACACACACACACACACACACACACACACACACACACACACACACACACACAGTTACAGCCTCCCAGCCTAGCATTCTATTTTTATTAGGCTGTGCCGGGCTAGAGAGTTCAGCCTGCTTACTCTGAATCCCTTTAATAATAAAAAAAAAAAAAATCGAACAAACAAACAAACAAAACAAAGCAAAACATAAAAACGAGACAAATAGGTATAAAGGTATTTTAAAGCTTAGCTCTATTAGAAGGTTGACTCGCTCTCTAGGGTCTCATGTAATGCAGGCTGGCCTCGAACTTCTGATCCTCCTGCCTCCACTTGCCACTTAGTGGGATTATAAGTATGTACTAACACTACCGGTTTATGCGGTGCTGGGGCAAGCACTTCACCAACTGAGCCACACCTCCACCCCCTTATCCGACTTTTAAACGTCTGCATTAGAGATACACCCACAGAGAGACCTGGGACCCTTGGGTCGCTCCTTGCTTCCTCTCCCCAGGCCTTCAGAGCCTACGTTTTCTCATCTGACACCCGAGCTTGGACAAAATCCCTCAGGTCCAATTTCCCAATTTCCCAGCTTCCTGGATTCCTATGAGGGTTGAACAGAAACTCACTCAGCGTTCTAAGCAGCAAGCCCCTAGTGAGACGACCTCAGAGCTGACGAACCGGGGAACCAGAGACACCGTTCTTAACCCTAACACACGCGGCGGATATCCCGCGCAGGCGCACTTGCGTCGCTGCCTCACACTCCGTAAGCTCTGAACCGAAAGAAACAAGCGATCGGTCAGCGGCTACCCAGGCCTGAAGGAGTGACAGGACTCTGCGCTTGATTGTCTGAGGCTGGGCGGGGGAAAAGGGCCGGCGCGGGATCAGGCGCTCCCGGCATCCCTCGCGGGGCGGCGGCTGCAGCGGCGGCGGCGGCGGCAAGCGAGAAGGGGACTGGGAGAGGTAGTGTGAGGTGCGGAGAGCGGCTGAGAGACCTGACGGGGAGCTGGGCCCGAGGCCGCCGCCGCCGCCATGCAGGAAATCATCGCCAGCGTGGATCACATCAAGTTCGACTTGGAGATCGCCGTGGAGCAGCAGCTCGGGGCGCAGCCACTGCCCTTCCCCGGCATGGATAGTGAGTGCGGGGCCCGGCGGGTGGGCGACTCTGATTCTAACCGGAGGCTACCCCAGCCCTGGGCCCCGGGACCCTTACTCTCGCCTACTTCCTCCACTTCCGTCCTGTGACTTCCCGGTGTCACTTGAACTCGGGAGACCTTTCTTTGGATCTTTGATTTCCCCGGGGACTGCTCCGTGGTAATCCTCGGGACAACAGGACCGTGTCGGTTGTTCGCGTAATTCTTCGGTGAACGCGTATTATCCTGAAGTGGAACTCCCTCCTCCCACCCTGCTCCAACTACAGCAAAGTCTTTAGAATGTCCCTCATTTCCACCTCTTGGAGTGCTCTTTTCTACTTTCGTCAGAACTAGGCGTTAGAAGTGTAGGAGAGTCTCTCACTGTCGAGGACTCCAAGTAGACCCTCATCTTCCAGGCTTGCTTGAATCTAACTTCTGGGAAATCCTTCCTTGGCCTGGAATTGTCCGTTTTTCTCACTACCCCACCTCCGGGTCACCTGTGCTAACTCAGGACCCTGCGGAACCCTTAGACCGAGCTACCTTTACCGTCCCTCTTCACGTGATGGTTTTCCCATTCCGGTGGGATGCTGCTCCAATTCAGACATAACTGTCCTCTTTGGCCAGGTCGTTCTTGCACATATGACTACTCTTGTTTTGTTTTTGTTTTTGTTTTTGTTTTTTCGAGACAGGGTTTCTCTGTGTAGCCCTGGCTGTCCTGGAACTCACTCTGTAGACCAACCAGGCTGGCCTCGAACTCAGAAATCCGCCTGCCTCTGCCTCCCAAGTGCTGGGATTAAAGGTGTGTGCCACCACTGCCCGGCTATATGACTACTCTTAAGCACTAGGTTTTTACTCAATTTGATGGCACTGCCTTGAGACCATGGAACATTTGTGTGGGTCAGCTCTTTAACTTCCACTGAACACCACAGATCCACAAACCTGTGGAGGCAAGTGCGCACTGGTAGTGAAAAATTTTGTTTCTTTAAAAAAGCACAGAAATAGGAATATGTTTATTTTAATTCCAGGTCTGAGATCTGGGGCTGCCTCAGATTGTCCATAGCAGCTATGATTTGCCTCTTGCTCTAGCAGGGGTGTGATACTGCCAGTGGCAGATAGTTTTTGCGATTGTGTGACGTTTGGAATTCTGGGGACTCTTAAAAGGGTATATAAATGCTAGGGCCCCAAGAGCGTGGGTTGTTGGTTGGTTGCAGGTTATTAAGTAGTTGTACACAAAGAAGAAACAAGAAGAAGTTAGATATCCTAACAGCAAAGATCAAACTTGCCCCCTAATCAGCAGGAAGCAGTCTAACAATGACATCACCCCTTTCTCTCCTCTATCCTTTTTTTCTCTCCTTTCTAGTGTTATGGGGGTTGAAAAGGTGGAAGAAGAGGAGTGGGGAAGGGTAGAAGATAAAAGAACCCACAAAGTAGCCAAAGACTCCCTCGGAGAGCCAGGGATGTGCATAGCGTGGGTACCTCTCATGCTCAGTTCCAGACTTGGTAGGTGCCCTCAGCACTCACTTCTTGTGGTTGTGTGGGTATGTCAAAGCCCCGAAAGGCTGCAGACCCTCCGTGATGCTCTTTGAGAAATGTAAATTCTGCCCTGAAGATGTGTTCTTATCCATCCTTTCGGTCCCTGTGACTGATTTCTGACTTTCATGAAGGAAGCATGACTAACTTCTAAATAGAAAGAAAGATCACAACTATTCTTAGATTGTGTTTCTTTGTTTTGTTTTGCTTTTGAGACCATTTCAGGTAGTCTAGGCTAGCCTGGAGTTGCTTATGTCGCCAAGGATGCTTCAGCTCCTGACCCTCCTTTTCTCTACTTCCCAAGTGCCAGAATTACACCTCCATTTCCAATTCATGTGGTGACTGAACCCAGAGCTTTGTGAATGCGTGTTGAACAGACTGGTTTTAGTCTGTTGACTTGACACAAGCTAGAGTCATCAGAGAGGAAGGAGCCTCCCTTGAGGAAATGCCTCCGTGAGATCCAGCTGTAAGGCCTTTTCTCAATTAGTGATCAAGGGGGGAAGGCCCAGCCCATTGTGGGTGGTACCATCCCTGGGCTGGTGGTCCTGGGTTCTATAAGAAAGGGGACTGGGCAAGCCAGTAAGCAGCACCCTTCCGTGGCCTCTGCATCAGGCCTCCAGCCTCCAGGTTCCTGCCCTGTTTGAGTTCCTGCCTTGACTTTCTTTGGGGGTGAACAGCAGTGTGAAGTGTAAGCTGAGTAAACCCTTCCCTCCCCACTTTTCAGTCACGGTATTTTGTTGCAGGAAATACAACCCTAGCTAAGACGCTTGTCAAGTACTCTACCAACTGGCTGCATCTCCAGCCTTTGTTTTACTCACTTTTGTTTGTTTGCTTTTGTGTTTTGAGACAGTCTGGCTATATAACCACAGCTGGCCTAAAATATACTTTGTAGCTTCTCTTGAACTTGAAATCCCCCGCCTCAGTTTCCTTCTCCCAGGTACTGGGATCACCAGTGTCCACCATCATGCCCAGAAATATCTCTGCAGTCCACCACTTTAACTCTGGCCCCTTAAAAGCCGCCTGCTTCAGTGAAGCCACTGAATCTCTTGGACGTTAGCAAGAGGAGGTGCATGTGTGGATTTAAGAGACGTCATCTCAGCCACTCGGTGATGGCGTGTGCCTTTAATCCCAGCACTCAGGAGGGAGAGGCAGGCAGATCTCTGAAACTGAGGCCAACCTAGTCTACAAATCGAGTTCTAGGATAGCCAGGGCTGTGACACAGAGAAACCCTGTCTCTGGGGAAAAAAATAGAAAGACATAAAGAAATGCCATCTCTGGTTTTTGTGTTTTAAAATGTACTATTTTCTCAAAATGCACGCTGATGAATCAGTGAAAACTATTTATGAATCCAAGATTTGTTGTACATTCGTGGCTGGTGAGTTTCTGGACTCATCAGAATAGCCCTGGACTCACCGACTGCCACCACATTCTGACTCTGTAGGTTTACTGCCCTTCTAGAGTTGGCTGCACTTGTGGGGATGAACAGCTGTGCTCCTTTGTAATTCCATGTGGATGTTGCAAATTAAGGGCTGGCTGGCTTGATCTTCGATTATATTCCTCTGCTAGGCTAATGTCTAAAGAGGCACCTGCCTGCTCTGGAATGTTCCCTGCTCAGAGGCCTCATCTAGTGATTGTTACTTCCCGTGAGGCCATTTCTTCCTTCTCTCTGTCTCATACTAATATACCTATAAATTAACCCCCGTGGAAGGTCTGAGCTGGGGGTAATTATTTCTCTGATCTTATGTTCCTTCTTGTCTTCACCCATTCTTAAATGTCTTGAAAGCTATTGGCTTCCAGGAGGTTCTCAGATGTTTAGTCCCACAATACAGTCACAAGTTTGACAGAAACAAGTGGCTTTTGCTTCGAGACAGGGTCTCACTGTGTTGCCCTATTTGGCTTGGCACTAAATATGTAGACCTGGCTAGCCTAGAACTCAGAGATCTGCCTGTGTCTGCCTCTTGAGTACTGGGATATGGCACCGTGCCAGGCATGGGCTTTGTGGGTTTTGCAGCTCACTACATCCTGGATTAAAGGTCATAAGAGTCTCCTCCATGGGTACCTAGCTTTAGTTGATAACTGGTTCTTTCCTTTTACAGAGTCGGGGGCTGCTGTCTGTGAGTTCTTTTTGAAAGCTGCCTGTGGCAAAGGTAAGAAACCCTTGGCCTTCTTCCTGAGGTACCCTGTGTTGTGAGTTGTTTTGATGTTGTTTGTATTTTGATGTTAATTTTGTTTCTTTAAGAGAGGTTGTTTTTTGATGAGCAGTCTGTCATGTGTTTAGGTGATTTTATGTGAGTTTTTTCTTTATTTTAATTGGTCAATAAAGGTTAGAGCCTGTGATTGGGCAGTGGAGGGGAAAGGTGGGACTGGAAGTTTGAGAGTGGGGGCAGGTAGAGAGAGGAGGACGAGAAGGGAAGGAGAGAAGACGGAAGAAGAGGAGGGGGTTCATCCCCCTCCCCCACTCGAGGCTTGTTATGTATCTGTGTTAATACTAACGTCCGTGAAATTATGACATGATATTTTAGTGTTTTGTTGCTATTTTTGTTGTTTTGAGACAAGGCCTTGCTGTGTAGCCCTGTGCCCCGGAACTCACTACATAGACCAGAGTGGCTTTAAACCCAACAGAGACTCGCTGCCTTTGTCTCTGGAGTGCTGGGATTAAAAGTGTGTGCCACCAGACCTGGCAGTTCTAGTTGTATTTTTCCAAAGTACTTTAAACTCAAATACATGGCTATTAAATTTAAAGTAAGGCTACAGAGATGGCTCAGAAGCTAAGAGCTGCTCTTCCAGAAGACCCAAGTTCAATTCCCAGTATCCACAGAGCAGTTCACAACTGTCCGTAACTGCAGCTTCAGGGGATTTGATAGTCCCCCTCCCCTTTTCTAGCCTCTGCAGACACTATAGACACATGTGGAACACAAACAGGCAAAACATTTGTTTGCTGGTATTCTACCGAAATCTACATTGCCTTCTCCAGAGACACGGCTGCTGGTTTCGGGTGGTTCAGAGAGGTGTAGGGTGACAGCTCTCCAGCTCTCCCTAGGTCCGCTTCCACCTGAGCCTGTACCTCTCTTCACTCTTCCTGCAGGGGGCATGTGCCCATTCCGCCACATTAGTGGTGAGAAGACAGTTGTGTGCAAACACTGGCTGAGAGGACTGTGCAAGAAAGGGGACCAGTGTGAGTTCCTGCATGAATATGACATGACCAAGATGCCTGAGTGCTACTTTTACTCCAAGTTCGGTAAGGCATGTGGAATCCTGGGAGGCTGCTCAGGGGCCAACTGCCTCTCTCTTTCTCTCATCTTTCCAGTACTTGGGCAGAGCCTGGCAACCTGAGCTGGTTCTTCAGTAAGGGGTGCTATCGTTCTCTGTAATATCTTCATGTCCTTGTGGCACTTCGGGGTTTGGAGCACTTTGGGACATTGAGTGAGCAATTCCAATGAGCAAGCAAGAAGCTGGCTGGAAATGGTCACTGCTCATGCAGCCTTACCCCTGAAATCCACATCTCCTGGCATAATCACTGATCACCCCCAGCCTGAGTTTCTGCCATCTCTCTGGGAACGTGATCTTAGACAATAGCATGGCTACCCCAGCAAGCCTCAGAACAGCAAGTCTAGGGCTGACTGTCTTCTGGTAGAAGTAAACCTATACTTCCCATGGCATTAAGATTGCTTTCAGTGTTGATTAGAGACCAAGAGGCCAGCCCCTCCTGTTTGGGGTGGCCTGAATGGAGAAGCAACACAGAGTGGAGCCAGGACAGAACGTAGTCCCCAGGGATCTGCTCTGGCCTACCATTAGTGATGTCTCAGGAAGTCCTGATGGTCCCCCCAAGGGCTTCTGTGCTTGTCTGCCCTGGGCACTACCAAAAGGAAGGTGAGGCGGCTTCCAGAGGCTGTGTGGAGAGCTGAGTCTCACACACGAGAGGAGATGCTGGCTGCTGTAGTATGGTGGGGTTTGCATCACACCCCACGTCAGCCTGTGCTTGACGATGTAGGTCTGGGTTGTCTTGAATGCTCGCTGAACCTCCTGCTTCACTCAGTCTCCCAAGTGTTGGGCTAAAAGGCGAGAGTCACCATGCTTGGTTTGGGGTGCTGACTCCTTAGTTTCTTTTCTTTCTTTTCTTTCTTTTCTTTTTTTCTTTCTTTAAGATGCGTATTTATTATTGGTGATAATACTGCTTGCTTTTTGTTTTGTTTGTTTTTTTTTTTTTTTTTTTTTTTTTTGAAGCAGTGTAAGCTGAGGGGTGCAAACACACAGACAGAAATAGGATGCAGGCTTCCATCTCAAGCTGTCCCATTTACCACATCCATACCATTACCACCTCCCAGCTTGTCACATAGCAGCATGGACAGGGCCACCCTCCGCAAGCTGGCCTGAGGCACCCCTCTTTTATGCTGATAGCCAGAGTTCAAGCACGCTCTCATGTCTCTAATGGCCCCTTCACTTGCCTGTCCGTGCTAGAGCAGTGTGCCTTGTGTCACTGCTGATAGAAGGACCACACCCTTGTGTTGAGGATCCTCTCCCTCTAGGTCTTAAAAGGACAGGCCTTCCCTTGCCCGTTAAGAGTTTTGCTGCAGCGGCCCAGACTCAAGTATCTGGTTAACTAGGGGGATAACAGGGAGTTGGTTATGGGAAATACTGTGAAAGAAATGAACAGAAGCAATACACACCTCAGAACTGGCTTGAGCAGAGTGATCTGGGAAGGCCCCTGAGGGAAATCCTGAGCTGGAGGCTAAGAAGGGGCTGCTAGAGGCTGAGGGTTCATCCTGGGCTGCAGGGAGCCACTGTGGTTTCAAGCAGGAGGGCTGGGCACTCCTCTGCACTGTATGTAGAATGTGATAGCAGCTGTATGTAGAATTGATTGCAGAGCGCAGCCTGGAGGTGCAGCGTCACGTTGGTCCAGCCAGCCTGATGTCCTGAGAGGTGCTGGTCAACACGTCATCACCGGCATGGCGTATCCATGCCACAACAGAGACAGTCCACCCAATGTTTCTCAAGTTAGAGTTCTTCAGACCTTCTGTGTCCCAGCTCATAGGGGTGAAGAGTTGGCAGGATAGTGATTTCCTGGTCTCAGTAGGTGCACTTAGAATATCAGTCTCGCACTGCCTTGGGGGGTTCCAGCCAAGCCGTACCAGTGCCCTCCCATGGCAGGGATGTGTGTGAAGGCAGGGCTGGTCACAGCCCCACAGACTTGGGCCGCCTGATGCCTTTTGTTGGAGAGACAGTCCCAGCACAGTTCCATGAGGCCGTGTGCACACATTTCCTGCAGGGGAATGCAGCAATAAGGAGTGCCCCTTCCTGCACATCGACCCTGAATCCAAGATCAAGGACTGCCCTTGGTATGACCGCGGCTTCTGTAAGCACGGTAGGTGACAGACCTCCGCAGGCTCACCTGACCCCAAGGCTACATCCTCTCGGGGCATCCCTTCCCCTGCCCTACCTGGCTCAGCAAAACCTGACCTACTGTGGCCAGTGAGCTTTTTGATTTATTTATTGGTTTCCTTATGACAGGGTCTCACTGTATAGCTTTAAACTCAGTTCTCTTCTGTTAGTCTCCTGAGTACTGTGATTACAGGTGGGCACTACTATACCCGCTGTGGGTCATTTTTCTACCCTCATGTCCCTAAAGCCTCCCACAAGGCCGTGATGTGGTGTTCCCGCCTGCACTTTTGATGAGTTCAGTGTGGAGATTGTAGCACATGGTCCCCTGTGAATAAGACATGAAGCCAGCATTTGAAGCCACACTCTGGCTCTATGCCTCAAGCAATCTGAGCAGGGCTCTGACTGTAATGGGACACTTACGCATTGCCTCACTGAAAGGCTGTCTGAACCACCTGAACGTCCGGGCTTTGCAGGTCCCCTGTGTAGGCATCGGCACACCCGGAGAGTCATTTGTGTGAACTACCTTGTTGGATTCTGCCCTGAGGGACCGTCATGTAAATTCATGCAGTGAGTATCCTGGTACCAGCCCTGCTGCTGCCCTCTGGGCGGTTCCTATGTGCATCCTTCTCCTAGGGCTTGAGTCTCTAGATAGCATTCACCCTAAGGTCTGGGTAGAGCTGAGAGGTGGGGAGGAGCTACTGCTGTGTCTGCTGCTGCTGCTTCTAGAGCCCAGAGGCAGCTCTGCCTAGCCCAGCATTCAGCCTTCTGTGAGCTGGAGGCCACTGGTAGGTGCTATGGTTCCTGTGTACTAGAACAGCTCTCATATAGTCCCCTTGCAAGCCGCTGAGGGAACTAGGGATCACTGTTGGCTCAGCGTGGTGTTCCATATACAGCAGTGCGTGGACGGAAGGCGGGTGGGAGAGAGAATGAGCGGTTCCCACATGCAAACCCCTTGGTTCAGGGCCCAGTCATTGCTGTTGGTGGCTGATGGTGCCTGGTCAAGTGCAAAGCCATTTGGGCCTCTGAAGCTGGGCTCTTCTTGTTCCACAGGATTAGCATCCTTCTCCTAGATCCATGACACTGACCCTGAGAGTCTAAGGCACATGCGTCACGTGGTGGTTGTGCTACTGGACTTCTGTCTGCAGTGACATGGGGACTATAGAGAGCCCTCCTGTCCACTGCTGCTTTGGCCACACTAGCCAAGCTGCAGCAGTTGTAAAGTTTGCCTGGTTTGTCTGTGGTCCCTGCCTTACTGAAGGCAGGTAACCACTTGCAGCTCTCCGGTCCACTGAGTGCTTCTTACATCCCGAGGAGGGTTTGGTACTTCTGGACCAAATGGGGCTTCTATGCACGTGCCCTCTCCTGCACAGCACAAGGCCCAGAGCAGCCATGCCTTCTTTTACAACAGCGCTTGTTTTCCTCTGAGGATAAATGTGGTTTTTCCAAACACTACCTGGCCCTAACTCCTCTCATGCCCTGTCTTCCTTTCTGGTCAGCCCTCGATTTGAACTGCCCATGGGAACCACTGAGCAACCCCCACTACCACAGCAGACACAGCCACCAACAAAGGTATTGTACCCTGCTGCCTCCCTGGCCACACTGGCCTGCGAGATGGTCTCATTGCCCACTCTGTGTGAGGTTGGTTGTGGACCTCACTGGGGGCCTTGTGAGGAGGGCAAAGGGGGAGGCAAGAGAGAGGGGATATGCCCTCTTATTCCAACAGAAAAATCAGGGCAAAGCAGTTTCTTGGTTTAGAGATGAGGGTTGTGAGTCCAGAGCGGGTGGGAGTTGGGTCCATGTAGCAGAATCACTGTAAGTGTGGGGCTATGCAGTTGTGCCTCAGTGGTGTCTGCCTGGGGAGCTGGGAGCAAGAACAGGAGGACTGGGCCAACACTGGCTGCTCTTGCTTCTGAGTCAGAACCTTCCTTTTATAAAGGAGGAAACTTGGCCTCCCAGAGGGAGGGATCTACCTGAGGGGACACTGCCAACCAGTGGCAGACATGGGAGCTAATTTCTGGCAAGTGCCGGCATGGCTCCGGTGGGGATTATCCTGTGGCAAACAGGAATAAAGGACTGTCCAGACCCACAATTCAGTCAGTGTGTCCCCTAAGCACAAGGAAAGGGAAGTGTCATGGACAGATGGGGATCTACAATAGTGCTCACACCAGGGCACCCTGGGCTGACAAATGGGAGTGGTGCATTGGGCCCAGAGGAAGGTCTGGCCTGCCAGACAAGCAGGGACTTCAGCAGGCCTCTGCGTAAGCTAACCACCCTCCTGAAACCTCACTTTGCCTGACTGGCTTTGAAGTCAGGTACCAGGTCCCCTTTTAGTCCTTCCCAGTGCCAAAGCCTGAAGGGCTTACACAGATCCCTACCGTCAGGGAGCACCACACAAATCAGACTTCCTGAAGAAAGCCAGACCGTCCCTTGCATAGGTGCAGCTGATAGCCTCGGGATTCCTAGCTCTGGCCTCATATTTCATGGGTCAAAGCCAAGATCCCATCTGGTTGGAGGTGGACTTGTTCTGAAATCCCTACCTAAGAGCCCCACTCCCCTTCCCGTGTGACTCCTAGAGGAGGGCCCTGTCAGCCCCTAGACTGCAGGCCGGCAGATCAGGCTCCAACTGTTTTTCTGTGACTGTTGCTCGCCGTGTAGGCTGCTAAACATCTGGCTGAACCAAGCGTTCATCCTGACCTGAAGCTAGAACCTCAGAAACAAAAGTAAGGCCTGATCATGCCCTCACCCCTGCCCAGAGACTTCCTCTTGTCTCTTCCATGTTTTCTTTTCCACTTTTAGTTCTCGTTTCTGTGTGTCTGCATGGTGTTTTTCGGACAGCAGCTCCTGCCATCATCACCAGAACTTTCTTTTCGGCCCACTTTCCTGGGGCAGGCCATTACGGAATCCCTCTTCCTGCTGGTTCTGCAGGAGAGGTCCCGTCCTCTTTTTTTTCCTGTCCCCATTGGTAGTCCGCGTGCACGTGTTTTCCGCAGTAAAACCGTGTTGTGTAACTCTTTCCAGCAAAGTAACAATCCGCCATTACAAAGGTCGTCCTCCTTGATCCAGTTAACGAGTCAGAACTCTTCTCCCAATCAGCAGAGAGCCCCGCAGGTCATTGGGGTCATGCAGAGTCAAAACAGCAGTGCAGGCAACCGGGGACCCCGGCCACTGGAGCAAGTCACTTGCTACAAGGTGAGTTCCAGGGTGGGGTGGGGTAGGGGGACAGGGCAGGGACTTCAGTCACTCCCTCACTCCACAGATGTGTGGTTGTTTGTTTTTGTTATTGCTGATTTGCAGAGCAAAGGTAGGCCCCTGTGGTGGGCTAGTCACCACTCTCCTTCCTCCACTGCCAAGACATGGTGGAGGAAGGTGCAGACATGCCATTTAATGAGCTAGTGTTCTTTGAAACGAATTTTCAGAAAGGGTAGATGATGCTGAAAACACCCTGTGTGCATCCCAAAGGAACAGGACAAATCTTTGGGCCCGTGCTCACAGGGCGTGGGTTAGGAACACACCAGCCTAGACAAGAAGGCTCTCATTGAGAGTCGAGAGAGAGTGTGTAGCGGCAGGGTAGCCCTTACATGAGTTTCGGCTTATATTTGCATCTTTGATAAGAGCTGAGAAGCTCAAAGCTTGCAGGTACACCACTGCCGGCTGACAGGAGCAGTCCCTCATACCCTGAGGGATGAACTTGTGATCAAAAATCACAAAACATGTTGGGAAATGTCCTGCATGGTAAATCAGCAGTGACATCCGTAGAACTAGACTAGGAGGGCTTCAGACACAGAGGCAGCTCAGTGGGTAAGACGAGTGTTGTGGAATCGTGAGGACCAGAGTTTGGATCCCCTAGCACCTATGTAAAGGTTAGGTGGGCGTGGCCCAGGTCCTTAGTAGAGACAAGATCCCTGGAGCTAGGTAAGCCAATCAGTGAGTTGTAGGTTCATTCGAGATCCTGCCTCAGTAGAGAAGGAAGACTATGTCACTTTGGTGCCCCCAATGCATGCGCGCGCGCACACACGCACACGCACACACGCATGCACATGGACTCCTAGAGTGAGCTTAACTCACATACCCCCTTTCTTTGTAGTATCTCAGGCTCATTCCATAGTGTGCGTTGCTGGAAGTATGCAGCCTTGCTTTCTGCTTCATCATCAATCTCTCCAACAGTGTATGAAGCCTGATCTTTCTCAGTGGCTACATAACCATGGCTTATTTCACCCCAGCTGTTAAGAGGATAATTATTTACGGCTTTGTTCTTCACAGTAGTGCTAATTTGAACACTTGGGCATTTTTCAAGTCTTGTCTGATATCCACTGGTATCTGCTTCTTGCTAGTGGTTCTGAGCTGTAAGACGCTCATACGCATTGTAAGGTGTGGCCTACGGCAGTGCCACACAACCAGGCCTTCTTTGAAACCCTGCTTGATGCCAGAGAAGTTTTTATCCCTAGGGGAAGGGAAGGCAATCGCTTAAAGAACTATCGAAGTAAAAGTATGTGTGAATTTAGGTGCCGCAGGATATGAGGAATGCGTGGAGCTTGGGAGGCGGAGCTTTCCTGGTAATTTTCCAAAGATGGCATCCTAAAGCAGCTTAGCTGTCATCTTGCTCCTATCTAGCACTACAAAGCAGTGTCTCCTCTATGATGCAAACACTCAGGTCTTGAGACCCTAACAAGTGTATGCTATGCGCCGAGTCCCAGATGTAGGGCTTCGTGGTTCATTCTGGTGGTCACACAGCCCAAGGGCTCACTGGCTGCTATCTAGACCACTCATCCACACAGAAAGTCACGTCTGAGATGGGAGCCAGAGGCAGGCAACGCAGATCTCTGAGTTCAAGGCTAGCGAGAGCTACTATGAGACCTTGTTTCAGAAGGGAGGGATGGGGCGGGGGGGGGGGGCTGGATAGAGTGCCCTGGATACTGACAGAATGCCACTACGGAAGTCAGGACAGAGTTGACACGGGCAAAGTTTGCATCGAGTTGTGGCCCCTTGCAATCTCCTGTCCATTTGCTCAGTGCTAGACCAAGGCTGTTCAGGCACTACAGAAGGGCCAAGTTAGGATCAGTGATATCTGTGTCAGGTGACACGGCCTGCCCTACCTCTCCTATCAGATTGCTCTGGCCCTGTGATAAAGCCTGCCGTTAGCTAGCTTTGAAATGTATGCAAGATCCAGGAGGGAAGCTTCAGGTGTAGCTCACCCTCAGTGTTCTCAGCAATGGCTCCCTGAATTGGGGCAGGAGCCTGGTGGCTTCTGTCCGGTTGGTCCCTCCTGTCTTCTCTAGGAACCCCAGACATTGGCTCAGAGGTAAGGTGATTGTCCTGCCCTATGGAGGGGCAGGTGGGGAGCTCTTCAGTGCTGTGGAAGCCCCTGTTGGGCAGGCCTGGGAGGCTGGGGAGCTGCTCCAGGAGTCAGCCTCCTCACCTCGCCCAAGCTTCCTCACTGGCTGGCACTTGGTGGGCACTGCTTTTGTTGGCATCAGAACTCTCATGCTTTTCCCCTTTCCTTCCCCTCCTGTTCCCAGTGTGGTGAAAAAGGACACTACGCCAACAGATGCACCAAAGGGCATTTGGCCTTTCTCAGTGGACAGTGACAGCAGCCGCAGCCGCAGCCGCAGCAGCTGGAATCACTGTGGAGCAGCCTGAGGGCCCTGCTGTTGGGAGCGTGCACTCAGCTGCTGAGTGTGGGACCGGCAGGACTCTGGCTGGAGCTGCAGGCGTACCTGTCAGGGCTCATTGTGAGGGACCATGTCTGTCCTTTCATTTTGCTACAATTTTTTTTAAAGGACCATGTGCTTCAGTTGGGTCCCCTGAGCCAGAGTTTGCCTGGACATCAGTGCCTAGTTTTTTATTTTTTATTTTTTTTGGACTCCCTGCACAGTCCTGTTGGGGAGAGAAGCTGGGAAGGGCTATGCTTGGTCCTGGGTGGAAGACAGCTGGCAGTTCCCCCTCAGGGCCTCATTGAAACACCAGCACCTAAAGAGGATGGGTGGACCATGTGGGGCTGTGGCCAGGTCAGCCTGCTTTCTCCACGTCCTGCTGACATCTGAAGCTGTGCCTAGGAATGTGATTCGAACACAGGAGCCCTTCCTGACAAACTTGGAGCACCCACTGCCTGGCCTGGCCCTAACCGCGGGGGAGGGGCCAGGCTCCCCAGGCTGAGCTGCTTTCTGGGCTTGCTTGCTTGTGGAGCACCTATCTGACAGTACTTCAAGTGCACCTTCACCAGTGCTGCAGACCACCCTGACATAGCTGACCCAGCTGATCTGCGCCTACCTCCTGCCAGGCAAGCTCTGTGCTGTCACTCAGACACCTGTGGCATGCAGAGGCCACCCATCCTTGAGCCTAAAAAATGTGAATCCATCCCCTGCAACCTGCTGGGCAAGTGGGCCTATCCACGTTCAGTTACAAGAATACTTTCTATGACGTTGATTAAAAAGCTTGTTTTTTAGCCTGTGTTTCATTACTTACGAGACTCCCGAGGAACTGTCCCTTTTGGTAGATGCCAGTCTCACAAAGACAAGTGACTGCTGCTAGGAGGGGCCTGTGAATCCTGGCTCAGGTTAGGTTTGGTGATACCGAGCCAGGCCTAGCTCTAACCTCTATCCATGTAGGCTCCGTGCAGTGAGCAGCCTCCGTTCTTTGTGTGATTATTTTAATAAATCCTGGATGAAACACACACACACCCCACAGCCTTTATATTTCAATATGCTTTAAGCAGCAAAGAACAGGGCATCTGCTGTTCGTTAGAACCTACTTTCTATCCATAACCCCATTATTACTAATCTCAGTGTTCCATCTTGGCTGCTCTTGGCCTTTTTACATGGCTGTTCTGGTTACCTCCCCACCCCCCACCCCCCACCCCTGCACTCTCCTAAGACATGGTGGCCCTCTTGGTCCCAAGCCCTGGAAACCTAAACCCCACCTATGTCTCTCCTCCCCAGCTATTAGCTGCTGGCATCTTCATTTACCAATCAGAATTAACTGGGGCAGGGTCCTTCAGTGTCTTGGTTTTGGGGACCCACTTAACATTAGAGGACAAGCAGCATGAGGCCAAATCCACTCTATTCCCTAGGGACAGCCATGAGCTTGCTTCAGGCAGGCTGGCACCGCTTATCCACCCACTAGGTCTTAACTCTAGCCATTTTACCAGGTGCTGGTGGGCCTCGTGCAGAAAGACAGAAGACATTCAGGACAACCCCAAATTCTCTGCCTTTTTAAAATGTCCAGGAATGGGCTAGAATGATGGCTGCTTTTCTAGGGGCCCTAGTTCAATTCCTAGTATCCACAACCATTATTCTCTCTCCTGGCCTCTAGTACAAGGGACACACATGATGCAGGCAAACACCCATACACGTTGTTTTTAAGAAGTAACAAAGTCTTTGCTGCTCTTAGGAGTACCTGGAGAAGCCGGGCAGTGGTGGCGCACGCCTTTAATCCCAGCACTTGGGAGGCAGGGGCAGGCGGATTTCTGAGTTCGAGGCCAGCCTGGTCTACAGAGTGAGTTCCAGGACAGCCAGGGCTACACAGAGAAACCCTGTCTCAAGGAAAAAAAAAAAAAACAAGAGTACCTGGGGTCTATTCCTAGCACCCACATGGCAGCTCATATGGAGAGTCCACTTCAAAGGGAGGTGATCACCTTTTCTCGTCTTTGTGGGCATGAAGTACACACATGGTGCACATGCTTTTAATTCCCAGCACTTAGGAGGCAGAGGCAGACTGATCTCTGAGTTTGAGGCTAGCCAGGTCTACTTAGTCAGTTTTAAAACAGCCAGAGCTAAGTAGAGAGACCCTATCCCAAGAGAAAAACTGTCATGATTCAGTGCCTATACTTTATACTGTGTCAGCAACCAACAGCTATAGCACCTCCAAACGGCCACCGTGCTTATGGTAGAGGACAAGTCTCTAGTCAGCTGAAACCCCAGATGGCATGCTGCCTCACAGTCCCAAGCACACAATGGTGGACAGAGCCCACAGGTTTCATGAGCCAAAATCCTGGACTGTCTGGACAAGTCAGAACAATGACTACACCAAGCAAGCAGTATGTGAACCAGTCACCTTTTATTTATAGTTCTCAGTCGGGGTATGAAGGTTCAGCCAGTTGAATTCTTCGTAGATCGGAGCAGGGCAGGCAGTTACGCTCGGCCATGCAGTGTCCTCCAGCGACCCCTCTTCAGTGGTACTTGCGTCGCCGCTCATGTTCTAGAGATACAGAAAACAGTTTCCTACCAGGTGTCCAAGGGAAAGCACAGGGCAGTGGTGGCAACAGACCGCAATCATCTCAATCCTTCCTGTAATTTTCTTCCAGGTAAGTGAGGACCTGCCACCCGGCTAATTTCTTCCCATGTCAGATGGTGACACAGGCATCCATCATAGCCATGCAACAAGAAGTGTTGCCGTGGAGACTAGTGAGAGGCTGATGCCCCCACTCAGGCTTCCACCAGGCAGCAGCAGCCCAGGTCTGACTGAGGAGCAGCTGTGCTCTGCCAGAGCACATGGAGGCCCTGGATCATACACTCGGCCTCCTGCCCTCTTCAATGAGCTACTAGGAGAGTGAGCCAGCTTTCAACATTTTATATTACGTGTCCCAATCACTAAACTGTAGGCTAATTCCATCTTATTGTTCCTAGGTTCCTCTTCATAGGCTCCTCACTTAAACTAGTCTCACCCATACCACACTACTGTAACTTGCTCTCAGGTGGAAGAACAAGCAAGCAAGAGCATCCCAACGCTAACAAGGTGAATTGCCGTATCTAACAAAGCCACACTCCTGGGTAGCAGGAAGCCAGGCCATGCTAAGATAGAGTACTTACTGAGTTCCTTGTAAGAAATGCAGTAGCTGAAAACCACGTAGGCTGCCAGGACCATGTTAATCCCCGAGATGCTGCCTTTCCGAACGTTGATGTACTTGTTGTAATACCGGTCATACCCTGCAAGAGAGGCGGTGTTCACTGCCAACAACACTGACAGTGCACAGTCGGACCCTAGGGCTACGCTTACCTGTGATGCTGGGTAACACACATACCTATGATGCTCGGTCTCCATAACCCACACAGAGCCCCAGATCCTAACCGCACTGGACAGGGCACCGACCCTTTCTTTGGCTTTACTCATGTGGATGTAGCTCAGGATGTTAGTCTGTGTTCTTACTTCATCTCCACCTCTGGCCTGGGAACCCCCAGTAAGGGCCACTTCATTGTAGCCAGCTAGATTGGCTACGCCCTTCACTGTAGACGTTTGGTCTGTTGCTATGTATTGTAATGCTAAACTCTATACCCAGAAGGTCTAGGCCTATGTGTTTACAAGGTTTTTTTGTTTTTGTTTTTGTTTTTTTGGGGGGCTGGGGGTGCAAACCTTGTTCCCTGATTTAAAACTATTGGTTAAATAAAATTGGTGACAGCCAGTTACTGGAGGGATTAGAGGTAGGTGGGTAGGAGTGACCTGGTTGGGAGGAAGAGGAACAACAGGAGAGAGGAAGCTGCCATGAGGGGAGATGGAGCATGAGCACATGGCCAGGACAAACAGCAAGTCTCTGGGGCACACCACTGGGGAGGCAGCCAGACCAGCAGTCAGAAGAGTAGATTAGGGGTTATGCCCCAGTAATTGTCAAAGCCAAATAAAATAACCATAGTCTGAGTCTCATTTATTTGTAAGCTAGTCAAAGATAAACTTAAATTGGTTGTTCTATACTTCCTGACAGCACTGAATGCCTTAAATGTCAGGGGTAGGGTTAACAGATGCAGCCAGGTGCACTCACCAGAGAGGACACAAGCATACTCGAGTTAGTGAAAATAAATGAAATGAGTCCGGCGAGATGGTGCATTGTAGGTGGAGGCAAACGGATCACAAGTTCAAGGCTCTCCTCAGCAATATACTGAATTTGAGGCCTGTCTATCTGAGACTGTCTTGTAACAAACAAAAAAGGCATCTCAGAAGTAAAGGCAGGGGCATCTCAAGTTCAGGCCAGCTTGGTCTACAAGTTTTATGCCAGCCATGGCTATATAGTGAGACCCCAACAACAAAACAAAAGCATCACCAACAAAAATGGGATGTTCTGATGGGTATTAAAAGTCTAAAACAGCAAGGGCTGCCAGGAGGGGCTACAGGCAGAGGCCATATAAATTTCCCGAACAGCTACAATAGACGTAGAGGCAAAAAGCAGAATATTCTGGGGGCAGAACTGGCAGGAAAGCCTTACGCTAGGCCAAGTCACAGGAATAACAGCACGGTAGCTCGATTAGGAAATGGGGGTCCCTGAGGAGGCCCGAGGCCATGCACATCTCCATCGGATGATCTGACCCATGCTGGACTTACTAAGTACCCGGGCCTGAAGAGCGGGCCCTCACAGGCTGGGCCCACCACCATTCAAACTCATTCTCCTCTCAAAGATGCCTCTTTTTGTTTGTAATTTTTCTTTTTGAGACAGGAGTCTCATGTACCCCAAGCCAACAAATCTGGTAACAGCTGATGACCCTGACCTCTGGACCTTCGTGCCTCCAGCTTCCTAGTGCTACAAGCACAGCTGTGTGGAGTCACTCCTGGTTTTCAGTTTCCTCTAATACAGAGCACTGATCCAGAGCAATGAAGTTATTTTGAGCTGGGCATGGTGGCACCATTACTTGGGAGGCTGAGGCAGGCTGAGGCAGGCTGAAGGGAAGTGCAAGGCCAGCTTGAGCCTTCCAGCCTCAAAACACTGCAAGACACTTCCTAAGGCAAAGCGTCTCAGAGCTCACCTTTGCTGTTTATGTGTGCATGCCAGGTATGTGCACTCTCACATTCACAGCCATGAAAGCACAGTGTGTGGAGGCCAGAGGTCACATCAGATAGCTTCCTACTTCTCCCCACCAGGCTCTGAGACAAGGTTGCTCACTAGACTTGGAGCTGACAAGTTAACTAGACTAACCAGCCAGTGAACTGGGATCCTCTGTATCTGTCTCTCAGTGTTAGAACTACAAGCGCACATTGCTTTTTACATGGGCACTGGAAACCCAAACTCAAGTCCACATTACCCACTGAGCCGTTTCCCTTGCCCACACAGTCAGCCTTTGATAGGCTCACCCAAATACAAAAATTCAGGAGTTAACCACCACCATCACCCCCTCCACAAGACCATCAATCTCAGCCAGCAAGGCCCTTGTTGCCCAGGTTAAGACAAGAGCATGCTTTTGCCTTCTCGCCCAGGAGACACTGACCTCTCCGAAAGGCTCCGGCAATGCCACTGGGGGTGAAATCCCGCATCAGTATCCAGCTCGGCAGCTCTCCAAGTTTGACCTCCATGAGCCTCTTCTCCTTCAACGGCACTGAAAGAAAAAACAAAACCAGAGAATAACCCTACAGCCACACAGCGCTTCTCCCATGTCACCATTTCAACTGTTCCTGCAAGTAGATGGGGTACACAGATGCCACCCGTGAACCATTTTGTGAAATATAACACCCTAAAGCCACCATTGTAGGCCTAAGCCTATGTAATGGTAGAGCTGCTCAGCAAAAGCTTTAAAGCCAGGGGCTGGAGAGATGGCTCAGAGGACCTGGGTTCAATGACCAGCATCACACGACAGTCTGCAATCCAATCACCTTCTGGTCGCCTCTGGCACCGACACACATGTGGTGTACAGAACATACATGCAGGCAAAAGCACACACACACACACACACACACACACACACACATAAAAACTAAAGTTAGAAAAAGAAAAGGCTTTCCAAATGAACAATGTCTAACAGCTTACCGAGAATGAGTGTAAAGAAGAAAGCTAAGGGCCAGAGAGAATAAATGGAGCAGCCTAGGGCACCATCAAGCTAACCCTGAAGCCAAACAGGGAGGCACACACCTGTAATCTTGGCTCTCAGGAGGCACAGACAAAATGATCACGGTGTCAAAGGGTGAACGACAAACAAACCTCTAACGTTTGCCTTATTCAGTTAAAGATTTTTAACTGTGTGTGTGGTCTGTGTGTTGGTTGCACACGTGAGTACAGGTGCCCCAGAAGGACAAATGTATCAGATCCCTAGAGCTGAAGTTACAAGTGGCCGTGAGCCAAGGTACATAGGTTCTGGGAACCAAACTCAGGTCCTCTGCAAGAGCAACGAGTGTTCTTAACCACTGAGAGCCAGCTCGCCGGCCCTGTGGTATCTTGTTTAGTCATCACTCAGTTGTAATCATTATCCTGCAGTGAGAGGAACCCATACACAGGAAGAAAACAAATCAAACTCACAACCTGTCTCCCTGCTCTGGAGGCCGATCTCAGGATAGCTCTGTCTAACCCCTGGGGTTGCCCCGGTATGTGGAAGACCTGATCTCCCCAACTTGTTCTCTGATGCCCATATATACCCTGTGCTCGCATATGCTTGCACACACAAAATACTGTAACAAAAACTCTTTTTAAAGCGCCGAGCATGGTGACGTGATTTTATCATTCCATCATTTTGGAGGCAGAGTCAGGCAGCTCTCTATGAATTCAAGACCAGCCTGGCCTACATAGTGAGTTCCAAGACAGACAGGGCTACATAGAAAGACCCTGTCTCCAAAAAAAGTAAATAATTTCTTTTCAAGATTTATTCTTATAAAGTTGGAGAGGTGGCTCAGCAGTTAAGAGCACTGACTATTCTTCCAAAGGATCCAGGTTCAATTCCCAGCACCCACCTGGCGGCTCACAACTGTCTGTGATTTTATTCCAGGGGATAGGACACCCTCACATAGACATACATGCAGGCAAAATGCCAATGCATGTCAGAGAAAAAGACACCATTTTTAAAAAATTTAATATTTTTATTCTATACATACATGAGTGTTTTGCCTGCATGTATGGATACACACCATATTCATGCTTGGTGTACAAAGGTCAGAAGAGGGCATCAGGTGCCCTGAAACTAGAGCTACAGATGAATATGAACCTCCATGTGGGAGCTGGAATCCACCTTGTGTCATCTCCACCCACTGGGCCATCCCTCCAGCCCCAGACAACATCTCCACTCCCAAAGCCTCCAAATCATATGTGCTACGGGTAACTGTTATTTCCCTCACTTAAAAAACCATCAATACGTAGGAGGCATGAACTCCAGTTCACTGGAGTCACACTGAGTGGATCAGATTATGTGAACTGACCTCATTCAAGTACCCCAAGGGAAAAACGGATGCCCGGGTCACACCAACAGAACCAACCCTTCATTGTGGCGCAGCCATCTTCTCAATTATCTTTGTTTCTTGAGACAGGGTCTTTCTCTATAGCCCTTGGCTGTCTGGAACTATGTAGTCCAAGCTGTGCTCAAACCTGCTACTGTACATCATGGATGTCTCTGGGATGCCTGATCCGGCTACCTCCCAAGTGCTGGAACTACAGGCTTTATGTGGTGCTGAGGATGGAACCCAGGACCTTGTGCCTGCTGGGCAAGCACTCCACCAACCTAGCTGTAACTCAACTACTCCACCCCTACCCCCACCCCACACACAGTTTTTCTTTTACTGAATCATCTTTTTGTTTGTTGGTTTGGTTTTTTGAGATAGGGTATTGCTCTATAGTACCGGCTAGCCTTAAACTCATGGCAATCCTCCTGCTTCAGCTTTCCAACTGCTAGGGTGACAGGCGTACAATGCCACCCCCAGCTAGCTAAGTGTACTAAACTAAACTCTTTAGTCTTTCATTCAAAGGTCTCTTGACACTAACCCTCTACTTAAATAAGACTGCAAACTTAAAGCTGGGTATGATCGTACACGCCTTTAATCCCAGCACTTAGGAGGCAGAAGCAGGGAGATTTTTATGAGCCTGGTCTACCTAGTGAGTTTCAGGACAGCCAGGGCTATTTTGGGAGACCAAACAGGCAAATGTGGTGGTGGCAGCGGCGGCACACACCTTCAATCCCAGCACTGGGGAGGCAGAAGCGGGTGGATCTACAGATGAGTTCCAGGAAAGCAAGAGTTACACAAAGAAATCCTATCTTGCAAAACCAAGAACCAAATCGAAACAAAAAGGCCCAGTTTCTTCACACTCCGTTTTTAGACACCCCACCCCTTCACCTTCCCAGGCTGAGATAAAGAACACAGCAACAAGCTAAGTATGGTGGCATAAGCCTGTAATCCTAGCACTAAAGAGACAGAGGCTAATACAGGTCGACTGTGGCTGCAAGTTCACGCCCAATCTGGACTACATGGAGAAACCCTGTCTCAAAAGAGGTAGACAACCGTGAAATGGCAAGTCCGACTACTAGAGTTCCTCGAAGTTGTCCTCTAACCTGGACACAAACTCCAGAATTCCCATGACGATACCTAGAGACATGTGATACACATAATAACAAAAACAATATGTAATCCCAACAGTGCACAGTGAATGAGTATAGAGATTAACGTGTTAAGGAAGCACCTGCTTGTCTGTCACAAGGACGTCTCTGCAAGGTAATCTCACTTACCATGAGACTCGCCAACCTAGGTCTGAATCCCAGCTAGACTGTCTCAGGACCGGTGACCTTGAACAGGTCACTTGACTTCAGTAAGCTATTCAATCGATGCGTACGTAACATAATGTGGTGTCGGGAACCATTCTAGGCACTCGCTGGTCCTGGACCTTAATCTGAACCTCATCTCCAGGAAAGACAAGCGCTGCCATGCGTAAAGGTACAAGTGACCCTGCCTGTGTCTATCGCGCAGGAGGAAAAGTCAAGCAGCTTAGTCCTCAGCGGAGAGCCAGACAAATGGTTCCCAATAACGCATGTGCAGGCCTGCAAAAGCCTTTCCATGCTGACTGGGTCTTCCACCGCCAGGCCAGGCGATGCACAGCAGAAATCCGCTGTAGAGTGTACGGAGGGCGGCAGACAACATAGGACCTTATAGTAAGTGTCCAGCGCGCTTCCGGGGAGGCTGCAGTGAAGTTCCCGGGTGAAGAGCAAGAGTTCCCCCGGTTCCTTCTCACCCCACTGTGGCCCTGGAACTTGTGCCCAAATCGGGCTTCTATCCCCATGGCCAGGCAAAGGCCTAAGACTCACCGAGCGACGCCATCTTGAAGTCCTGGGGTCCGCAGAAATCCAGCCGCGCGCGAAGGCTGCTGGGAAGGACGAACGCACCCCTGCCGGCGCTGGAAGCAGAGGCTCATGGGAAGTAGGTCGCCGCTTAAGTAGAGCATTTTGGGGCTTATCTATCCCAGGCGGAAGGAAAGGACACCAGGGAAAAGGGATCTTCTGGCTTTTTGTTTTCTGCTTTTGGATCTGCTATGAGAACTGAGAGGAGTAAGGGTTAGGGGTGTGGCTCAGTCCCGGAGTGCTTAAAGAAACTAGAAAAGCAGAGAAGCCTTGAATACGGGAACATTTTTTTAACTTTCCCCAATTCCTTTTACCTGCTATTCACCGTGCTCCGACCTCAAATCCCTCTGAAGTTCCATTCAAGATGCTTAAGTGGTTTACATGATGATTCAAACGCGCCTCCACAACTGACAAAGCTCATAAAGGTAGTTTTTTTTTTTTTTACCCCAAATCAGAAGTTTTAGATTTAAGCCATGTTAGCACCAAGGTCAGGCTACTGTATAGCTACAGGCATTATCTTGCCACTAATTCCCAACTTTGGGCCTGAAATACAGCAAGACTATGCAATAACAGAGTCAGTCTAGCCTGGAAATCAGTATATGTTCTGGGTTGGCCTCAAACTTTCAACAGCGGCAACTCAAGTATTGGAATTACATGTGTACACTGCCTATATAACTGACATGATCACTCCATGGTATAAATAAGGTGAAGGTTTTTTAAAAATTATTTTTTATGTATATGGGTGTTTTGCCTACATGTATGTCTATGTGCCACATGCATGTAGGGCCCACTGAGATCAAAAGAGGGTATTGGATCCCCTGGAGCTTAAGTTAGAGACAGTTGTGAACTCCTATGTGAGTTGTGGAAATCAAACCTGGGTCCTCTGGAAGAGCAGCAAGTGCTCTTAACTGATGAGCCATCTCTCCAGCCCCCATAAGGAGAGGGGATGTTTATTGTAGATGAGAGAGAGAGAGACAGAGAGAGAACAGCCAGAGGCATCTGGAAGAGTCCAGAGCAGAGAGAAGTAGACTGAACATGGGCATCTGACTGGACATGGTCAGGGCAATCTGCGAGTGAGAGAAGGGGTGGGGTGGGGGTGAGAATAGCAGGGTTATCCGGAGAATGAACTAGCTGGGGGGGGGGGGGGAGCCCTGGAGCTGAAGGGAGAAGCATAGAGAAGATGAGAAGAGCCAGGATACTGTAGCATGGGCTTTGGTGTGTATTACAGGCATTGTGATATTGAGAGACTACTGGAGGCCAGCATGCATTTGGATATGCTGGTAAATGCCAAAGGTAGCCATATGTCCCTTCTGCCAAAGGAGTCCTTTTGACAGAGAACTGGGCTTCACAAATCCCTGAGGAAAGCTGGCTTTTATCTAACCACCAGAAACCCTCCTATAGTCCAGGTTGGGCTCATTTCCGGATAATCAGACTGCTTTTTAGAGTTTGGCGGGAAAGCATTCGAGAAAAGGGGATTATTCCAAGCAAAAGGAACTGCAGTGCGCAAAATTTACTTGGGGAGGGGGTCAGGGCACTCTAACTGTTAGTATAGAAGGAGGCTTTGGTCAAGCAGTTCTGCTGAGACAAGGGATCAGCAGACTTCTGAGAAGTGTAGTGTTCCGTTACCATTTCCCTGAAGGGGTGGTCCCACGTGGTCATCATCTTAGTATCTTAAATGATTCTATCTTGGACCAAAGATCTACACCAGCCCAACACTTATGTCAAGTTCTAGGATTACAGGTGTTTACCACCAAACCCTGCTTCTCCTCAGAGTGTTTGGATCTGCCTGTATTTAGAGTTGAGTGTAGAGTCAGTATCAGGGGTTCAGCTCTGAATGTTTTTGACTTTTCAGGATCTTAATGAGCAGGAGAGAAGGGGGCAGCGGTGTCACAGGCCTTTGATCCCTGCACTTGGGAGGCAGAGGCAGGTGAATTTCTGGTCTACAGAATGAGTTTCAGGCCAGCCAGGGCTACACAAAGAAACTCTCTTGGGGCAGAGAGGAAGCAAGATCAGAGTCTCATTCAAGGGTCCCATTTATCTACTGCTTTGTGGTCATGAAAAGGGTGAATCCATTATGCTTAGAGTTGTCACTGACACAATTATAGGCCACCTTCCAGCCACTTGCATGTTTAGTCTCATGGGAAAGCTAGATAGAATGGTATACTTCAATAATCCCAGGACTTGAGAGCCTTAGGCAGGAGGATCCCTGTGAGTTTGAAACCAACCTGGGCTACAAAGTGAGTTAGAGGCTAGCCTGGGCTAAAGAAACTTTTTCTGAAACAGAAAGTCACATAACAGTTTTCATGTTGTTTTGTTGAGATGCTGGAATCATTGTACCAAGGGAGGCATGGGAGGCAAAGGTTCTAGCACTGAGAGCTCAAGTTCTCGTGAGCATTTCTGGAGGTCCTAGAAGCACATGTATGGTCAAGGCCCAGAGGTCACTGCATTGATCTTGGGACACACAGTGAAATCTTTCAGCCTTAGGGGTTACTCCAGTCATAAAGCTTCAAAGCAAAGTGGAATCATGTCCCAGGGCTTGGGGCATCTCAAAATATGTTTAGTGTGTGTGTATGTGTGTGTGGGGGTATGTACATGGCAGAGCATGTATGATATTAGAGGAATCCTTCTGGGTGTCAGTTCTTCCCTTTACCATGTTGGTCCCGGGGATGGAATTCAAATTGTTTGACTTGGTGGCAAACATCATTACCCACTGAGCCATCCTTAACCCTGACGCCATAGGATTCAAATGCTTCTGTCCTTGGTCTTCTCCTTTTGAAGGCCCCAAGGATGTCCTCCTGGACCACTTCCTTCTGTCTCATGAGAAGCCTCAGAAAAAGATGATAGTTATAGATGCATATAGTGATGTGGTGCTGGGGCTCAAACTCGGGTTCTCTGCAAGAGTGGTATTTGTCATCTTAACTGCTGAGCCATCGCTCCTGCCCTTTCACATCTCAAACATGGCCCCACACTTCTCCTACACTTCTCCTCTGCGAGATAGATATATAGATATAGATATGGATATATTGAAAACATTGTTGGGCCAGTGAGCTGTTTCAGTGGGTAAAGACATTGCTGCCAAGCCTAATGACCTGAAGTCATCCCTGGAGTCTACAGGTCTACAGGTTGTTAGAAGAGAACCAACTCCTTCAAGTTGTCCTGTCACTTCCACCTACACACTGTGGCGTGTGTGTACCCCCAATAAATATAAATGCAAACGCAAAATGACTACTGTGTGACTGTGTGCTTGGTGTGTGTAGTGGTTATTTCTGTTGTCAACTTGATTATATCTGGAGTGAATTACAATCCAGAATTAGAAGGCTCACCTGTGATCTGGATCTTGAGACTGGAAGACACAAGTTTCAGGTGTGGTGGTACACACACCTCTAATCTGGGCCACACCTGCTGCTGGAGCTCTACTTAACGACATTGGAAGGAGGAAGCTTCAATCTTCTTCGCCTTTGAGCCTTGTGGGACTAAGCGACTGCTAGATCCTCGGGTTTTCATTCACGGCTGCTGCCAACCATTGTTGGGGAGTTTGACTACAGACTGTAAGTCATCAACAAACTCCCTTACTATATAGAGACTACATATAAGTTCTGTGACTCTAGAGAACCCTGACTAATACAAAAGTACTGGGAGTGGCTCTAGAGGAGCAGAAAGCAGTATAAGGATGAATTTTTTAAGAATCTGGAGTTGGTTTAATAATTCACCAGCACCTTCAACTGCTGAAACCTCTCCAGATATGCTCTCTTCTGGGAGCTTGGAGAATATTGAAGACCCATGGTTGGAAATATATTTTAAACTTTAAAGAAGCTGGTGTCATTGGGCATCTTGACGAACTGGGTGATTGTGTGCTCAAAACTTTTTGCAATATGGCAAAAAATTTTGAAAATGACTTTGCTGGCCGGTTGCTTTTAGTATCTCTGGAAAAGATGATGAAGGAAAAGAAGGAGTTGCATAATAAAATTGAATGGATCCAGATGCAAGTGAGCAATCTAAAAGTTGCTAAGTGTGTCCTTGAAGAGAATCTTCTCTCCAGCAGCCAAAGAGCTCAGGTTGCAGAAAATCAAACTGAAGCCCTCATTATAAGGTTGGCCGAATTGCAGCGAAAGTTCAGGTCTCAGCCTCAGAGGGTGTCAGCAGTTAAAGTAAGGGCATTAATTGGCAAAGAATGGGATCCTATAACTTGGGATGGGGATGTGTGGGAAGACACTGTTGAAGCTGAGAATTCTAAATCTTCAGATTCTCAGTGGTTTACCCCACCTGAGGAAGTAGTATCTTCAGCCCCACCCCTTCAAATAATGCCTTCACCACATCAGGAAATTAATCCCCTAGAGTCTGATAAACCAGCAGTGACTTTCGCTGAAGAAAATGCCAGACAAGATAATATTGATGCTTCTCAAGGTCCACTGATAGTTTCTTCTAGACCTATAACCAGACTCAAGGCAAAACAGGCCCCTAGAAGGGAGGTAGAAAGTGTAGTCCATGAGGAAGTGCGCTACACTACTAAGGAGCTTAATGAGTTTACTAATTCATTCAAGAAGAAGTCTGGAGAATATGTGTGGGAATGGATTTTAAGGGTGTGGGATAATGGTGGAAGGAACATAAAACTAGATCAGGCTGAGTTTATTGACATGGGTCCTCTGAGTGGAGATTCCAGGTTTAATATGGAAGCTCATATAGTTAAAAAAAGGTATCAGAAGTTTGTTTGAATGGTTGGCTGAAGCGTTTATTAAAAGATGGCCTACTGAAAGGGAGTTGGAGATTCCTGATATCCATTTTTTGGGTGTTGATGAAGGGATTTTAAGGCTCAGGGAGATTGCAATGCTAGAGTGGATATGTTGCATAAAACCTAATTCTCCACAATGGGAAGGCCCAGAAGACATACCCTTCACCAATCCTATAAGACGCAAACTGGTGAGAGGGGCACCAGCACATTTGAAGAGTTTTGTTCTTGCCCTTTTCCTTGTGCCAGACCTTAGGGTTGGAGATGCTGCTGCTCAATTAGATGAATTAAATGCAATGGGTTTAATTGGGCCTCGAGGTAACAAGGGCCAGGTGGCAGCATTGAATCGCCAGAGACAAGGTGGTC